>CM039468.1:30960056-31212184 GCA_022433065.1 Begonia loranthoides | reverse complement strand
AGCGAGAGAGAAAGAGAGAGAGAGAGAGAGAGAGAGAGAGAGAGAGAGAGAGAGAGAGAGTTTCTTAAGAGCTATCTTTTTACAATCGACTTCCTCCTCAATTTTTTAAGTCTTCTTAGCCTTCTACATAGTTAAATCCCTTCTCTCCAACTCCAACTTGGACGTGTTCACCAGGCCAAATGTGGTGGTGGTGAGTCACCACTTTTTAACTAATCAAAATATAACGTCGCATTTCATTCCAAGTGACCTTTCGTATTTTGGTCGTCCCCATTTTAATGTTCGAATGATCGCGTCCACCAATTTTTGATTTTCCGCATAAGATTTTCTCCTTGCAGACACCAAGACATCCCTTGTGGAAACCTTGCCTTCAGCAAAATTGCCATTCCAGACGACGACTCCGGGTGACCGCAATTTAACGAGTTAAAACTTCCAAATTTGTCCACAATCAGATTGTCCGGTCCAGAATGCATTTTTTCCTTCTGGTCGTCCACGTCATAAGTATGTTTACACATGCGGACATCCACTCCTAACGCGGAATTCCTCAGTTACAATTTTTCTAAATATATCAACTAAGTTTGAGCGCCCACTTGAGATCTGCTTTTACACATGCGGACGTCCACACCCTTGTTAGAAAAATTCTGATTCCAAGTATATATATAACATCTATCCATCAACTACAATATAACCCAGTTCATCATAAAAATCTATTCCACAACAAAATCCAATCCACAATAAATATTTACTTTCATAACAACCACAAAATCATATCATTATTAAATATATTTCATACATTATACACATTAGGTAAACTAAAATTTTTTGAATATTGCAAGGCTCGACCTAGGCCAACTAGAAATCGGGTCATACTAAACTCTAACATAAAATTATATGATACTAACAATTACAATTCACTTGGTCAAATAAGCTATGGAGGACGGGTTCTCTTCACTGGATGCAGTCTTCATCACAGCTCCTTTTCCAGCAGCACTTGTTACAAACACGTTGTCCTAATTATCTGATGCACCCGAGAATTTTGACCATAGATTTCGTGTTATAATAAACTTAGGAGTATTTGGTTTTTCCATCTTTATTCTCTTGCATTATCTGAAGGAAGAGAAGAAATGCAAGAGAAATTAGTTTTTAACAGAAAATGTAACAACGATATTTATGCTATTCATTTTTCATAGTTAAGCGTTTTATTTGTTAGAAAAATTGTTTAGTAGTTGACTTGTCATTGATTTCATAATTCAGTGATTTGTTTGTTAATTTCCCAATTTTTTTATAATTTTATATTATATGAAGATTTCGTATTTCAAATATTACCTACGCAATTATTATGAGTATTATTCTTTAAATTTTATCTTCACATATATAATTATTAAATATATGTAAATTTAAAATTGCACAAATAAATAGTAAAAGAAATTTTGAATTTTTTAAAGCAAATTAAATGTAAACATAAAAAATTAAATAAAAAAAAGTAATTTGTTTATTAAGCCAAATTGTTATTTACATTACGTAGTTTGACGATTAAAATCCCCGTAAAATTGATCGGCATTCACTTACAAATCCGATTAGTTATCAGACCAAACAGCTATATCTAATTTGTCCCATCGATATCTACGGAAATACTACTGCTTTGTTGGGGAGACGACGACTCCCCGAGTTGTTGATTTGAATCGGAGGGCTGCTCAAACAGTGAATGCCGACAATTCGGACAGGAGGAGTGGGAGACGAGCCATGTGTCTATGCACCTCACATGGAATCCGTGGTTGCATTTCGGAAAAATCCTAACCTTGTCGCCGTCTTCAAACTCCGACAGACAAATCGGGCACTCTGTGCCCTTAATGCTCCCTACGCCGCCGTAAACCACCACTGGAATTCTCCCCAATGCCTTCTTCTCGAGTCCCGCGACGGCTTCTCTTGCCGACGCTTCGTCTGCGCTCCCTGCCGCGAAACTACGTCTGCAACGCATCGCGCAACGAACGATTGAGTTCACCCCAAGTGCGCCTATCAGCGCACATAACAGCGCCGCCAATATAATCACCATGTTGGTGTCAAAGGTCGTCTCGCCTACACAAGCAGGCGAATTACTGCTTCTGTTTCCGTTCGGCGATCGCATGCTTAGGTCTACCACATGAAGGCGACGTTGCTTTTGTAACATTTGCTGCATGGTTGGTAGTTGTGTGCTTGGATTTCGAAGAGTAGGAGGTGGAAGCAACTCTAGAAAGGAGACCTTTGGGTGGCAGCTTTACTAGTAGAAGAACAAGATAAATGATTTGTTTTACGCTTGGGGGCGATGGTTTTTCGAGGGTTACAAAAATGTCGTCAAGATTCCAGTTAGGAGTGGACAGAGGAAGAAAGAGCATCTTGTTTGTCTCCAATATAAGAGAAACAAAGCGCTTATATAATCAATCTCATTTGTGAGTGGCTGTATTTTTGGAATCGGGGACCCCTTTTAATTGCTGAAAGATTCCATCTTTTTAATGAGAAATGGTCCTGATGCATGGTGAATTTTATCCCTCAGAACCGTGCTACAAGACTATGCAAAAGCAGAAGGAGGCTAAGGATGTACGGTAAGAATCCAGAAAGAAGTGAATTTGTCGATGCGACTGCCGGGCAGGAGTTATCTCTTTCCCAATAATCGCGATGATCAAAGCACCTGTCGCCGACCTTGAACTGCCTCTTCAGCCTCCTGCTCCACAGGGCCTCGAGTGGCCCTGTCTTGGTCACTAGCCCTACGTAGTAAGGGCCTCAATCAACGCATCTTCTCCACTGGACACAGATCGCGGGACACCAAATGAGTAAAACATGAAAGTTTGGTTTGGTGTCAAAAAACTGAACTCTCACACGCAGATTTTGTAATGCTAGCTTTTGGTTTGCTAGGATTTCAAGTAGTTCAAAAGTTGAGCATATTAAATTGTTCTTAAATTTGAGGGTAAATTACGTTTTACGTATAAATATGCCACGTACAGTTTTGCTGTTCCATGGGGTGAAGTTAAGCATCCTTTTTTAGAATAAATTGATGATAAGATGAATTGACAAGAACCTACTTAGGTCTGTATTGGTAAACATAGATATCATGTCGTATGAATAATACAACCGATAAACAGGAACATTCAGCCCTACTTGGTTGGGGACCAGGCCCTCCCCTTGATTTCGACTCTTTCAATTATAATTATATGTGTGTGTGTGTGTGTTCAATGGGTGATTACATTTGTCCTAAAATATCTCCGTAATTCATAGCTCTGCATGATGGTTTGCGGCACAGATGCATTTTTGCAGTGAAATTTGACCTATATTCTAATTACAAATTTTTTACTTAAGGTTAAACGTGGGAATGTGCAAGGGACCGTGAAAAAAAGAAAAAGGAAAAATGACAAATCAATCATCATTCTTTATTATTGGTGACAAATCAATCACTATCATTTTTTTTTTCTAACAAATTAATCATTGAACTATTGAAAAATGTCAAATCCAACATCACTGTCACGTTTGCCGTTAAGTTGAAATCACGGCGGTTTTTCATAGTTCAGGGGTTAAATTGTTAAAATTGAGGCGGTTTGTCATAGTTCATGAGTTAAATTGTTGAAACCTCTGCAGTGTGTCGTCGACAAACCGTAGCGGTTCCTCATGAAGCCACTGCGGTTTGCCGACAAACCGCGGAGGTTCTTCATGAAGCTACTGCAGTTTATTGAGGAACCGCTGCAGTTTATTGAGGAACCGCTCCTCATGAAGCTACTGCGGTTTGCCGACGAACGGCGGCGGTTCCTCATGAAGCTGCTGCGGTTTGTCGACGAACCGCGGTGGTTCCCCGTCAAGAAGAAAATTATCTTCTTTCACGTATCACGACGGTGAATCTTTGAACATCAATAACTCTCTCAATTTTCAACGGTTTTGGATGTTTGAGTACTTGTTTTCTGTCTACTTTTCACGAAGCACAAGTAGAAGAGATCCGTTTTGTCATTTGGAGTTTATCATATCAGATTCGGGCACCGAAAAAATGAGATTGTTTAGTCAAAAACTTCGGAAGGCCATGACTTGCGCTCAGTCAACCGATAAGCACCCAATGCAAAAACTAATCTCTCCTACCTGTGCATCGCGAAAAGAAGATAGAAAACGAGTATTCAAGCGTCCAAAATCGTTGAAAATTGAGAGAGTTATTGATGTTCAAAGATTCACCGTCGCGATACGTGAAAGAAGAGAGTTTCCCTTTTATCAAGCTGCGGCGGTTTCAACAATTTAACCCTTGAACTATGACAAATCGCCGCAGTTTGCTGACAAACCGCAGCGGCTTGACGACGCACCACCGGGGTTTGTCGACAAACCGTAGCGGCTTGACGACGCACTGCTGCTGTTTGTTGACAACACACCGCAGCGGTTTCAATAATTTAACCCCTGAACTATGACAAACCACCGCGATTTTAATAATTTAACCCCTGAACTATGACAAACCACTGCGGTTTCAACAATTTAACCCCTGAACTATGACAAACCGCAACGGCGCCATATCATCACGTTTAACGGCATACATGACAATGATGTTGGATTTGACGTTTTTTCATAGTTTAGTGGTTAATTTGTTAGAAAAAAATGATAGTGGTTGGTTTGTCACCAATAGTAAAGAATGATGGTTGATTTGTCATTTTCCCAAAGAAAAATAATCAAACTGAGAAAAGGATCCGCAATTGACTTTTGGCGAAAGACTTAAAAATCAAATAAAAAATCCTTGTATCCCAAGGCCTAAAAAACGTTAAGGTAATACAAAAGGTTCAAAAATTATATAAAAAAGGGAAAATGATAAATCAACCATTGTACTTTGCGATTAATGATAAGTCAACCATTAAAGTATTTTTGCTAATAACTTAACCACTGAACTATGAAAAATAGATAGAGCAAACACCGTAGTTATGTTTTCCGTTAAAAAAACGTTGTCATTCCGCAACGGAACGTTGTCTTTCCACGACAGAATGATGTCTTTCCACTATTCATTAAAAAGAGTTGTTGTTCTGTGACGGAATGTTGTCGTTCCATGGCGAAAAGACAACGTTCTGCTGTAGAACGATAATGTTTTGCTTGCGAAAAAATTACTGTCCACTGCGGAAACGATCACTTTCCGCTGCGGAATGAACACTTTTTGTTGCGGAATGATTATTTTCCTTTGTAATAGTGAGACACTGGTGATGAACAGTAGACGACAACGACAGATCAGGAAGAGGAAAGAAAAGATGGTGATGAGAACTGGAGGGTGAAATCGAGAAGAGAGATTTGTTTTCGACGATAAGAACATGTTCTACAAACTGAAAACATAGAAATTATTTTTGATTGCATACCAAACCATGTTGGAGCTTCCGACACTGTCTTCTCGTTAATATTGCTTCAATTATTGCAATTTTAGCATAAAATTAGAATTTGTAGAGAGTAACACATAGAATCGGCGGCATCTTCGCAATAATATTTCTTAACAGGTAACGACGATGTTTGCAACATCGATTTTTCATAGTTCAGTGTTTAAGTTGTTAGCAAAAATTATTCAATGGTTGACTTGTCATTGACCACAAAGTACGATAGTTGATTTGTCATTTTCCTTATAAAAAATTGCGACGACCCGACTTTTCTTACCTTATTAAAATGCATTAAAACTTAACACTTTTCTTTTCTTTTGTAAACATCGGAAGATCCTTTTCAAATGTATCAGAGTTCTTTCAAAAGTAGGACACTCAATGTAATATCCCAGTAATGTTTTTCCCGTATACGTGATGTAATCAAGAGTTGGGATGAGTAGGATATTACATTGCGTATCTATACGTGTTGAATCGTGACGTATATTTATGGGAAAAATATTATGGGATGAAAGTTAAGTGGGAAAAGACAATGGAAAAGCTGAATTTTTGGAGATTTGGACGACATGAGGATGAGAAATGTCATTAGCAAATGCATGGCATGTGGTCCCTGCACTTTGGGACGATGCTGGAAGGAAGCCTCGAGTCCTAATTCATCTCACTGGACATTTTTGGACACTCGCGGACACGGTCGTTTTGAATTTGTCCAATTTCTAGACACTTTCGGCCGCATGCGGATGCCATATCGCATCCGAATGTCGTATTCGGATGGTACGGAAGGGGCGAGGATGCCATTTCTCGTCGGTAAACACAAATCTGCCAAAGGAATTTTACACATGCGGACGAATGAGTACGAGACCAGAGCATCCGCACTCCCTCAAAACAACCAAGACCTGCGGGAAATTAGGGATTTAAAATTAGAAAATTTGTCGTTTAGCAATTGAAAACCCACTTTTGGAGACATGGAGAGACGAAGCCATGCCAAAGCCCATGTTGGACGCCTCTTCCCCTATGCTTGAAGCCATGCCCTCCCTACTCCTTAGGCGTATTTTTGTCCTCCATGTATAAGCAATCCCTTTTCTTCCTTTGGTCCAGCATTTTTTCTCCTCTGCTGCGTGAGCTCTTCTTCCCCTGCAAGAGAGCTCTTCCTGCGTGTCAGAAAATGAGAGTGAATGTGAGTTAAGTGAGTGGTTGTGAGAGTCTTCCAATTCTAATCGTGCGTGTGAGCTGAGGAGTGAAGCTGGGAGCTGTGGAGTTGGAAGCTGTGTTCGTGACACTGCTGTGAGCTAGAGCTGCCGTCCGTGAAGTCAAGGAGGGAGCTATGGAGTGCTGTCCCTGAGTGTTATTTTCCTTCATAACTGGTAAGGATTTGGGTGTGTCTTGGCTATCTAAGCCCTACCAACAAGTAGTGTTCATGAGTTGTGTCAAGTCTTTGATTGATAATTTCCTGCAATTGATTCTTTAGTTGTTATCTTCCTACTTCTTTCCTGCAAATTACTTTACTGCAATTGATGAAATGAAATGCTTAGAGAAGTGAAGTGATGAATGCCTAAGGAATGTTTAAATAATAATCTTCGAGGAATGAGTTAACTAGTTTAAATCTCTCTGTGTTATTGACATTTCTATTGTTCTATGTACATATCGTTTTTCCCTTCCATTGTTTAATATCTCAGTGTTAACTAGAAGTTACAGTTTCATTAATCTGAGTATGTGCAGTTAACTATGATAACAATTGTATGAGCATGTTTAATTAACAAACTTAACTAGAATAATAACAGTAAAAATGACTAATCTGAGTATGTTGTTATCCATGTCTATTTTCGTCATACTCTTGTGAAGCATGTTTTATTTGTTTGACTTACGATTTAGTTTAATAGCATGTTCCGATCGTTGTTTGTTTACTGTTGTGTTCTGTAAGTTCAAGCATGCCATTCGTTGTTTTAATTCATAAGCATGCCATTCGTTGTTTGATTCATAGTATATCGTTCTGTATGCGTGTTTAATTTATGTTATTCCTTAATAATTCACTGTTTACTATTTGATATTATAATTGTTCATCGTTATGCACTTTAAATTTTTGCCCTTCAATTATATGCGCTATTCAATTATTGTATTGTTACGTCAGTCATGCATCATGCTAATAGAAGCCCATAGATACATGCATTGTGTGAGGAAAATGTTAAGAGAATGAATGAAAGGAAAGGAACGAACGAACCAACGAACAAATGAATGAATGAATGAAAGGAAAGAAAGGAATGAACGAACGAATGAACGAATGAATGAATGAAAGGAAAGAAAGGAACGAATGAACGAACGTAATGAAAGAGAACTAAAGAGAGGCATAGCATATTGCATAAACTCAATTCCTTACTGGGCCTTTAGGCTCACGGTTTACTTGTGGTGTAGGTACAAACGATGAACAGATCCCAAAGTGAGGATGAATGATTTGCATGTGCGAGACTTGTGACTGGCCAGGCTAAAGAGAGTAAAAGAGAAAATAGTTGTAATTAAATTGTTTAGTTTCCTTCGTTAAATTAATTACGCTTCTGCTATGTTTTAAATAAATGATTTTATAACTGCTTCCGCTATTTGTAATTTTCATAACGAGTATAACGAAAGGTTTTAACAGTCTGGCTTTCAAAGGGCACTTCGGTTATAATTCAATTGAAAGATTTTAATAATAATTTAGTTATTTTATAAAAGTTTTAAATTTTTACGCATTTTTTAGAGGAAATAAAAAGTCGGTTGTTACAGTCAAAACCCTTTCGTTATACCCACTATGAAAATCGTTATAATTATAAAATTATTTTCTCAAAACATAGCGGAAACAAAATCAAGAAGCATAGTGGAAGCGTAAATAACTCGTTTAAGGAATACTAGACAAAACATTACATTTTGATTACAAAACATATTTTTATCTTCTATTTTCCTTAGCCCTGCTAGTCACAAGTCCCGCACGTGCAAATCCTTCATCCATACTATTCAATTTGTTCATTGTTTTCTCGTACATGTACCTACACCACAAGTAATATGTGAGCCTAAAGGCTCAGTAAGGAATTGGGGTTATGTAATATATGCTATGCCTCTCTTTAGTTCTTTTGGAATGGGTACCGCCCCAAACCAATTTTTCATTTCGTTCGTTCGTTCATTTATTACTCGTACTTCGAGCGAGAGATTAGAGGAACCCATGTGTGATGGTATAGTTTGATCGTCTTCTAACCTCCTGTGTGTAGCTAGTCTCGTTCCCAACAAGGTAGAGGTGTAGCCTAGCTATCAGACTAGATCCGAACTACCCACCCACCCCCCAACTCCCCATCATTCTTTCTTTTCTTTATCATTTTTCCTCACATAATGTATGTGAGTACCACCCCCAAGGTGGCACTCCTTATTTGTTTCTATTAGCATGATTCATGTTGATACAATATGACATAATAATAACCATAATTGAATAGCGCATATAAGGAAAGTAAATAACAATAATTGAATAGCGCATACAAAGGAAAGTAAAGAACAATAATTGAATAGCGCATATAAAGGAAAGTAGTGATAATTGAACCGTGCGTATAACTGAATGACAGTAATTAAAAACGCATAAAAGAGAACAATCATAGCAGCGAATTAAAACAACAAATGACATACTTGAATTTACAAAATACAACAGTAAAAGAAACAGCGATTGGAGCTATTAAACTGAGATCATAAGTCAAGTAAGTATCTAGACAAATAAAGCATGCTTCACACATAAGTCAACTAACTATCCAAACAAATAAAGCATGCTCCACAAGAGTATGATGACATTAAATAGACATGGATAACAACATGAATCGAGTATAAGAAATTAGTGCTAAAGGCAACATGCATATGAAGGTAAAGCATGATGTAACGATGTTGTTCTTAGCTAGAGTTAACAACTTAGTTCCAATTGTTATTCCAATTAATTAAACATGCTCAAGAGAGTAATTACAATTAATAGTCTAGTTAATTAAATATGCTCAGAATTCTAGTTAATTAAACATGCTCAAGGGAATAATTATGATTACTAGTCTAGTTAATTAAACATGGTTAGAATTCTAGTAAATTAAACATGCTCAAGGAAATAATTACGATCAATAGCCTATTTAATCAAACATGGTAAGAATTCTAGTAAATGAAACATGCTCGGATTAAGGGAATAACAATTCGATTAATGACTTAGTTCTTTGTTACAGCTATTGACCTAGTAAGTTAAACGTGTAACACCCCAATTTTTTAAGTTGTATAATTGTCAGGATATTACCAAGGACGTTCTAGAGCGTTAAGTCTTGGGGTATTGTAACGATCTGGTTTTTTATTTACTTAAAAATACGTGAAATTTAAAACTTTTTCTTTTATAAAATCAAAGTATCCTTTTTCTATAAAAACCCGAGCGTTAAAACTCTTTACTTAAAACATTTATTAATTTCAAAAGAAGTAATGAGCATCCTTTTTATAAAATGGAATTTAAAACAAAACATTAAAGAATATTAAATAATTTACAAACCATTTTACAAACCATTTCCTTTTAAAACTCTTTAGCCCAGCCAGCCACAAGATCCACCTGTGCAAATCCTTCATCAACTGTCTTTGAACTGTTCTTCTGTTTCTCGTATGCACCTACATCACAAGACCTAAACTAATGAGCCTATTGCTCAGTAAGTGATAGACTAAGTGCAATGCATATGATGCATGATCACACGATGCATTACAGAAGAGAGCCGTATCTCTTCTAGAGATCAGGGTGGAATACTCACAGAGTCATGTGGCTGAACCATTTCACTCCGATGGGGAGATATATACATCGGGGGTGTTCCACATGCTGGTATCTTCTTTTGTTAAAGACGATGGAGGTTTCAGAATGGGGTAAAGGTGAACCCAGCTTCCACGTAGCAAACTCTAAACCTACCACTCCCTACGTGGGAGAAATACTACCGTATGGAAGTGTCACCGATCACCTGAACCTCTACACACCTATTTACATACATTTTAGGATGACATACAATATACTTGTGCCTAAATACAGTCCTATATAATAAAACCTATATGATAAAAGTGTATAATAACCATATCATTAAAAGAACACACAGTAGGGAAATCCTAATTCTTTCGATGTAGGGTTCGAAGACCAAAACTCAGTAAGTATTAACTTACCTGGCGTCCTTAGTGCGTTTAACACATAAGTTCTTCCTCTTCAATACCTTCACAATTCAATAACATTTAATTATTAACAGTAACCTACCGAATTCCATAAAACATGATGGTTAATTGTTCCAACATTCAGCTTAACAAACAATAGTGGGTAATTCCCTTAACCTAACCCATTTCCTTACTGATTCCATGAAGCAGTGACCCACAACACAACAACTTCACAAACAATATATACATCTTAAAATAACCGAACAAACTTCACAACATCCATTAACCCCTCTCTTGATTTCACTTAATTATCATATTCGCATATTTATGGACAGAGAGCAACTCCTATAATCAAAACAACGAACCTTCCTTTGTCTAGTATAAATAATAGGCCAACTAACATATTCATAGTCAACAGTACATTAGTCGGCCATACATTCCACAACCAATAAGCTGCACACACTAGAGAACATATTTCCTTATCTTTTACAATCATCCTATTACAATCTATAAGCAAAGAATTCTAAATAGAGAGTCTAAAATCCTTAAAATCCATAAACAGCATAGGACATCCCTCATCCATTTATTTTTAAATTCCATAACCAATCACAACCAAAGAGCTGAGACCCAACAACAGAGTATAACATTCACTAACCTTCAAAGCAGTAAACCAACCCAAGTAAAACCATCATTATCTTCTACCAATAACATACTTAAAATCCATAAACCAATGACAGACAGAGATCATAACCAACACAAGAAGATCATATATCCAACTATTATCCAATAATCTAAAATAAATCTTGCAGGACATTAATTCTTCTTAAGCATGACTGTCGATAGAGACCATATCAAAGGATGACCAACACCAACAATGCACAACAGTTTTCTCTACATGTTATTCCCACAAAACACATAAGGCATGAAAGGAAATCTTCACATTACCTGAAGGTGCGAGGCAAACAGCTCCACTTCCTACTTCTTCTGTCTTCTTTTTCTTTTGCTTTCTCCCTGCCTCAGCTTTCTCATTGCCATTCCTTCCATCATTTCACTGAACTCATACAGAATACAACCACTGAACTCATACAGAACAAAGCAAACCCGAGAGGAAGACTCCAATTTCTTCACTGTCTTCACAGCTTCCTTCCTAACTTCCAACGGTTCCTAACAAGAATGGTATTTGAGTTTAAGTCACTCCAACTAACTTAACTCTAACAGTGGAAGATCTCAACTAAACCAAAGTCATAAATTTCCAAATTAAATTCTTACCTTCCAATTTCACGGTGGAAATCCAATAGCAAGTAAATCACCCACTATACACACAACCCACACCACTCACTTCACGGTTGAATAGACCAAGCACACCTCACCAAAGTCCCCACCCAAAGCTCACTCCCTCACAGTTGATCAGTCAGAGTAATATTAGGGACACCCACAGAGAGCTTACCATTTATAAATGAAGGAAGGGAGGGAGAGAGAGTGTAGCTGCAGCAGATAACGTTCCTGCAGGAGAGACAGCCATTGCCCAAATCAAGGGAAGGTGGTCCAATGAGAGGAAGGCACGTGGAAAGCCTTCCACATCTACAGGGGGAAAGCTAGACATTGCAGGGGAATCTGAAGAGAGAGGATTTGGTGTGTAGAGTAAGAAATCGGAAGAGAGAGAAGCTAATTTAAATGGGTTTAGCAGATTTCTGACTTTTCGGACGGGACTAGTCGTCCAAAATCTTTTTCGGACGGGACCTACGCATCTGAAAATGCATAAAAACATGTTCAAATTCGTTTCTTTCTCGTCCGCATCGTCCGCTTCAAATTTTGGACGAGACAGAGGCATTCGAAATCGCCCAAAAATTGTATAGATTCATTTTAACAATGTTCGCGCCAGTTTTCGGACGGAACATCGGCGTCCGAAATCTCCAAAAATTGTACAGATTCATTCCTTCAATGTCCGCGCCAGTTTTCGGATGATACAGAGTCGTCCGAAAACCCCCAAATGCACCTTTCGTTAACTTTTTACACTTAGATAAATTTTCAATATTAACCTTATAATTTCCGAGCATAATTTAAGACGTATCACCGTGCAATATGATATGACATCCATTTGTATTAGTTATCCAAATAATTCTATTACATCTAACTTATTTTTTTCAATTATTCTTACTTAATTTGATTACTGAAAATTGAGGTATTATAGTATTTCTGTTACTTTTTTCCCCATGTACGCGATGTAATTAATGGATGGGGTAATTGGGACATTACATTGTGTATTGATACGTGTTATTTTTATGACGTGTATTTGTGGGAAAAGTGTTACGGGGTAGAAGCTAAGTGAGAAAATGTGAGGAAAAGCTATCCAAGGCATTTTCGGACGCCTGCAGATGACATTACGGACGAGTCGTATCATCCGTAAGCATGTTGCACACAAAAAGAATAGGCTGGGACGACTCAGGACATGATTATGTGTCTTGACTTCACTGTGTGTGGAGTTTCGAATGAGGTATCAGACGATGCGGACAAAAACTCTAGGGACTTCTGGACAAATCCGGACGATTGCGAACGTGGAGTAGCCTCGTTCAATTTGTCTTTATCCGATTTTGGGACACTTTCGGACGTCTGCGAATGCCACATGCGGACGCCATAACACGTCTGAATATCGTTTGCAAACGGTACAGATGGGGACGAGGACGCCATTTCTCCTCCGAAGCCACGTTTTAGCCTGTGAGATTTACTCTTGCGGACAAATGCGGAGGAGACCAATGCGTCCGCACTCATCCAAAATAACCCAATTCAGTAATAAATTAGGGATTTAAAATGATGAATTGTGTCGTGTAGCCCATGAATGCTCGAAAGAAGGGGACGAGAAATCCATGCCCGAAGCCACACCTCCCCCATGTTGGACGTCTCCTCCCCATGCCTGGAGGCCATCCCCTCCCTTTCCCCTAGGTGTGTTGGTTGTCCCCTCCCTCTCCAGCTATAGCCTTCCTCCCTTGCCATCCCTTTCTCATTTGGTCCTTCTCTTCCTACAAGAGAAATGGTCTGGCCTGGTGAGTTGTGTGAGCTTCCTCCGTGAATGAGAGTTCCAGTGAGTGAAGAGAGTTGTGAGCTATAGAGTGGAGCTATGAGCTGGAGCTGTAGTTGTGGAGTGCTGTTCGTGAAGCTTGGAAGGCTTGGATCCTTTGCTGTCCCTGTTAGTGTTCTTCAGCTTACGTAAGGAAATAAGGGTGTCTTGGCTTGTGGAGGCCCTACACCACAAGTAGGGGTGCGTGAGTTTTGTGTTTGGTTCTTCGTTATGTTTAGTTCCCTATTTCTATACTGTGCTTGTTAGTTAAAAAAGCTGATAATGGTAATGCTTGTTGTTAGTTTTTAGGTGATAATCCCTTGAATGAACTACTGTTGTATTCCCTTTATTGATTTCCTTGTTGTAGATACTCCCTGTGTTGATGATAATGTAGATTTATTTATGCTCTGTAGTATTTTCCTTGGTTGTTATCTCTGTCCCTTAGCTGTTGGTGCTCTTGTTAATTGTGTAATTCCCTTTGCTGCTAAGTGATACTGTTAGTTGATAATAGTGTTTGTTGTGTAAGTGAAATAGAGGATGATAAACTGAAGAGATATGAGGATGGGATAAGCGCGAATGAACTGATTTCCATTTTCTTATGTCAATTTTATTCTTGTTGCTTATTCTCTTACTTGCTGTTAGTTAAATTTCTTTGTATAAGCATGTTTGATTTACTATAATTGTGATCATTCTTTGAGCTTGTTAATCTAATTAGAGTAAATTAACTAGACTTGAGCCCAGCCACAATATCCGCCGGTACAAATCCTTCGTCAACTCTCTTTGACCTGATCACCTGTGCGTATACCTACATCGCAAGACTTAACTAATGAGCCTAATGCTCAGTAAGTGATATAAACTAAAAGGTATGATGCACATGTCATGCAACTCTTAAATCTCTTTTCGTTTTCTGTTTTTGTTTCTGTTTCTCTTTTATTTTCTTTCACCGTTTCTCGATCTTGACTTGGCTTTCTTGACTTTAATTTACTGTTCATGTCTTTACTTAATCGTCACTTTATTTGATCTTGAAAGGCGTTGGAGATGTCTAAACTTGACGAGACGAACCTCACATCCCCAGACGACCCCGTTTGTCTTTATCTTTTTCTGTATCTTTACTTTATCTTGAAAGGCGTTGAGAATGTCTAAACTTGACGAGGAGGAGCAGCCAACTCAACCTCACATTTCCAAGCGACCCCGTTTATATTTATTGTTGTCTTAATCTTGAAAGGCATTGGAAATGTCTAAACTTGACGAGGAGGAGTAGCTAACTCAACCTCACATTTCCAAACGACCCCATTTATGTTATCTTTATCTTGAAAGTGTTAGAGATATCTAAACTTGACGAGGAGGGGCGGCTAACCCAACCTCACATCTCATCACACCCATTTACGTTCATTATCGTTTCGTTTCTTCTTTGTTTCCTTCTTAACATTTCGTAATCATTTCATTTCTTCTTTCTTTCCTTTTAACATTTCGTAAATGTTTCATTTCTTATTTGTTTCCTTTTTAACATTTCGTAAACGTTTCATTTCTTCTCTATTTTCCTTTCTATCATTTCGTAATCATTTTGCTTATTCTTTGTTTTCTTCTTTTCAAAACCATGCTTAAAATTCATTTTCGTATCTTTTTGGAAAACTATGATGCGTGATGCTCGTGAATGCATACATTCTATACTCGAGGAATCTTATAGCGTAACCAACATACAATTCATGCTTATAAAAACTGTAAACAATAAAACGTGCTATTTACAATTGTAAACATCGAAACATGCTATTTAAAACTATAAACACCGAAACATGCTCTTTAATACTGTAAACAACGAAACATGCATCTCCTATGTCTTGCGATGTAGGGTCCGAAGACCAAAGCACATGCGTATCATTTACTTGTAGTCCGTGGCACGTTTGACACCCTATTCTTTTCCCGTTAATACCTAAATCATTAAAATCACGTATTATTAACCTTACATTTTCACAATTTGCACATGGACAACAGAATAGCACCTTCTAATGTTGCTCATTCCATCAATATGTCATGAATCCATATTTTCCATAGCCAATAATGGCCAATATGTACAATATATGCATTTCAAACCAAGAGGCAGTTTACCAATCAAGAATACTTAACAACAATCTATATTTTCCATATTTAATTCTAATTATTTACATGTCTTAGATCAATTAATATCCCAATCCCAATACAAAACTAAGAGAATGTAAGGGCCAAGGTTATAGCTAACAAGTTTATATCTAGCACTAATACTTTCTTCATTCCAAAAATATAACACTTAACACTTCAACACTTGTTATTTTCCAACAATTTCATTCAGAAACCCAATAGAGTGTAAAACCAAAAGTACTAACAGTTTATTCTCTAACAATATAACACTCTAACAACAAACTAACCCTTTCCCATAAAATCATGAAGTTGAGTATAAGCAGAGCATTAATCAACACTTGACCAACAACCCAAATTCTTATTGACAGAATAATTTCTCCATAACAATAAATACCACCAAGAGAAGTCAAAACAGACTCACGACAGGGTATTTTTCTACTTGCTCCACCGTAGAATACGCATCACATTCATAATCCTCAACACAACCATCAATATAAAATGAACTAAAGCAGTAGCTAAACAAAGGATCTATCCAACTTTTTAGAACTAGATTCCAACCAACAGGACGCCAAACATCCAAAAGAATCCAAACATCCACAAGATCCAGATTACAGAGAAGGATACATTCTCACCGTGAGGACCCGAGAGGAAACCCAGTAGCTTCACTGCTTCACAATTCCAGAGGAACATTCGGCCACTTCATCCTTCTCCAGCACTTCTTCACTGTCACTCACTCATTCTCCTCACTGTCCCTCACTCGGCTCACACCATCTCCAACACTTCACTGTCACATTTCCTCTCTTCCTCGCCAGCTTCCAATCTCACTGCCAACTTTATAGATAGAGCAGACTGGAAGGTTTCCCAATTCAAGGAGGGAGGTCCAATGACCAAACTCCACGCTGGACGTCTGCTCTCATTTCGGGAGAAGAAATAACCCGTTCAATTATGGACAAGTAGACCCAGACCCGGACCCGATGCCCTGATCCAACCCTTCGCCATTCAAGCCCCCTCGCCGATTCGAACCTGTCGATCAACAAATCCCAAGAAGAGAAGGGAAATCACCCAAACTTACCTAGTTCCGACGCCGGAAGCCACAACCAGAGGAGACACGCACCACTTCGACCTGCGGATATCCCGATCCAAGGCCGTGCCCTAGCCCCACGATCGTCACAACGCCGCACTTCGGACAGAACCCAGTCGTCACGAAGAAGCCCGGCCGAACACGAGCCTTCCCGCGCCCAGAGTCGTCGCCATCGTCCCCTTCCCGATCAGTCTCCCCTCTCTCAGCCTTCCCTCTCATTTCCTCTCCCCCTTCTCTTCTTTTTTTTTTCTTTTTCTTCTTCTTTTTATTTATTTATTTCTTTTCTTTAATTTAAATCATTAATTAAAATAAAACTTATTTATTTATTTATTTTCTTTTCTTTAATTTAAATCTTTAATTAAATAAAACTCAATTTAATAATTAATCCCTCGTATCACTTTTTGAATCCCAAGTCTAATTTTCTTTTCTCCAATTAATCTAATTATGCCCCCAATTAATCTCTCGTTGAATAAATAAATCTCGATCATCCTTAATTAATTATGTTCATGAAAGTCGGGGTATTACAGAATCTGTTCTAACCTGGAAATTTTTGGACGAGTAGGGACAACTGCGGGCAAGTTGGAGTATCGTTCGATTTGAATCTGTCCAATTTTTAGACACTTTTGGACAACACGCGGGCGCTACGTGCGGACGCGATTTTGCATCCGAAACTCACCTTCAGACGGTATGGACAGGACGGGGACACATTCTCCTGTCCGAAACCTCATTTTAGCCTGTGTAATTTAGCCTTGCAGACGACATGCAGACAAGACCTATGCGTCCGTATTCGTCCGAAATAGCCCATACCTTAGAAATAAAATAAGAAGAAAATGATGAAAATTGTAGAAAATCAGGGCAATCTGGGAGAGCTGACAACGAATGACCTTCCCCTCCCCTTGGGCGACAAAAATCGCCTCCTCCTGTGCCAGTAGTTGGCCTTTCCTTCCTGCCTGGAGTGATGATGGTGTCCCTCCCCTTAGGCACTCATGGTGCCCCCTTCTTCCAAGTATATCTCCCTTCCCTCTCCTTCAGCTTTCATTCCTACTTAAAGTCCAGAGGATGTGAGAGGGAGCTGCGAGCGAGAGTGTCCAATGAGTGAGACTCTGTGTGAGTGAGGTGTGTGCTACGTGAGTTGAGGAGTGAGCTACGTTGGTGAAGAAAAGTGGAGTGAAGTGGTGAGCTGTAGTTGCTGCTAGAACCATGAGAGGAGAGCTGTCCCTGCTCATTTCTCCAAATTGGTAAGGATTAAGGGGTGTTTTGGCCATTGAGGCCCTACACCACAAGTATGGTGGGTGTGTTTTACAGTTGTTGTTAGTTGCTGTAGTGTAGGGATTGAAAATGTTGAATATGTGATGTTTTCTTTTTATTGTTGAGCTTTGTTTTATTGCCTATTATGTGATATAAATGCTTAGTTGGATGAATAGATGGTGATGGATGTTAACTAACGAACGACAAATGCTTAACGTTTTGCTAGTGTAAATGGTATGTAGGTTGATTTGTTTTGAAATGCTACTGTTAGTTATTGATGGTGTGACTAATGCTCTGTAGAATGCTTGTGATTTTGTGTTAGAGTAGTGTTGAATTCCTTGCTGTAAATGATTTGCTTGGTTGTTGCTATCTCTATGAACTCCCTTAATTGTTGTGTTAGTTCCCTACAGTTGATAGTGACAAGGATAGTTGAAATGAAAGAGTGAAATGGAAGAGGGATAAATAAAGGTTAAGAAATCGTATGAAGTCTGAGAATGAGTTTAGAATGTCATATGTCGTGTAACTTTTATTCTTGTGATTACTTTTCACCTGTTGTTGTGTAATTTTGTGGAGTAACTAGTTTAATCATTTAATTAGTTATTAAATAACGAAGCCAAGCATGTTCAACCTAACCAATAATTTATTTAACTAGGGTAATTAGCTTACGAAAGCATGTTTCTAGATGTTCAATTCATATTTGTTAATCACTTCGATAAGCATGTTAACTTCTGATAATTACTTGTTGAGCATGTAAATTGACTAGTGAATTGTAGTGTGTAATTAGCATGTTGAATTGCATGTTTAATTGGTAGCATGTTAGTTAACTAAGTTAATTAACTAAACGTGATTACTAGTTAGGCATGTTAAATAATTAACATGTAAATTATAGTTAATATGTTTATTTTAGTTAGCATGTTAAATCGACTAGGTCATGCCGTGCCTAATTTACTAGTTTGCATGTATGATTAATTAACTAGTTGTAAGTAATACTTAACCCTTGAACACGTTTCGCAATAGCACGTTAATTAATTAACATTAAGCAGCATGTTAAAAATAATTAACTGAGCATGTTAATTAACAAGCATTTAATTAATTAGAAATTGAGTATGATAGTCGATTGAGCATGTAATCAACATGTAAGTAATTAGGGTAATACCTAGACTACTAAATCTAGCATGTTTAATTAGTTAGAATGAAAGCATGTTTAATCAACTAGAATAAGTTCTCGTCATTTGCTGTTTAAAGCATGCCTCCATATTATGGTTAGTTTAGTTTAACGGATAATCGTAATTCATTTCATGCTTCTTTACTGTCTCTTTACTACTCATTTACCTTCAATTAGCAAGTTTCAATTTCAGTTCACTTCTAATTACTTTTATGCGTACCTCGATAATCGATGCTTTACCTTACTAGAAAATAGAATAAAAGAAGGTAACAAGAGAATGTAGTAAAAGTGAATGAGTTAAAGGTCTTAAAGATCTCATCTAATGTGAATGAATGTTTTATAATTGCTTTTGTTATTGTCTTCTTGGTATTGCTTACGATCTAGATTTCGAATCCAGGTCCTTAGCATGTTAGTTTCTCTAAACTAAAGTAGGATTAGTCAAGCATGATAAAAGTATCTAATAAGCTTAGAAGCATGTTAACTAACCAACTAGTAAGCATGTAACTAACTAGGAACAATAATCGTATAAGCATGAAACTTACTAGAGTAACCATAACTAGGTAGAATAATCGCCTAGAATGATAAATGTAGGAGGTATGTAAATGAACTAGGGAATTTAACTAAGCTATTTAATTAGAATAATAAACGTAATTAATCCCGGAGCATGTAAATTAATTAGTATAACCAACTGGATTAGTAATTGTAACTCGATCTGAGCATGATAGTTAACTAGGAATGTAGTTATTTTCCTAAGTACGTTAGTTAGATAAATTACGCATGTTTACCGTACTCATATGCATTCTCTATTCAATTCATTGTTGTCCTTGTTTTCTATGGAGTGTAGTTATCTCTTGCTATTATGTGCCTTTATATGCCTTACTTTCAATTACCGCTTTCAATTCCAGTTACTCTTATTCAATGCACACTTCAATTTCTAGGAATGTTATGTTATGTCATCATGCATCATGACAGGTTAAGAATGTATGAGCATGCATCATGTTAATAGGAATTAATAGGGACACATGCATGAGTAAGGACAAATGACAAAAATGGGTAAATCACTTAGATAATAAAGGTTTTTGTGGTACCGGTAGCTTAGCCCGACATAGAAACTGGAAAAGAAAATGATAAAAGTCGTAAAACGATAAAGGTTTCTGTGGTACTGGTAGCTTAGCCCGGCACAAGAACTAGAAAGTAAATGCTAAACGAGTAAATGGCATAATAAAAGGATGGGTTTGGGAGACCCCATTCCAAATGGACTAAAGAGTGGCATTCATGTTGTATTAAACCCTTTTTTCTTACTAAGCCTTTGGGTTTACAGTTGCTTGTGATGTAGATGTAGGTACTACAACGCTATGAGGAATGCACGAACTAGGAGTAGCAAAAGATAATAACCAGACAATAAAGCGGATGATGGATCTGCACTCGCGAGGGAGTTCGTGGCTGGCCAAGCATAAATATGGTAAAAAGTGGAATAGATTTAATTAAATTAAGTTGTAATAAATCATATTTAAATGTTTAGTTTTCTTTAGTTAAACTGTAGTTACGCTTCCTCAATGTTTTGCATTAATGGTTTTGATTTAACACTTCCGCATAAGTTTCACTAAATGAGATTTTATATCAAGTTTACGAATGGTCAGTAGCGATCTAGTTTAGACGTGCTCTGATTTGTTTTAAAAAGAAAATTTCAAATTTTCACGCCTTTTTGAGTATTTACAAAAATCCGGGTCGTTACAGTAAAAGTCAGAAGTTTTTAGTGATAATTATATGTTGTTATCTGGATGATTAACTGTTTGGAATCAATAATTTGTTGGTTTTTGGTTCAGTTCAATAATTGGATTAATATAGATTAATGACTCGATTAAGATATTGTCATTCAGGAGTTGATTTACGGATCTATAATTAACGGATGGAATTACGTTGGTCTTCGCCATGTGCTAAACATAGTTTCTAAACGCTATCAATTGAGATTAATTAATTAGATTGTGTTGTAATTAATGAAGCGGTTTCTTTTAGGAAACTCAAGTAGTAAGAAATAAGAATATAAATGGAGGTGAGATTAATAAGTTGATTAAAGCGATTAGATCAATAATTAAGCGTTGTTAAATTGTGAAGGTACTAAAGAAGGAAGAAAAGGATAACGAATAAGCGTTAAATGCTTAAACAATCGTGGTAAGTGATGTGCATGTGTTTTGGTCTTCGGACCCTACATCACAAGATTAGGAGATGCATGTTTCGTTGGTTACTGCTTTCCTAGCATGTTTCGTTGTTTACAGTTTTAATCACACGTTTCATTGTTTACTACTTTTACAACATGCTTTTAACTAGTAATCGCACGTTTCGTTGCTTACTGGTTTCCTAGCATGTTTCATTGTTTATAGTTTTAACCGTACGTTTCGTTGTTTACTACTTTTACAACATGCTTATAATTAGTAATCGTACGTTTTGTTACATACTGCTTTCCTAGCATGTTTCGTTGTTTACAGTTTCAACCGTACGTTTTGTCATTTATTGCTTTTACAACATGCTTATAGTTATTAATCGCACGTTTTTTTGCTTACTGCTTTCCAAGCATGTTTACAGTTTTAATCACACATTTTATTGTTTACTGCTTTTACAGCACGTTTCGATGTTTATTTATGTTTTCAGAAATTGTATGCATTCATGAGTATCATACAAAACAGATACAAATAACGAACGAATAATAAGTCATAAAAAGTAATAACGGATGAAGAAACAAATCACGAACGAAGAAACAAATTGCGAATGAAGAAACATATAACGAACGAATAATAAGCCATAAAGAGTAAAGAGAATTAAGAAATAACTAATACAATTAAAGTAAATAAAAGAAAAAGGAAACGATATGACGCGAGGCCATTTAAGCCTTGGTGGCTAAGCCTTTGTGGCACGACCGCTAGCAAGCTTTCGGATTATGCAATCATCGCTAGCAAGCTTTCAGATTATGCCATTTGCTGCTCGTATCTGTTGCAAGGTCCTTGGATTATGCCGGGACAAACGGCCAATGATTAGCAGGCTTTCAAATTATGCCATCGCTGCTATATCAGAGGTCAACGATGAAAAGAACGACCAATGAAAGGTAACAATTAAAACGCAAAAGACAAAATATAAGAAGAAAATGACGAAAACAATGATTAAAATGTAAAAGATAAGAAGATAAGAAAAAGACGAAAATTGAAACTACATGTAGTATTATGATAGGTATTATCACTTACTGAGCATTAGGCTCATAGCTTACGACTTGCGGTGTAGAAAAAATGACGAATAGATTTAGGAGTAGCTGATGAAGGATTTAGATGGACGAGACTTGTGGCTGGTCAGGCTAACGAAGGTAAAAAGAATAACGGGTTTGTAATATGTAAAGGAACATTTCAATTAATTATCTGTAAATGAAATATTTATGTTTCTGCGATGTTTTTAAAGGAAAAGTAATTTATGCTTCTGCTACGTCTTAAATAAAAGATTTTATAACGCTTCCGCATTTTATTAATTGGATTTTCATAACGACTTTAACGAAGGGTTAGTAGCTGTCTGATTAGATGCACTCTGATATTTCTTCAAAAGAGTTTTAAATAAAGAGGGTTTTAGTGGTTAAATAAAAGTTTTAAATTTTAGCATATTTTTTTAAAGGTTACGAAAAACCGGGTCGTTACAACAATGGTAGAACAATATATGCATTGAACAATAGGAATGACAAGAACAATATATGCATCGGATGAACGAAATAACAACTTATAATTAACAGGGAGATATTTAAACTAGACAGCAAGTAAAAAATAAAGAAAATAACAGAATCATTGTTAATGAAACTCTTAGCTCATTCATGCTCATCGGTTCATCATTCTACACTACAGAACTTAACATCAAAAATTAGCATCCACGCCTTAAGTATTCATCACATTCGAGCATTAAGCATTCATTACTTCTTTATCAAAGTAAAGCATTGATCTCTATCAAAGTAAAACATTTGCAGTAAAGAGAATTGCAGGAAACTAACAATAAAGAAATCTACATAACTCACGCACACTACTTGTGGGTAGGGCCTCCACAAGCTAAGACTCTACCCAATCCTTACCCTTAATGAAGACGTCAACTCACAGACAGGAAAGGTAGCAGCTCACTCCTTAGCTCATGATCACCCCCACGTAACGTAACACCTAGGAGAAATCACACAAACCCACACCAATCACTAGAACACTCATGAGCTCACAACACAACTCACAATTTCTACTGGTAGGAAGCTCTCAGGCTTGCAGAGGAAAGGCTCTCACATTGGAGACTTTCTCTCATGTAGGAAGAAAAGATGGACTCGCAGGGGACTCTCTCTCGTAGGAAGAAAATTGGACTGAGAAGGTAGAGAGGAATGGCTAAATCGTAGAGTCATACTTGGAGGGAGACCATCGTACACTGAACGGAGAGGGAGTGGTGGGGTTGACTTGGAGAGGGCGTGGTCTGGGCATGGGGAGATTGCCTCCCGGTCTCCCGAGTGCATATTCAATTGCAAAATGACAAAAGTTTCTTTATTTTAAACGCTAAATAATCACTGGCCTGGGATGTTTCGGACGAGGAGAGTCGTCCTTGCCTCGTCTGCGTGCGTCCAAAACTCACTATTCTTCAGGCATATTTGCACGTTCAGACAAAGGATGGAGTCCTCACCTTCGTCCACACCCATCTGAATCTGCCATTTGGATGAAGAAAGTCGTCCGGATACAGCGTCTGCATGCATCCGAAACTGTCCAGAAATTGGACAGATTCAAATCTTCAGTGTCCGCGTGCATCCGTCGTCTTCCGCAAGCATCCAAAAGTGTCCAATTATAGACAGGGGACGAATCAGGATGCGAGGGCTTCCATCCTGCATCGTCCCAAAATGCAGGGACGACGTTTGATGTATTTGTGGAGGACATTTCTCATCCTTGAGTCGTCCGCATGCGTCCGAATTTGTCCAGAACAACTTTTCCTTCACATTTTCCTACTTACTTTTCATCCCATAATATTTTCCCCATAAATATACATTACAAATTTAACATGTATAGATACGCAATGTAATATGTTAATTATCCCGACGATTGATTACATCGCGTATACGGGGAAAATGTTATTGGGGTGTTGCAAAATTAATGTAATAATAAAATTTAAATATAAAAATGTAACAAAATCACAAAATAACATAAGGCTAGCGAAAAGAGTACTAGAAATATCTCACCAAGAACAAGTATGTTGAAGGAAATAAATAAAAATAAGAAATAGGACGATCTCTGTTGGATGTTCCAAATATTCGTAACTAAAATCAATAGAAATTTCAAGTGCTATATTTAGTGTTTTAAAAATATGAATGCGCATACAATAAGGATAAAATATATTTGAAAATAGGTTACAAGAACCATCAGTAAACCAAATACCGATACAGTTCACTATAATGTGGTACGTAATAAAAATACGTTATTAATGTATCAAAAACCAATTCTCTCCCTCATAGGGTTCAGGCCTACATCCAAGCACATGCGAGTTCATCCTCCCAAATTCTCTAAGATAACTCATTCTAACAACTCCTTACTACTTCTATACAATTCGTAAGTGCTCTTAGAACAGATTTATTAAGAGTAAGGGATAGAGAGTTAACACCAATTTATTAACACGGTTCAGCTAACCTTGCCTACGTCTACGCTTCAAGGCTCCCCCATGAAGATTTCTTAATCAACTAAACTCCTCGGTTATTTATGATTGAACTTCATGAGTGTCAATCAAGCCTTTACACGATTTTTCATGGGGTGTCACCCTTTTGCTTGACTATTCACTGGGCGTCACCCTAGATGCAGCGGAAGAAGTACAATGAATGAAAATATAAAATACAACTTTGGGACCTAACTCTCCCAAACGAAAACTCTCAAGTTTATGAGTAGAAGGGTTAGGTTTGACACTCAAATGTGAAGAGAAATGTCTGGAGTAAATTCAGTAGCACTTCGGTATAAATTCTCTTCCTAACCTCTTCAACTCAGAGTGACTTTTATTTATAAAAACTATCAAACGGTCAACCACCCAAATCATTCGGTCGACCGCTTCCTAACCATTGCAAATATAGTCGTTATATTTCTATAGGTTCTATCGCTCGCTTCTTTGTCTCGGGTCGACTGCTTCTACGCATTGCAGGAAATTGCTCGGCATTGTCCTAATTCCGATTGACTGTCATTCATCCTGGATGACCACTCTTCTACATTTCAGAATATGTCGAGCAATCTGTAATAATTCTAGTCAATCGTATCTCCTTCTTCGGCCGACCGCTTTCTGTTGTTCTACTCTCTGAGTAATCTGTACTCCGTGTTCTCTACATTTTCAATCGTCTAAGCCTCAATAATCAACATATAAGCTACATTGATGTGCCCCAGGGTCCTATCACTCGAAGTCGAGCCAAGAAACTCATAGCTTTCCTAACTCGTTTTTATTTTGCAGGAAATGTCAAAGTTTGGGATTCTTTGAAAGAAATATCTCATGAAGATAAAGGAGTTCCGTTCCACGTGATCACATGGACGCATGCATAACCAAACAATTAGAACATCAACTCCACTTCCAAAGAGTCTATGAAGGGGTGAGGATTCAAAGATTATTAGCATAATTTGATTTCTTATTATTGAATTAGAAGTAGACTTGTTTTGGAAACTGTTATTTGGTTTTTTTATTTTTGTTGTTGGTTTTTGATTAAGTGTTAGAGAGGTGCGGGGTTTGCATGCAAACCACGCCCTCATGCCAAAATTTCTACGTTAAGGGCATTTTGGTCTTTTGGCATATTTTGTAAACACTTAGGGTTTTATAACTCCTCTTTGAGAAAGAGGAGGCACTTTTGTTGAAAAATAGAAAACTTGGTTCTCTCTTTGAAGAAGAAACCCGCGGCTACCTCCCTCCTTACGCCGATTCCTCCATCACCCTAGCTAGGCATTCTTGAAGCCTCTTGGCCTAGCATATTGGGATACTACTCTTCCAATACCTCATCTTCAAGGTGTGGATTGTGGCGAGGAGATAGAAGTAGGTTTCCACCCCTTGGAGAGTGTTTGTATCTCGGCAAACCACAAGTCATTCCTCTCATTAGGAGGTCCACGGACTCCTCGGATTTTAGCTGGTTCATTGATGGGTTTTTATGTTATTTTTGGTTCTCCTTATTCTGTCCCTTTTATAACTGGTTGCTATTGAGTTGTGTTAGAAAATACATTCGTCGCTCTTATTGTTTTGGAGGTTTTATTGGATTTCTATTCTGCCGCAAATTCTATTTCTGTTCTGCGCTGCTGGATGAGTTTGATTGGGGTTCTGTTTTGAAGCCCTTACGTTGGTTTTCTTGATTTTTTTTCTTCTGGAGATTTTTTCTATAATGAGCTGAGTTGCTGACTGCCAAATTTGGTGTTCATTGGTTGTATATAAATCGAGTTAGCCCTGTTTGAGTTCTGGTCGTCAGATCTGATCTGTGAAGCCCTGGATCTTGGGGTTATTTTGTTTCGTTCATAACTTGAAATACGGAATGGTTTTCTCACTGGATTTTTGACACGATTTGCCTGATTATGTTATTTTGGTGATCTCCAAAATTGAGCCAAAGTTCATGCGTGAATTGGGAGATAACTCAGTTTTGGCGTCGCTAGTTCAGATTATTTACAGTTTTGTGATAGATTTCTCTCTTGTGCTCTAAGCGATCCTTGGAGCCTATCATACATGGACTCAGAAAAAAAAATATTAGTAAATATTAATACCCTTGTTAGAGGGTATTTCAAATAAAGATCAATTATAAACATAATGATAAACACACTAATCTCATGCAATTTATGAACAACTTATCAACAAATAAATCACTCATCATAAAAAAAACCCAAAGTCTCTTAGGCTAACAACGACCACTAGTGTCACGACCTGGAGGTGAACCTAATAGAAATGTCAAGTCGGGTGACCCAATTCTCAGAGAGGACCTGATCACCCAGCCTAAGGCTTGGTTCGTAGCGAAAAACTTATACATAAATCAAAGTCATAGCTCATGCAAGTTGGGCCTAAGTTCACATAGTGATCATGAGAAATAACAGTGTATATAAATTAAATATTGTGCATCAAATTCAAAGTCCAAACATCATACAAATATTTTTAACAGGCCTAAATAAATACTTAAGTTCTCACCAAGAAACAAAATAAATCACTCAAAGAAATAAGGGAAATTGGGTAATCCACCACTGCACCACTAATGTTGATTAGCCTTGTCTTTACCTGAGATGGATGGAGTCGTTAATGTGAGTGATTAACTTAGGAGGAAACTTATACTAAATGCAATGCATGTAAAACTGGTTTTATCTTTTTCCGTCAAAACCATGGTCTAAGACAATGTTGTGTATGGAGTTAAAATCATTAAAATCATTTCCACATTATAAGAAACTAGCTTATTGGCCACCAATGAGCAATGATAAAACATAGCTGTATACATAGACAGATAATATTAGAATAGCTCAATCGACTTTTTCATCAGAAAGCAAGTCTCAATGAAAAAGAATGATCACTCAAGGATTCCTCCAAACAAATGCACAGAAAGGTGGCAACCGTTTCCATGCAACACCTCATGAGCCAAGAAGGAAAAAATGACGTCGATCCAAAGATCTAGCTACATCACTTTGGTTGCCGCTGAGCAAGGCTCAAAGACATTGCAATGTATGTTATTGTCGTGCTTAGTTATGTTCGTTATGGTTGCTATACAAACTCTCTTGTATGTTTTATGTACATTTAGCGTAGTTTCATGATGATAGAAACAATTAGGAACACCACCATGGGGTGATCACGTGCCTTGAGTGAGGAAAAGAACTTACTTTCCCTTGTCGGGATTACAAGCCCTTAACATAATTAATTAAAAACTGATAGGCTATCCCCAACTCTATATACGAGGTATTCATAAAATACGTAACTAAAAGATTGGTGTGGGGCGGACCAATTCCAAAGAATTAAAGAGAGGCATATCATTCCACATAAACCCATTTTCTTACTGGGCCTTTAGGCTCACGTCTTACTTGTGGTGTAGGTACACGCACGCGCGGAGTCCATGAGCAATGAAGAAACAGTTGATGAGGGATTGACATGCGCAAGCTAGTGGTTGGCCAGGCTACGAGAAGTAAAAGATAATTGAGTTGTAATTTAATTAAATTAAGTCTTTTCTAAATTGAAATTAAATGGTTAGTTTATTTCATTAAAATATTTACGTTTTCGCAATGTTTTACTTCCAAATGTTTTAAGTGTTCCTAACGACCCAGCTTGCACTCTGATATTCTTTTAAAAAGGGCTTTTCAACAACAAAGGATTTTACGAAACATCTGGGTCGTTACACAGTAGTAAGTGTTCTATACCAGGACTAGAAACCCATCTAGCACTTAAACAGTCCTAAAACTTGACAATTCACAATGTGCGGTCGACGTAGGACCCTCATGCGGTCGAGGAAGGATAAATTCTACACAATTTTTTCGTTTTGCAGTCAACTAAGAATAATGTTGCGATTGACCTGCACTGTTGCGGTCAATTGGACCTGAGCCTACCGTCAACCCAACAAGTGTGGCCGACTGCACCTACTGTAGCGGTCGACCGCTGTGGTCGACCAATGCCACTTTTGGACGACCAGCGCTTCACTCACATGTGCTAGTCATCCGTGTCAACCACCCTTGTGCAAAGGTCAACCGAGATGATAGTTCCATTGCTATTTTCCAAGGGAAAACATGCCGGTTCTCCCATTTTTCCCTTTCCAACAACAAATAACCCTCCAAAAACTTCAACTTTGCTAATATAAACTAGAAATGTCCCTCAAATTCAAGTTTCTAAGCTCGAATCCGAAGCCAACAAAATTTCCAAACTTTAACTTCAAAATTCGAGAAGAGAAACAGAATTACTCACCAACAGCACAAAAAGTTGATGGCTTAAACGTTGGAAATACAAATCCATCGTCAAACTCCCTCAACTATGCGATTGGATGTCCCTCTCTCTCGTTTGTCTCTCTCGATTGCCGAAGACTGGAAGTGAGGGTGAAACACTCCTTCCTTCCCTTTCTTTTATTTATTTTCTTTAATTTATTTAATAATTAAAATATATATTATATATTAAATAAATACAATTCAAATTTTGATTTGTTCCAAATCTTATCCAACAAACAATAATTCTTTAGCCAAATTTATTTACCAAACTCTGTTTCACTCAATTATTTACCACTAGGTAACATCCACATTTACCAATTTTGATCATTTGACCAAAAATTCCAAAGTGGCCACAATGTGACAAAACAGATAAATTTTTCAACACCTTAACGAAACGTTATACAAAAAATTTACACATGAAATTTATTATTATAAAATTCATGAGCTTTACAACTGCGGTCGGCTAGTCACCAACCGTGATCAACCAAAAATCAACCTGAGGCGTACCAAAACACACTGCCTTGTCCGCGGTCGACCGGGCACGACCAGAGGTCGACTAGAATGGCTTTCCAGTGCAATTTCATTGGCAAAATCACACTGTTTCCACCGATTTTGGCCTCCAAACAGCCAATACTCATGCATAAACACAAAATCTATAAAAAAAAACAAAAACATTCCCCTGGATTCATGTTTTCCAAGCTCAAATCCAAAGCCATAAAAAATACCCAAACTTTAAACGACAAAATTAGGATAGAAACTGACTTACCCGTGAAATGTCTTCACGAAAGATGGAAAACAAGACAACACAAACACGAATCGGGAGAAGAAAAGACGAGGATTTCTCGTCGATTCTCTCCCCTCTCGTTCCTCTTCTCTGCAACTCTTCTCTTGGGAGAAGAGTTCTCCTTTATAAAAAAAGTTATTAAATAAAAATTAAAATTATTATATAAATTAATATATTATAAATATTGAACAAAATTCTTAAATTCTAATCCAACAAAATTGACATAACTCGGAACTTAATCTAAGGAAACAAGAATTTACTGAATGGAATCATACAACTTTGGCCTGCAAGGAAACACAGAACGCACAGTTGACCATTGACTAGACCTCTTTTACATGTGCCCAAAGACCCACGACATGTGGCAAGAACCTGGTCAACAAAAAAACAATTTGACCCGGTCAAAACAAAAAATTTACTAAAAAAAATATAAAATCCAAAAATTGAAGATTTTACAAATATAATTACTAGTCAAGACATATTTCTTTGAATTATTATGTAGCCATATTTCAATTAAATATTCTATTAAACTCTTAATGTTTCTTGTATGTTGCTAAGTTGCTTATCTTTATATTATTTTCTTCTGTTTGTAGATATACAACATAATTTCCATGTCTATTATTTTTCAATACACAATTAGTTTTTTCTTCTAAAAAACATTCGAATTAGAGGATGATATTTACGTGTAGTATGCTCACCATATCTTCCATTCTATGTCTTTCTTTTCGAAAATTCTATCAACATATTGATGTATTCTTGTTATATTTTAAAGCTTTTTAATCTGTTCTAGTTTCTATGTAGAAAAATTATGTATGATTGATGCATACATGCATTGCATGCACTTAAAACTAGTTATAATAAAATATCTCCATACAACGTATTATTTTATTTTAAGTTATCATGATTTTTTGGTTTTATTAACTTTTGCAGCATGCTTAGCCTATTCAAAACTCTTCATTTCTTTAATGATACATGTCATCTGCTTGACTTATTCACTACATCACTTTTGAAGAGTCGTGACTTTTCATCGCCTTTAGTGTACTGTATTGTTTATGTCATATACTTCACATATTCTCCGCAACATTAATAACTACTCAAAACTAAACATATAATATTTTGTAATCTACTGTAATAACGTGTCATATACTTGCAGTATTTACGCAGAGTCAAGGCTCTTTATCTCACTTAGTATATTGTAATGACACATGTCATATATTTAACTAATTCTTAGTAAAAGAGTCAATATCTTCTATTTCTTACCGTTTATTGTAAGGACATGCGGTAGACAACACCCACATACATGACATGTGAATCTAGTAGTAATAACTAAAAAAAAGCACTTCTACTATCTTTGTGTATTTCGCAAAATGAATAGCTGCAAATATTTAACATTGGTAATCTAGCCCTCCATGGCCAAGTCGCCGCCTAAATGGGCGAATCCAATTGTCAACAACATGATCCTCTTAGTCTGAGTGGGGTTTGGTTTAGGAGGGCCCGAGCCGTCATCCTATCAGAAGTGGAGAAGATGAAGAATTTTATTAAAACTGTAATTCAACTCTTACAGAATCCAAGCAACTTTTGACATATCAGAGTTCCTTTGAAGAAACAGAAAATGAATAGAAACATAACTGAAAATAACTGCTGCTATTATGTGGCAATCTTCAGCCGTCACAACTTCAGTCTTCAGCTGCTCATCTTTCACTCGTAATAGGCCCCCTCAATATGGACAATGCAAATTGAGCATTTCCATCTTAGAAAGAAGGTCATGGAACAAACCAAGAAAAACTGGTTAGTAAGAATGTCTGCCAACTAATGTCTGGAAGAGACAGGAAATGTTTTAATGTTATTTTGCTGAAATTGTTATCGAACAACATGGCAATCGATTTCGATGTGCTTGGTACGCTCATGAAACACAGGATTGGTAGTGATATGCAGTGTAGATTGACTGTCACAAAACAAAAGAGCAGGTTGAGAAGCAAAAATTTGGAAGTCAGCAAGGAGAGCTTTTAACCAAATGATTTCACAAGTAGCATGACCCATAGCTCTATATTCAGCTTCGGCTGATGATTTAGACAATGTGTGCTTCTTCTTTGATTTCCAAGAAATCAGAGAAGTACCCAGAAAAATACAAAATCCAGTAATGGAACGACAAGAATCCGAGCAAGTACAATCAGAATCACAAAAAGCCTTTAACTGAAGAGAGGAAGAAATAGAGTAGAATAAATAGAGTAGAATAAACCACGGCCTTGGAGATCCTTTAATATATCTCAAAATGCAATAAGCAGCTTGCAAATGAGATGATCGTAGATGAGCCAAGAACTGACTTAATTTGTTGACAGCAAAACAAATATCAGGCCGAGTAATTGTCAAGTATAAAAGTTTACCAATAAGTCTTCTAAAAATAGTGGGATCATCTAAAAGAGATCCACTATCAAGAGACAACTGGCAATTCACGTCCTTTGGTGTAGAAACAGGTTTAGAACCTAGATAGCTAGTATCTTCCAAAAGTTGTAAAGCATAATGCCGTTGGTTTATAGAAATACCATTAGAATTTCTTGCAATTTCAAGACCCAAGAAGTAGTGTAGAGGACCCAAATCTTTCAGATTGAATCTGTTATGTAAGACAGTTTTGAGATGATCCATTACAAGAGCAGAACTCCCTGTTAGAATTATGTCATCAATGTAAACTAGGATTGCAATAAAAGAGTCAGTTTTAAAATGAATAAACAGAGAAGAATCTGACTCTGATTGCTTAAATCCATGCGATAACAGTTCATTGGAGAATTTAGAAAACCACTGCTGAGATGCTTGCTTGAGCCCATATAAAGATTTATGCATTTACAAAATAATGGTGAACCTCTATCATTTGGTGAACCACTGTCATTTGGTGAACCACTGTCATTTGACAAAGAATGTTGCAATGTATAACCAGGATGTAAAGTCATATAAACCTCCTCATGTAAATCACCATGTAAAAACGCATTATTGACATCCAATTGCGTTAAAGGCCAACCATGAATAGAGACCAAAGCTAACAACAATTTGACATTGACAAGCTTGGCAACAGGAGAAAAGGTGTCAAAATAATCAACACCTTTAGTTTGTGTGAACCCCTTTGCAACTAATCGAGCTTTGTAACGTTCAATCAAACCATCAACAAGATATTTAATTTTGTAAAACCATTTACAACCAACAACATTCTTGCTAGGAGGAAGAGGAACAACATACCATGTAGAATTGCGTTCAAGAGCTTGCAACTTAGGTTGCATTGCATTGTGCTATTCAGAAAACTTCTCAGCTTGTTTGAAAGTTTTGCGCTCAATGTGAGATGAAACAGCAAGGGTGAAAGCTTTGAATGAAGGAGATAAACGATGGTATGAAAGAAAATTTGAAATGGGATATTTGGAAATAGAAGACAAAATCGAAGAAGAATTGGAATTGGAATTGGAATTGGAATCAGTGGATAAGTAGCAATGGTAATCTTGCAAATAGGAAGGAGGTTTAACAATTCTGGATGGAAGAATAGCATGATCAGATGATGAATTATTAGGAACAGAATCAGAAGTAGGATGAGTAGAAGGAAGAGAAGAAACAGAATTACGGACAGAATCGGAAGAAGTGGGAAAAATAGAAGAGACAGAATCTAGAATATGAGATTTAGAAGCAAAAGGAAATATTGATTCATGAAAGACAACATTTCTTGAAATAACAATTGAATTAGTCTCAATGTCAAGATTTTTATACCCTTTATTACCAGTGGGATAACCTAAAAAAATTGAAGCATGAGCTCTCAGTGCAAATTTGTCCCGACCATTTATCAAAGTGGAGACAAAACATAGACACCCAAAAGAACGGAGGTGGCACTAAGGAGGTTTATTGTATAACTTTTTAAAATGAGATTTATTTGAGAGAATGGGAGATGGCAGTCTACTTATTAAATAATAGCAGGGAGTATGCATTCTCCACAATAATGTAATGAAAGATGAGATTGAAAAAGAAGAGCTCTAGCCACATTCAGTAAATGTTGATGCTTTCTTTCAACAACGGAGTTTTGTTGAGGAGTCTCAACACAAGACTTATAATGAACAATTCCTTCACTTGTATAGAAATCAACAAGGGAAAATTCAGTAGCATTATCAGTAAGTATGCTACTAATGTTGATGTGAAACTGAGTAACAATCAAGTGACAAAATCGGGGAATAATATGACGAACTTCAGATTTATGTTCATGAGATATACCCATGTAGCACGGGAACAATCATCAATGATAGTAAGAAAGTATTTGAAACCATCATAAGTTGGTGTGGCAAAAGGTCACCAAACATCATAGTGTATGAGATTAAAAATAGAGTCAGAAAGATTATTGTTAGAAATGTATGGTAATTTGCGCTGCTTAGCCATCGGACAAATAGCACAAGAAAGATGAGAAGTATTGTTATTGAAAGAAATTGACAGATTATTCTTAATGACATGAACAACAAGATCAAAGGGATGTCCGAGTCTGTAATACCATAAAGAAAAAGTGTAATACCCCGACTTTTTAAGTGGGTTGACTATCGGGATATTACCAAGAATGTACTTGTTAAATTATATATTATGGAAATCAACATAATCAAAATAAAATAAATATTACTTGAATTAAATTATAATATAATTGATTAATTGGGATTAATATGTATAAGTGGGGAAGTATTTTTGATTAACTGAATCGGTTTTGTTAAGGGACCGTTTCAGCTCTTCTCATTTAGTTTGGCCTTTAGCCATTGACGAAATGAGAAAGGGGGATAAATGGGGTTATAATGAATTAAATTATTAAGTCGGGGGATTTTATAGAATAACTTAGAATTAAAATAAATGTCGATTTACTAATTAAATAATTGTGTTGAGATAAATTAATTAGAGAGAATGATTAAAGAGGGATTAAATGAAAGGAATTACCTAGAATTGAAATGAAGAAAATTTAGAAAGTGGTGATTTGAACTGGTTCACTAAGTGAACTGATTGAAGAAAGAAAAGAAATGGCCAAGAAATGGCCATTTCTTCGCGGGCAGAGGCGAAAATCGAAGGACGAGAGGGGGAAGTGTAGGAGAGACAGAGAGAAATAGGGAGAGGGAGACGACGAAGAGGACGGATCAGCGACGTCCTCGCATTTTCTGTTGATTGGTTGCTGGCTTGTGGTACGATTTCAAGGGGCGAAATCAGAGATGGCGTCGGAAGGCAGGCCGGGGCTGCGATTCCAGCTCAGGTCGAGCTCTGACCTAGGTATGACCAGGTTCGGTCCGCACAGTTTGGATTGAACCATTGTCGGCAATGCCGACAACTCCACCCACATTCCAGCCTGGAATTGCAAATGGATGTAAATGCATAGTGGGCCTGAAAGCTGGATGGATTTTGAGCCAGAGGCTGTCGGTGGCTGGAGAAATAAATGTATATGGAAGGATAAAGAGACCGAAGGAAATGTGAGGCAGTGAAGGAGAGCTCGGGTGCTGAGCTGAGGGAAAACAGAAATGCAGAGAGGAGAAACTGGAGGGGTAGGAAAGCATTGGAGATTTGGGTTGCTGGCGGAGAGAAATTTATAGAGAAAGGGGGTTGTTGACAGTTTCTTCTCGGGTTTTTGGGATTCCTCAGGTAATGGACACTCCCTCCTCTGTCTTAAGGATTTTGGGGTGTTTGCTCTCTATTATGGGTTAATAATCTGGTTAGTTGCAGAGAGTAATGGGATATGGGGCTTGTGGTTAGTAATTCATAATTGTTCGTTAGTATTGAATTGTGCACATTTGTTGACTGTTGGCTTTGGGAATCTCTCTCTGCGTAGAACTGGTTAATTGCCTAGTTTATAAATGATAAAGGAGTTATGCTCAGTTGGGATTTGTTGGTTTCAGCTTGCTGTTATAAAGTAAAAGATTGTAAATGTTGATTAAAACATAGGCCCTGGACAATTGGATAAGTTGTTTATGATGGATTTTGTTGAAGATAAAAATGTTATAAAATGGATTAGAAACAATTTCTGTAATCAATATTGGTTGTTGTACGTACCGAATATGTTTCCAGATATTGTGAGGATTTGATTATATGTTGGGTGGTAATGAGTTCCTAGAAATTTCACATAATTAAGGATAGAGAAATTTATAAGTCGTAAATTATTAATGATAAAGGTCACTAATTTGTGAAGGTATCGAAAAGGCGAAGAAGGATAGCAAATAAGTGTAATACGCGATAAAGCTTGAGGTAAGGAAATAGTGGTGTTGTGGCCAGAGGAGGCCCTACACCACAAGTAGAGTGCGTGAGTTTATGTTAGTTATTGTAATGCTTAGTTGATTAGTCGATTTTAATTGATAATTCCTTGGTTGATTTCCTGCAATTTCATTTCTTGTGATTTCTTTACCTGGATGTTAATTTTTCTGTGATTTCATTAAGAATGACGAACGAAATGATGAACCGAAGGAAAGAACATAGGATGACCGCTTAGGATGAATGAATGAGTGTCCTTATGAAGATTTTGTTTATATATTTATTTCCTTACTGCTATTAGTGCATTATTATTATTTTACTGCTACATGTAATTCAATAATCTTTATGTTAGTTATCAACTTGCAACTTCTTGTTAATTAAGTAGAAAAGCATGTTAACCAAATTGTTAAACTAAGCATGTTAACGAAGTTACTTACTTAATATTTATTAATTGCTTCTTGAGCATGTTAAAATAAATGTTAGCATGTTATTTAGTAACTAGAACAAAAGCATGTAATTCAACTCGAGAACTTATTAATAAATTGAGCATGTTAATTGTCCAAGCATGTTAATCATAATTATTAACTAGGATTAAATAGTGAGTATGTTAAATTACTAAGCATGTAAATTAACTAGGCTAACTAACTAGAATGTTAATTGTATCTCTCTTGAGCATGCAATCAACGTGAACATGTAATTATTTAGGATATTAATTAATTAGAATAAAAGTATGCTAAATCAACTAGAATAAGAATCACTAATTTACAAGCATGTTTCCATTATTCGTCATCTTAGCATGTTTTCGTTAATTGTTGTTTAAAGAATGTTTCCATGTTTAGTTTAGCGTAGTTTAACGAGCATGTTTAGTTAAAAGTAATTCATTGCATGTTTCATTACTCAAATACTGTTATTTATTATATTCGCAATTTCAATTGTAGTTGCTTTCAATTCTTTATTTTAATGCGCACTTCAATTACATAATCGATGTTTTACTTTACTAAAGAGTAGAATGATAAAGAAGATAGAAAGGGAATGAATGAAATGTGGATGAGTTAAGGGTTTCATTAACTAAGTGAATGAATGCTTTTGTTATTTGTTTTCTTGTATTGCTTACGATCCCACGTCCTTAGCATGTTATTTTCTGTTAAACCAAAGCATGATTAGTTAAGTAGAATAAAAGCATGTAATTAACATAGAAACATATTAAATTAATTGGATAACTGATTAGAATAATTGCTTAGAAATATAAACGTAGGAAGCATGTAAATGAGCTAGGATAATTAGCATGTTAATCAATAGTATGGTTCGATTTCTCTTTCGATTTATATTGTTCTATTATTTCAAGCATGTTTTCTTTGTTCCAATTCATTGTACTTGTTCTTTGTTGTGTGCAGTTATTTCCTTCTATTATATGCTTTATTTTCATTATATGCGCTTTCAATTACAATTCCTTTCAATTCCTTTAAATGTGCACTTCAATTCCAGTAAATGTTACGTTATGTATGACCATGCATCATGTTAGGTTGAGAATGTATGACCATGCATCATGTTAATAGAAAGTAATAGAGAGTGCCACCTTGGTGGTTGTACTCAAACATGCATTGTGTGAGATAAAATGTTAAGAAAATGAAAGGAATGGGAAATTGGGGGGCGAATGGGTAGCCGGTCTAGTCTGTAATCTAGCCGAAGCCCCTCCCTCTTAGGGTACGGGAGTTCTAGATTGCAAGTAAAAGGTTAGATCTGATCACTATTCCAACACAAAGGAAATGCTCCAATCTTCCACTCGATGTACGAGTAAAAGAAGAATGAATGAAAGCAAAGCAAAGAACGAACAAACGAATGACGTAATGAAAGGATCAGTTTGGGTGGTCCCCATTCCAAAAGGACTAAAGAGAGGCATTTCACGTTGCATTTACCCTTTTTCCTTACTAAGCCTTTGGGCTTATAGTTATTTGTGTTATAGGTATACGTACGAGTACGAGGAAAGAAACGCACAGACTTATGAGTAAATACGAAAGACGACGAACAAATAATTAAGTAGGGATGAAGTATTTAATTAAATGGTTTAATTGTCAGTTTCATTTATTAAATGCAGTATTTTTAATTGAGTTCTTTTATTAAGTTTCTTTCATCAAATTATTTACGCTTTCGTAATGTTTTAAATAAGCGATTTATTTTACGCTTCCGCATTTTGTTTATTAGTTTTCAATACGAGTTTAACTAAAGGTCAGTAGCGATCTGGTTTAGCATCGCACTCTGATAACTGTTTTAAAAGGAATTTTAAAGGCCTTAGTGAAATTTCAAATTTGCACACATTTCAAAGAATTACAAAAAGTCGGATCGTTACAAAAAGTAGAACTATCCAAGCTCAAATTCATGATGGAGCCTTTACCCACTATTGGTAATTGCTCTAATACCATATCAGAAGTGGAGAAGATGAAGAATTTTATTAAAACTGTAATTTAACTCTTACAGAATCTAGGCAACTCTTTATATATCAGAGTTCCTTTGAAGAAATAGAAAATGAATAGAAACAAAACTGAAAATAACTGCTGCTATTATGTGGCAATCTTCAGCCGTTACAACTTCAGTCTTCAGCTATTGCTTCAGTCTTCAGCTGCTCATCTTTCACTCGTAATACATCCATTATTCTGTTTCATATTCTTTTTTTTTTTTTTGTAAAAACGTTGATTAACTTCTGCCTTCTGGGTCCACTCAAACGTTGACTCGTCGCTTAATCATTGAATGAATTGAATGTGCTGAGATTAAGGGTTGCTGTAAGGAGAACACATATCTCCCTATATTACCACTGTCTAAAGAAGTTTCTATTCAAAGTCCACCCACAATTTTAGACACTTTTTCGTGCATGCAATGATCTTCTTCTCTTTCTTTTTTATTCACCACCTTCTTCCAATTTTTACCATTATTTCTCTCCATTTTAACCCTTTTTTTTTCAATTTCTAATCTAATTATATAGTTTTGTCTGCTTTCTCCATGGTTGTTAGAAAAATCTAACAATAATTAAAAAATAAAATACAAAAATATATTACACAGATTTACGTTAAAAAAATTCTTTAAAAAATTATGAAAAAAAAAGTCATTATATGAATATCAAAATATAATTAAAAATTTTGTGGCTATAACTTAATAAATTTATAAATAAAAATAAAACTTTAAATGAGCCCTAAAAAAATTCAATTCCTTCAATGCTTTTAATTATTATTAAATGTTTTTAGTTTAGGCTTAAACAGAAGTTACAACCAAAAAAAAAAAAAGGATGGCAGGAGTGTTTCTTCTGCACCTAGCACCTAAGATCCAACCAAATTGAGTGGTTAGTCAAAGTAAAGTTATGGGTAAATGACAAATTAACCATCGTGGTTTTTGATCAAAGACAAGTCAACCACTATCCTTTATTTTCTAACAAGTTAACCACTCACGTATGAGAAAATGACAAAGCCAATATCGCTGTTACGTTCGTTGTTAAGAAACTTACAAGACGCCGCAGTGTCAAGGCGAGAGACTGCGATAACCTCAGCCTCACACAGAGACCGCGATCTCGTGGTCTCTGGTCTTACAGAGACCGCGATCAGAGACAGAGACCGCGTCTGAGACCAAGAGACCCACGGTATCTGTCTCTGTGAAAACCCACAAGAGAATGGACATTGAAGGAAGCCTTGGATCATATGACGCGCACGGGCTCTGCTGGTATGATGAGCAAGGACTTGCAATTGCAGACCCACCTATGATGTCCATGGCTTCTATTGGTTTGCAACCCTGAAGAAATGAAATAATGATTTCTTTGAACCAATTTCTAATTCATTAACAAGACATAATGGAGTAATGAACAGTCTCTCATCTTTAGATAACAAGAAGCAAAAGAATACAAAACAAAATCAATGTCAATAAAAAAAATGCACAGACCCACGGTGAGAAAAATAGAGAAAAACAACCATTTCAGCCATTGAGTATGAGTTATATCTACAACAGAAAGCTAGACTACTCAAAGTTCTGGGCAAAAGAACCACAGTTTGTTGATATCAAATTGATGAAGGTCTGGAGAGTGAATTGGTGTATCATACTTCTCTATTTTCCTAATATATTTAGAAATTTCTATTTCAAAGCTCCAAACAATGCCTTTCAATTTCAGGAATTATGGAATCATATGGTTTCAAATCTACTCCTGCATTTTTCATGTGTTCCATCACCTCTGGACTGACTTTAGAATCATCTATAAGTAATTTAGCTTGATCAATTTCCACGATCAAGTATGCATACATTACAGGTGAATGTGGAAGATCACTTCCTCTCTGCAAACCATATATGAATTGTCATTCAGATCTAAATGTAGACTCAAGTCAAAACTAAAGGTTCTTGATTGAGGAACTTGAAAGAACGAGAGGAGTTTCGTCATGTTATCTATAGAAATCAGGCAAAATAAAAACAAGATCTCAAGCATGGATATAAAAATTGCAGATGAACCAGAATCCACCATTTCATATCTAATAGATGATAGTTTTGATGCTACATCTAGACCAAAGACCGCGAGATCGTAGTCTCTGTGTAGACCAGAGAGCGCTCTGTGTGAGGCTGAGGTTCTCGCGGTCTCTCGCCTTGACACCGAGGCGTCTTGTAAGTTTCTTAACGGCGAACGTAACAGCGATGTTGGCTTTGTCATTTTCTCATACATCAGTGATTAACTTGTTAAAAAATAAAAAATTGTGGTTAACTTGTCATTGATTAAAAACTACAATGGTTAATTTGTCATTTTCCCTAAAGTTATTCATTCATTCATTCAAAAGGGGTTGTTCAGAACTCTTCTTAATATCTACCTTTTTCATGCATAGAAATAAATTGAACTTATAATAGAATATAATCTGCAAAAGTCGTACAAGAAATATTGATTCACATTACTTTCTTCCAACTTCATGACATCATTATTTGTTGCCATTCATCAAATGTTTGACCTCAAAATCAGTGGATGGTTCATTGAAGTAGTATGGCTATGGCATGTATAGGTGTAGAGTGTTAAAAAATATATTAACGATTATATCATTTAAAATAATAAATAATTAAATTATTTTCAATTTACGAATGATAAAAACAATTAATTTATATGTAAAAAAATATTTAAAAAATATAAATCATTATATTATTATAAATTTAGGAAGTAAACTTGCACAAATCAGTAATTTATGATAGAGTCTCGGTCATCTGTCTCCATTATTGGATTTGAAAGAAAGGGGTGATCATGCTCCATAGACCTATTATAGGGTATGACTGGGTTTGAAATGAATCAAACCATACCAAAATCACTTAATTAATAATTAGTAGCAAAGACTTTAAAATAAATTTTACAAACTAAACCTAAATATAAGAATCAAATGTGACATTAAGATAATATAGAATAACAAAATTTAAAACTATGCAGAAATAAAATTAAAATAATTTTAAGATAGAAACCTCAAAAAAATTTATCTAGGTTTCTCTAAGAAAAGAAACAAATTAATTTGAATGGTAAAATCTCTAAGAACTACTTCTATGGTGGCAATTGATGATCACTTTGTATATTTTCTAAAAGGGTGTTAAATATGGGGTGAGTTAACTAAACTCAATAGAGATTAAATTTTATATTTCACTTTAGATTAAACAAATTATGTGTGAATTTTAATTATTTATTTTTAATCAATTCAATATTTGAGGAAAGTAAAAACTAAAATAAAGTATGTAACAAAAATCAACAACGATACTTAGATGATCGAAACAGCCAAACAGACTCTGATAAAGTTTAGGGTTTTGCGCCCAAGGATACGACAGATATAGCTGTCACATCATCCTAGTTAACAACAACTGTGCATAAATGTAAATAAAAAAATGAACTATACTAAATAATGAATTTAATATTTAATGGGAGATCATATGTTATTTAGTACGAGAAATATAGCGTATGTTAAACATAAAATAACCTCTGTCTCGAATTTGGGTCAACCAATATCAAGGCCTAAGCAAAAAATATTCCATTAAAGCCTGACATTAATAAGTCCGATAACTCTTAAGTTTTGAAACTTAATCATAATAATTTTACTAAATATTAAGATTCAAAATTTAAAATTAATTATTTAAACTTTTAGGCTAAACGAGGATATCCCAAGGGCGTTAGGATTGAAAATGCAACACGGTCCAAAACGGTTTTCAGAACGACCCCAAATACAATCAAGTAAAAATTTGGGAGTGAAACTTAAATTCGACCCAAAATAAGGTCTAGATCAGCCCAAAGTATGTTTCAGCCGAAGCCCAATTAAAACAAGACCACAGTCCAGAGTAAAACCTAGAAGCGGTCTAGGATGCTTCTTGTCCGTAGATTAGATTACACTTTTTGAAGGACAAGGAAGCTTCCACTACGACAAGGGATGCTCATGCCGAGTTTCTAATGATTTTGTTGAATCACAGTTCGATCGGGAGCGAAGAAATTCTGATCTAAATTCCATTCCCGACCCTTAGCCTTCCCAACAATAGAAATTTGGAACACTCCTACCATGCTCCAATGATTTTGGCGAAACACAGTTTGGTCAAAATTTCATTCTTAGCCTAGGGCTTACATCCTTAATTCTTAAAACCAATCAAAATAAGATTCTAAACATAATCCAATACCAACCTAAAATTCCAAAATTTGCAGAAATCTTTAGAAGAAAACATAATTGAAAATTCAATTTTTATCTGAGAAATCACTCATCGTCGATGCCTTGCCTGAGCTGGTCACACTTCAACCTTTGAAGTAATCAGAACCATTCATAAATATTGATCATCAAAAGAAAAGACCGAACAAATTCCAAGTTTGAGGCTTACCTCGGATAAGGGATGAGACGCCAAAATTTGCCAAAGAAAACCACTCCTCACGCTATGACGTTCACCAGAAGAAGCAATTGGTTGAGTGGGAGTGTAATATGTAGAAAATTTCTGTGTTTTTCAATGTAAAGAATTGTGTGTGCAATATATTTTATTAATAAAAATATGGAAAAATGACAAATCAACCATCATCCTTTACTGTTAGTGACAAACCAACCATCATCCTTTTTTTGCTAACAAATTTACCACTTAACTATGGAAAATTGACGCCGCTACCATCGCTGTCCCATTTGACGTTAATGCTCTGACGACGAACAGCCGTGGTTTGACGACGAACCGCCGCGATTTGAATGAAATCGCCACGGTGTGAATGAAGCCGCCATGGTTTCACAACAAGCTGTTGCGGTTTCACAACAAACTGCCGCGGTTTCAGGACGTACCGCCGCTGTTTCACAACTAACTGCCGCAGTTTCACGTCTAAAATCTTTGATCACAAATTTGAGGGCTTAAACGCGTGATTTTTGGTTCGAGAAATGCGGATAAAATGGTATGTGAAAGGTCATAGATCTCTGAGAGAGAGCTTCAATTTGATATCTTATAGAGCCGATTCTGACACTCGTAGCTAAAGTTATGGTCATTTCACGTCGAAAAGGTCAAAATTATAGTTTTGCTTCCATAAACTAGGAACCGCCAGACTTCATACCAAATTGCCACAGTCTATTGACATACCGTTGTGGCTTGAAGATGAAACCGCCGCAGTTCGTCATCAAGCCATAGCAGTGTCTCAATTCGCCGCAGCGGTGTGTCAATACATTGTGGCGGCTTCATACGAAACTGCCACAGTTTATTGAGACACCGCTGCGGTTCCTACATGAAACGCTGCGGTTCCTACATGAATCGCGACGGTTCATCACAATTATTCGCTTAGTTTTTAAAAATTATGGTATCGCGGTGCTTTGTATACAAACTGCAGCGGCGCCATATCATCACGTTTAACGGCAAACGTGACAGTGATGTTGGATTTGACATTTTCCATACTTCAGTGGTTAATTTATTAGGAAAAAGACGATAGTGGTTGGTTTGTCACCAACAGTAAAGGATGATGGTTGATTTGTCATTCTCCTAAAAATATGTTTGGAAATAGTGATATATGAATGGATTATATTGAAATATTGTTATACGATGGACAATTGGGATATTATCTTATGGCTTATAGTGGAGTAGAGATTTAAAGGGCTATGAGATGTTTAAAGGGAGAAGTGGTCGACTAATTTTATGAAAAATTTCAACGATTTTGTTTCAGGCTGTTTTGCGGTCGATCAGCAGAGAAAAAGTGGTTGACCAGTTTTATGGAGAAAAAGCAATAGTTAGTCTCGGGAAGATTTCTAGTTGAGCAGTTGATGAAAAGTGGTCAACTGATATATGAAAGGTCACCTGAATTTTTATGAGATGTTATATTCTAATTGGAAGAATTTGGGGGTGGACAATCCAGGGCATGTCCATCATGGCTACACCTCCTGCTTGGTGCTAGAGAAGTAGGAAACCTTAGAAAATATAAGTGTTTAGGAGGCTTAGAACCTTCAAAGGAAAGAATTCTCCCAAGAAGCTCTACAACATTCTTCTTCCATTCTTCTCTCGAAACTTCAAGGTAAGACTTGTTCTTTCATAGTTTTATTAAGAATTTTATAAGAATATGGAGGTTGTGTTAGAAAGAAGAAGTAGAAATGGAAGAAAAAGTTCGGATAGGGTGATTTATATATCTAATGTTTGTTGTCTACTTTTCTGAAATTTATAAGTTAAATCACCTAAATGTTTTATTAAGGACATCTTATGGGAGAAGTAGGTTTTGGAATTAATGAATTTGGTTAAGAAATGTGAAAGTTATGAAAGGTTAAAGGTAGATGAAAATTGGATGAAAACCCTAAAATGCTTGTGTAAAGATTATATTCCTATCATTTATTATTGATAGATGTTTATGGATTTTAAAGGTATTGTGAAGAGATACTCGTTAAGTGTTGAGTTGCACAAAGAACTAAAGGTAAAAGATATGCATGTGTTTGATCGTGTTGGTCTATATCACAAGATAATAGGTTGTGTTGTTTTGAAATATGGCTTGATTTATTATTGTGATAGATTGTTAGTCTTGTTTGATGTATTGTTGTGAAAGATAGTCTTTTGTGAAAGATAGTCTTTTGTGTAATGTGGTTAGAAGTTAGGTTCGATGATTGAATGAAATGCATGCACGTCATGCATCATGACTTAGGTATGATATGAAAATGTTTGCACATATATGCATTGCTAATAAAATTGAAATAGACTGAATAAACATAAATAGGCGATGGGGGTTGGGGAGATTAGCAATGGTCTTGCTTGGGAGAACTACAAGAGGATGTAACTTATCCCTGGTCAAAATTGTGTGACAGTTCTGCCTAAGATGGACCATAGGATGTATCTTTTTTCTTGGATTGATAATCTCCAACATCTGAACTGTTATATGGTTATAAATAATGAACTGAAAGGAAATGCTCTTTTCTTTAATGCATAGCATGAGCACCAAGATAGCATAAGCATTACATTGATCATTTTCATTCTATCTCTTACTGAGCGTTAGACTCATAGTTAAATCTTATGATGTAAGTGAGGAATTTGATCCAACTGAAGTGAATATAGAGTGATGGAAAGGAATGCGGTGGAAGGAGCATTGTCACTTTGACCGCTTACAGGTTACCCGGTTCTTTTTTGACCGATGAGTTGTGACTCACTAAACTGTAAAAGTTATGTAATATAAAGACGTGTTAAGAACTTGTAAGAGTTTAATGTACAAAATTTATCTTTTGAAGTATGATAGTGAAATGTGTTTTGCATCCGTTGTTTTATTTTCTTTCCCTCACACGTTTTTAAAAAATAAATATATATATATATATAACCATATATATGTTATGAAAAATGATAAGGTAAAACGAGTCGCTACAGGGAGAGGGAGGGAGGGGGAGAGAGAGAGAGAGAGAGAGAGAGAGAGAGAGAGAGAGAGGAGGAGCTCCCTCCTCTCCCCCTTGATTCGGCAACAACCAACCATCCCCTTTAAAGAATTTCATCCCTAAAATTTAGAACAACCTCATTGTACCATTGAATAAGTGAGGATATTTTGCCATAATTTCCAATTCAATTTCCCAAATAGCTTCTCTTTCATTATGGTTCTTTCATTACACCCAAACTAAAAGTATCACACGATGACAAAAAATTCTTATCTCGCAACGTATTATTTTATCAGGTTCCTCCTCATATGAAACATCCTCCTAAATAGGGATTTCGTTCCAAGAGATTTCCTATAATGGATCATATACATACTTACTCCATATAGAGACACAAAAAACATTACGAAAACATTTTAGCTATGGCAGTAAATTCAATGGATAAGCAACCGCATCAACACATTTAATAATCCAAAGAGGCTCGATATATATTTGAGAACTAACTTGTCTATCACACCAAAACAACTAATACCTCAACACAGTCAACCTTCCAAAATTACAAAATCATCGCCTTGAAACTCTTCTGACAATTCAGAACCGTTGAAAAGTAATTTCATAATTACCTAAACTTTCTTAATTGTTACATGAATCAAAATAGGGCCAGGGTCTACCTACACCTCGACCTTAGTTCAAAATAGCGGTAGTTTACATTATCTTCCATAAAGAGTCTCATAGTTTTAAATACCAACAATAGTCCAGGGATTTTACAATATTCGAGGTTAGATAGCTCACCCTATCACCTTATAAGTCTGAAACTCAAACTATCTTTTTATTGGGAACTACAAATCACCCAATTTTAACTCAATGGTCAAAATCCCTGGAGAGCTAAACTTAATCAAAACATTTAGATTTTAATGAGACGTAATACTGAAAGGATACCTAAGATCGAACGATGACTTCTATGTTTATTATACTCAACTAAAACCCATAATAGTCTATCTTCACTGTGAAAATGTAGAAATTGAGCAGAAAGATCAATCATTTCGCAACAACTCAACATCACCATACATCTAAAATGTCATCGATAATTAGATCATAAAATCAATAGTTGTTATACCTTGTTTTTTGTAGCTTAAGAGCTAAGGGCATAATAACCAAGTAAGTTTCAGGTGTTCAATTTATTATATGCTAATAAATCAAAATCTAGTCACACATCATCCACATTTCACTCCAAATTAGCCCACTTATACCAACGTTTCAATGTTTCAAACATTTGATATTATTTGAATGAATAACAAATTTTGTTTTACTACCATCCACTAAATCTCTTCGTCTGAAATCTAAATTCTCAAAATTTATAAATAAACCAGCACTAACTTACCAATAGTTAGGTTATTCATCCCACTTCAATTCGTCGAATCTCTCTTTAAGCTCTTCATTAAGATTCTATATTTTCCAAGTACGTTGTCGAAATTGAAAAGTTTTTATAAAGCTTCATACCTCAATTATCTGATCAACACCAATGGCGAAACATTTCTTATAATCCTTTAACAACAGATAGAGAATTAAAGGTTTGATGCTAACAACTCAAAATTTCAATCACAAAAATGGCTTAGAGTTATTGCACTATAGAACAGGATCATAATTCTTCACATTCCCCATGTAAAATCTGGCCTGTCATTTGGCCCAACCCTTGTTTTTTGGCCCATATAAAAAAATATTATTTAGGGAGGAATACGTTTTCTGGAAACGCATTTCTCCTAAATGTGGGAGATGCAGATTCACGGCGAGGAGTGATGGATTTTTCCCCGAATCGGCTCCCTTCCTCTTCATTTTCTCAACGTCTGTTCTCCTTTTGTTCCCTTCTCTCTCACTCGGTATTGAAGTTCTACCTCGGATCATCACAGTAAAAATCTGATCTTTCCTTGTCTATGATTTCGATTTTTAGAGTGAGACCTTAAGAATTTGACTGGAATCATTGAAGGAACCTTGGGTGTTCACTGATGGGGAAAGGCGTCAAAATTTCACAACAAAATATAGAATTTGGAAATCGGACGTTGGAAGTCTGTGAGGTACAAGTTTTGATTTTTCCTTTTTAATGGTCCTTGGTTGCTAGTTTTAAGAAGAAGGTTGATTGTTGATAATTGACTGTTGTTTGAAGAGATTTTTTTGGTTGGAACTCTCGGACAATCACCGGTCCCAATAGCTGAAAGCTGAAGTTGTTAAAGGTATGAAAAATCCAACCTTTCCTTTTTGTTTCCAATGCAAATTTTCTGGCTTGGATATGAATCTTTTTAATGTGAAGTTGGATGTTAATTTAAGTTGTTGTTGTTGACAAATTAATCAGGCAAGTCTTGAAGTTCTGTTGTGCGTATTTTTGTTGGTGAGAAACTTCGACAAATTGCTCATTTAGCACTGAGTTGTGATGCAACGAACTGACCATCAACTCTGGTCAGTGGACGATTGGCCGGGACAGGAAGCCTAGGCCAAAGATGGTTTGTTTGCAAAATGAACCGAAATCGTTCGCGTTGGTAATATGGTTGGTGAAATCATTTGTCGAGAGAGAATGTGGTTTCTTTCACCACAGGTTGCAAAGCAGACCTATGGGTTTGGACCTGTGGGCTGTGGTCTGGCCAATGGGCTAGGCCTAAGCCTTGGATCATATGGCCAAAAAAAAAAAAAAAAAAATTAAGGCCTTATTGGGCCACAATTTAACTATATTTTTGGGTCTTATTGGATTTTCCTCTAAATCAATTAATTTTAAATAATGTTGGGAATTTAAATGAAAATTAACTCACATAATTTTCCAACCTTATTTTTATGTACCCGAAAGTTAATTTTAATCGCAGACTTAATAAGTTGGACATTTTGAGTAATTGGGCTTGGACAGATGATAAAATCACTTCGAAGTAGGGGTTTATTTTATGCACTGCATTGCATAATTCTTTTTAAAATGAATATTTTGAGATTTATCTCATATTAAATCGACGCGTCCATTTCATGACCGTCATGTTTTTTTATTATATTTTATTTTCAATGTACATGTTTCAATTAAGCATGCATTTAAATATTTTCAGATCATTTAGTCGTGCGAATCAAGTTTGATCGACCCGGTTTGGGGTCTACTTTTTTGCACACATTCTCCCGTACAGAATGTGTTTGTTTGTTAATGAATTGGATAATAGGAGATTTTTCAAATGTCCTTGGGTTCGAATCCCTAAAGTGCAAATAGGTAATAGGACTGCTATATGTGCCGTGTCCTTGGGTTGTGAATCCCTTAACCTGGTCAGGCTATTTCTTTGGCTTTTGCAATCGCCGAGCATTGCCTTTATTTTGTTATATGCCTATGACATGGTGTGCCTGGAGTCCGTGAGTGGCTCCATTTTCACTGTGATTTTTAATTTGTACAACAAGGGTTTATTTTAATTATATACCCCATATTAGTGGGTGATTTCACATACGTACCCTTTTGTACATCGTTTCTCTGAAAGGAATTTATAAAATGAGTTTTTAAATTCATACATGCTTAAATATTATTTTAATTAAATCTCTTATTTAAAAAAAAAACATAATCCTTATTAAGTTTAGTCAACTCACCTCAAATAATACGTTTCCGGATTTTATAAATCAGAATTCCAGTTGCATATCACGTGTAGATCCAGCGAAGCTTTACATTTATTTTAGCATTCTTCCTTGAGAGATTTTTGTGAGGTATACTTTAGTTGGATGGCTATAATTCCTTTTTTAAATTTTTGCACAGTTATTTCATTTTGGATTATATTGCTTTACTATCTAATATCACTCGTTGGACTTGATTTGCCCATCTTTTGTTGGGCCTTGGCTATAACTAACATTTTAAGTCTTCCGCTGTTAATTAATAAAGTTTTAAGAGAAAAAGGGTCGGACGATTTGATACTTTGGGCCAGGTCGTTCCCTATTGTGTCTCGGGTCCTATTTGGGTTGTGACACCTTATCTATCAACATATTATGATGTTTACTTTAAATATTTCAAACTCTTAGGATCCAAGATAATATCGCACTTCAAGCCATAAAATAACTCTATTAAGTTTCCAAGGTAAAAAGAACATCTGTCATGACTAACAGAGCTTATATGTATAAATTTTATCTATTCACCACTTTAAGCATCCAAATCTAACTCTTGATGCCTCAACAAAATTAACATATAGCGAACATGCACATGCTACTGCTAATAATAGCACAATAACCAATTTAAATATCAACTCCTTATAAATCAACTAACTATTTTCCTTTATAATCACGCTTAACGTTTCTTTCATAAGGTTACTTAATAATACCAATACTAGATGAAATTCTTACAATTGGATGACAATGCAACAATTCAAATTCAAGAAAATCTATGTAGCGACCCATTTTTTCTTTACTTAAAACATTGATATTCAAAACACTTTTTCTTTTATAAACCAAAGCGTAGTGGAAGACTTTTCGTAATAAATACATTTAAGAAGAATAATGAAATGAACACCATAAATAAAATTCTTTCTTTAAACCATTTATAACTTATAAAACATTTCTCAACTTAAAAAACTCATTTCTCCTTTCCTTTATCCTTTAGCCTAGCTAGCCACAAGATCCGTAACGGGTAAATCTTCCATTAGTTGCTCATATCCTTGTTACCATGCTTACTTACATCACAAGACTTAAACTATAAGCCTAACACTTAGTAAGAAATGATATGCAATATGAACCATGTAATGCACTTTTTTATAAAATAGTTTGTATATTAGTTCATTTCTTTCCTTTTCTGTGCACAGTAATGCACTTTGTCCCGACATCAATTGAAGACTCTTTAACCGCTATGCACATCAATGAACAACGTCTCCTGATAAAAGGTTCGACATCAATTGAACTACCAATTAGCTATTGTGCACATCAATGCACAACGACCCAACACCTCCAGTATAGCAGCTCTGACATCGATCGAAAGCTTTACTAGTGATTGTACACATCAATGAACAACAATATGTTTCAACTTCAATAGAAATTCACTAGCGATCATGCACATCAATGCTTAATGACCTCACCAATTGTTGGCTAGTCTATCTCAACATCAATTAGATCAAACTAACAAACTCAAGCTTCTCATTCAATTATCCTTATCATTCTAGTAATTTTAAGAAATATGTATGCATGAGAAAATATTTTCGTAACGTTTCGTGAAAAGTATGGTGCATGAATATGATTACATACAACTTAACATGTTTTAGCATATCATTAACAAAATATATCCTGAATACATCAACAGGATCATTCAATTTAAAATCTATTAAACACAAACAGCAAACAACACATCCTCGAGCAACAACGTGGTCAAGAACCTAACATCTATCAAACACAATCATCAAACAATACATTCTCGAGCAACCACGTGATCAAAAACCTAACATCTATTAAACACAACCATCAAACAATAACTTATCTCTTGTGATGTAGCCCAAAAGGGAAAACACAAACAATCACTTGTTACCTTAATTCCTTGAAGAAGATGAGAGCACGAAGGTTTCCTTCCAAGTTGAAGCCTTCTCCTTTCCCCAACCCTTCTCTACTTGCTTTCTTCTTCTTCTTCTTCTTTCACTCTCAAGGTTCCTTCTCACTTCTCACGATTCTTTCTTCCTTTTCCTCAAGTCTTCCTCTTTTATAAGCCTAATCTCCTTCTTCAGCCTTAAGTTGGAGGTGCTCGAAGGATAAGGCACGGTGAGGATGATTCATCATGGGGTCACTTATCAAATACGACATTTCACTCTAATTCTTGTGACTCTTCACATTCTACAAGATTTGTAATCGACCACTTCTTCAGTGGTTGACCACAATTTTGGATTTTTGGTCGACCATTCCTTTAGGGGTTGAGCACAATTCAACTTGAGATCCTCCTTTTGAAATCTGTTGAAATTCTGGTGGACCACTCCTTCAATGGTCGACCACTTTGTTCTTTGAGAGGAATTTTTCTTAATTTCTCACATCCCACTTCCATTTTCCTCCTACCATCAATTCCTCCATAATAACCAACATCCCGTCAAACTATAATCTTCATCAAACTAACATTTAATCACCAAACATTGCTATGACAAAATCTTATACTTATCATGATAAAATTCTGGGTATTACAATCTAGACCTCACTTATACACTTTAATGGTGCCAATCGAACATAATTGCAATACAAAAAAATGACCAAAGAGATACTTACTCAGAATCCCTATGTTTGAAAAATTTTATTCATCATCCAATAGCTGAATTCAACCATACCTAACTTACAACTGATGATCTTTAAAAGTTTACAACAGAATTCCTAGTTGCTCCATATGCTCCTCACGAGTATCACAATAGTTAATCACTTAAGGAATACTTAACCAAATTATTTTACAAGTACCCGAAGATTCACTTTCCCATATTCATAATAGTAACATGTTAAACCAATGTGAAACTTTCAAACTCAAATCATCCATAATAAACTCAAAAAGTTGATCACACTCTCATCTCATTAGCAAATTTACTGATAAAAGTCAAACTCGATATTATTTGTGGCAAAACTTATTAATCCTTTGAACTTATCAATTGAGACATTCCTTCATACAAATGAATCATTAATATCGATCGTCACTTGATCAAACTTCACGTACAAATTGAAAAAAATTGGAAACAAGCCATTTCATTTCCGAACAAGCATCAAAATGGACATCTCTCCTCATGGCATACTAAACATGCGAAACTCCTGTCACAACAAATCAATATGTCACGTTTGAAGTTTATTCACCTCATCTAAACCATTATGTACAAAGCAACATAAACTAGAGCACTGCTTGGGACAAAATAAAAGCATATATCAAACTCACTGTAGGGTGTTAACCCTAACAGATCCTCAAAAGAAAGTCATACATAATGTAATACACGGACAAATTTGCCTACATATAAAACCTTGACTTTTAGTATAATGTAAGGATTGGTTATTATGAAATTAGAAAGTCATTTATATTATTGAGAAAGAAGAAGTTATTAATGTTTAAGGATAAATTGGATGATAATGGTATTAGTATAATTCATTATTTGTTGAAGGAATTATCAATAAATGGAGAAATAAGGATTTTTACTGGACGGTCAATATGTGGACTGAAGATGGACACCCTTTGTGTCGGCGGACATTCCAAATAAAGGGAGATCTAGCTTTGGAATTGGTAGAACCACACTGTTTGGGTTATGACATCCCTCAAGGGAAAATGGACGTCTGTTATTGAATATAGAAAGCGGGTTACGTCATTTGTTAAGAGTAAGTAGAAAGTGGCATAGTTTTGATGCGAGGGACATCCCTAATGGACAATGGACGTCCAAAATAGAAGTAACAAGAATGGTGTTAGTATTAAGTAAGACGACATCGTTTGGAACTAAGAAGAAATGGGAAGGAAGGGACATCCTTTATTGACAAAGGACGTCCAAAGTAGAAATAAAGGGAACGACGTTAAGATTTAAGTGAGATGGCGTCGTTTGGAACAAAGGGAGGAAAGGCTTGTTAAAGAATAGATGTCCCTTATAGAGGAACAGATGTCCCTCATGGTGAGGAAATTAACGGATGTCTCATAGGAGAAATATTGGACGAACTATGGACCGTTAGATGAGGCCTAAAAAATATTAGACAAACTGTGAACCGTTAGATTAGCAAGGGTGATGTCTGGTGTTAAATCAAGGACAGGGCCATGTGCTAGGCATGTGGAAATCAAAAATAAAAATGGACGCATTTTATCACCGTCGGATGAGGGAGCCAATGAAGTAGGATCGTGGGATTCTCGACGAGGGACGTCCATTATGGAAAACAGACATCCTTCACGTTTAATTTCTGAGAGCGGCAAATCTTGGTGGTGATGAAATCTTTCAAAAAGGAATCCACTTACTTCCAGAAAGTGTTTTGGCTTTCCTTCTACAAGCATTTTGGCATTTTGATTTCATAATCCGCCTTAAACAATAAGCAGGTATATGTGGCATTTGGATGTGGTGCCACCTAGCAATTGTTGGCAAATCTCAAGGACACTGAAAGGTCTCAAGGAGTTTTCTCTCCATATTAAATCAAAGATAGAAGAAAAAGGAAAGCACATTCTGAATTTCCTTATGAAGAAAAGAATGAGTGAGGGAGAAAGGCACCGAGAATGTGAAGAAGAGAAAGAAATATGTTTTTGGCGTAAAAGGAATCGTACAGCTCTAAGAAATCGTCAATTGAGGTAAGAAATAGGGTGTAGTTGGCCAGTGGAGGCCCTACATCACGGAACTTTGTTTGTTGTCGATTACTACTTTGTTTGATGATTGATTACTGCCTTGGTTACTCCTTGAAAATTTTTAGTATGCTATGAATGAAAGAAATCAAATACTGTCATGATATTTGGATGAAAGAAATGGGGAGATTGTTGTTTGTGAGGTTGTGAAATGAATTATTCGGTCGAGTTTTAGAGGATTTGGGACTGTCATATGTTGTTGGATGAGAAATTTGTTTAAAGTATTATTTTCTATTAAATTGCATATGGACTGCTCTTGGTTTATCCCTGTTTGCGATAAATGTTATCTGGATCCTAACTTATTCTCCGTTAAATTGCTTATGAATTTCCCTTGGTTAATTAGCATGTTAATGGCTCTTTGTCAATAAATGCAGAGCTTGAATTGATAGTTATCATATTGAATTGTTCTCTGCTTTATTTTCTATCATTCATTGACAAGGTGTTATAAGGCAAAGGTAAGTTAATTTGGGTTAATCATGAAGTGTTATCATTTTTGTGATGCTATGTTAAGTTTCCTTTTTGTACTATGTATATTCTTGTGAACTGTATATGACACGACATACATGAATTATGAATAGGGCTTATGAATATGTTGACATATGCATGACATGTTAAATGATGAATGAATAAACGTAAATAGGCGTGTGGGGGTTTGGGAGAAAACGTGACGGTCCATCGGTGGTGACACCCCCAATAGATGTATCTCCTTGAGAGTGATGGTTAAGCCACATGGAACATAGGATGTATCCTTTCTCTTGTACTAGAAATCCCCCTCGCTTGCACAACATAGGAGATTGGTGACAGTCATGGTGGTGACACCCCTAATGGATGTATCTTCTCGTAGGAGTGACAGTTAAGCCACATGACCATAGGATGTATCCTTTCTCTATAATGAAATGTAAAGGAGAAGATAGGTTCTTCTCTAAGACAGATTGTATAAGTAAGCATTGAGCATAAACATTGCATTTTATTTTATTTCTTGCTAGGCGTTAGGCTCATTATTTTATCTTGTGATGTAGGTGACTTTGATGATATTATTGACATGTCTGTGGATGAGGAGGCATTACCAGATGAGCACTTGGGTTATCAACCGGGTTTAACTTGAGGGTTATGGCTCATATAAAGCAATTTAAAGTGGTTTTATTTAATTTGAATAATTGTAAGGTTTTGCATTATGGTAACTATTTGTTAAACAATGGATTTCTGTTGGAGATGTTTAAAACTATGTTTTGAAATTATTTTTTAGTTTCCGCTTAAATTACTCTGATTTTTTTTCTTCACCCATGTTTTAAATTAAAGAAATTTTTTTTATATGTGGCAAAGAAAAAGGCTTTAGTAACACGGGGCGTTACACACACAATCTCAACTGACAAAACTAGACTACCAATCATCCAACTAATGTACATATCCATAAAACTTCTACCACATTTTAGTCATCTTCCTTTGACTAGATTGCTCATACAGTGTTTATTTTACGTACCCAACACTTAATAAAGCTGGTCTTAAATTATGATGACTCTTTCAAGCATGACTAACCACTCTAGCATAATATGACGATTCCACATCTTAACATGGTCTCACAAAAATCGAGAATTTCTTTTAACCATATCATAATTCTTACCAATCAGGGTACACCTACAATTCACGTTACCCACTAAACTTTTTCTTCAATTTAAGTCATTTTCATTCTTTCGACCATCCATTCAACTCTTAAGAATTCTTCATCTTTACTTCGAATGAAAAAATGACGGAGTTAATCCTATGCTCCTCCCACTAGACACTAGCTGATAAATGCTTTATAATATCATCTTATGTGGTTTCGATACGAGCTCCTTTCAGTAAACTCTCTATTGAAATCGTCATTCCACTTGAACAACCCTTATTTTTTGTTCAAAAATACCCAACTACCTACACAGAAACTCAAACTAACGCTGAATTGTCCAATACAAAGACCAATTAGAAGTCTTTACCAACAGTTTTCGAATCAAAATCTACAAATACAAGGTTCCAACTTAAACTAACAAATTCCAAACAAGATAAGGCAGGTATTAGATTGTTTTAAGGAAACTAAGACTTTGGAATTCCTTTTAAGATGAGTTTCTCAACTTCAAATGTCACAGGCCCACACACATAACTTATAAGAGTTCGTAGACTCGTATATTCAGAAAGGTTGTTTTTAATAATTTACGAAGCGTACTTGTGAGGACCTGGTTTTTCATAAGCTTTTAAAAATGTATAAAATTTAAAACTTTTGTAAGACAATTAAAATCCTTCATAATGAAAGTGCTAAAACGAGAGTCAAAATCCATTCATTACATTCGTTATGAAAATCATTTATTAAAACATAGCGGAAGCGAAAATATACTAATTAAAAACATGCTAGTAAATTGTTATATTTTACAAAGTACTTTACTCGTCTTTTGCCTGACCAGCCACAAGCTCTGCCTATGTAAACCTCTCATCGATTGCTTTGTATTTTGTTCATTGTTCTTCTCGTCATACAAGTATACCTACACCACAAGTAAGCTATAAGCCCAAAGGCTTAGTAAGGAAAGGGAATATGCAAATGATCATGCCTCTCTTTAGTTCACTTGGAATGGGTCCGCCCCAAACCAATCTTTTCATTATGTTTCATTCATTCGTTCATTACTCATACATCGAGTTGGAAGTTGAAGGAACACGTAATAGATGGAATAGTTTGATCAGCTTCTAGACTTAAGTGGACTAGATCCGATGATGTGCTCCAAGTTGCAAGGAGAGCACCTAGTTGAATGGGCTAAACAGTTTCTGAAATATTCTGACCAAACTTGCTTCAAGTAATAATATCTCCCAAACCATACGAGAACAATAGCTGCATTTTGGAGGTCATCACAACAACACGTTCATAAATATCATGTCAAAATTCCAGCTCAAAAACCACTCGAAAACTCAAGTTATGGCAGAAACAAAACAGCTCCGAAATTAGGGTTTCACTCGAACAGATTTGATCTCCGAAATTAAAAAGGAAAGAACTCCACTTGTATATATCCTATTAACGTCAAACTTGGAGGATTTTAGCTCAACAATATAAATAATAGCTCTGTCGAAAATCAGCTCAAAAAAATATCAACAACTTGCTGTTATACGTATCTAATCTGAAGAACCGAGCAGAAAATAACCCAGAACAATTTATCGGCTAACAATAAGTCTTCAACCACAAGGAACTAAACACGTACCACTCAATGAAATTACCATTCATAGGCAGGGGACTCTGAATAGATGATTAACAAGTAGCAAAGATCAAGAATCCCTTGAAAGAGCAACACGAAATAACTAGAATCAACCAAGGAGTCCGCAAATCCTCCTAAAGTGAGAGGGGCGACTATCAAAGGCTTAACCCGATGGGGAAGCACTCTCCAAGGATTGGAAAACTTCTTCTATCACTACACCACAATCATCACCATGAACGAGAAGTATTGGAGGTGATACAAACTCTTCCAACTCGGCCAAGAAGCTTTCAAGAACACCGAGTTCGGGGGGGGGAGGGGGTGGTTGCCGCGGGTCTCTCCTCTAAGGAAACACTAGTTTTTTTTTTTTTTTTAATTCAAAAAAAGTCCCTTCTTCCTTCCACAAAGAGGGCTTAAAACCCTAAGTGTCTTACAAAAAAATGCCAAAGACGAAAATAACCCTCACTTAAAAGAAATTAGACATGACTAACACAAGATCAATAATTTTCGAGTTGGATTTTTGACTCTGTAAAAAGGACATTTGACATAGCAAAAGACACCCAAATATGACGTTCAATAGCTTGTTCAAAAGCTCTGGATGTTGGCTATATTTGGTATGAAGGACCAAAGTTGAAAAGAAGTCATCCCAATTGTCGAAATAGCCCTTGAACGTCCGGAGGTCAGATTCAAGGCGGAAAAGAAAGCCCACAATTTCTCCTATGCTTGCAAGACCTCCACTAGCCCAATTGTACCAACTCCTCTTTATTTAATTGATCCAAAAACTCTCCTCCAAGTTAGCTAGAGAAGAAATACCTACAAAGAAGATAAAAATATTAGAAATCAAAGGAGCCCTTGGCTCGAGCTCAGGTCACGGGACCTTGGGGCACATCATCCGAACTACCCATCCGCCCTTCAACCCCCATTGCATCATTCATCATCGTTCACTGCATTCGTTCATTTTATTATCCTCACTCATGCATGTGAGTACCACCCCGAGGGGCACTCCCTACTTATTTCTATTAATATGATGCATGTTAACATAACATAAAAGAATTGACAATTATACAATGTAAATAGCAAACAACGAATGGTAAGAATAGCAATAATGGAAATCAACGAACAATATGAATAATATGAATAACGAACAACGAATGACAAGAGTCACATTAAGTGAAAGCAAACATGGAAACAAGTTGAAAGCAACATATAATATAGCAAGATGAATATACTATTAACTACTAAGTATTCAAGCGGATTAAGCATGCTTAACACTGATATGAGATTGATAATTAACGGAAACATGCTCAGAAATTATCTACGAAAACATATTAAAAAAACAACTAACGAAAACGTGCTTGACTTGTAATTACAAGATAGTAAACTAAGCTAATTACATATGTTTGTTTAAACTAACACGTATACAGGATTATGCCCAGCCAATAGAAAAAAGAATCATGCTTAATAAACACATACAGCTGGGAATGTTCTAATAATTTACATTAAGCTAATAGTGTGATTAGTCTTTTAGTTATCAATTTAGTTGATTAAACATACAAGGAGTTCAATTTAATTAGACATGCTAAGTTTAATTAATCATGCTAAATATGTTCATACAATTACTATCCTGAATAATCTACACATGCTTGATTATTTAATATACAGAAACATGCTAAACGAATTTATGCTAATTATCTAGAGCATTCATAGTTCCTAACCAGACCTAAGAAAAGCAATTAGTATCACAAGGAACTTATAGCAAGTAAAAGCAGTTCACAAAAATAGAATTTCTAACTTATGCAGTTCATAACTTATTCATGCACATCTTATCATCCTATCACTTTCCATTCATTATTCATTCCATTCCTAAGCATTTCAATTCAACATCTATAATAGGAAATATACAGGAAAATAAACAATTCAACAAGAATCACAACCAAGAGAATACATTGCACAAAATAATCAAGCATGCACACCAAAGAAAAGCAACACAATTCATAAAATGCTTGTGGGTAGGGCTTTGACGGCCAAGACTCTACCAAATCCTTACCTCGAACCTTTATTCTGTTAGCACCCTATCGTTATCCTTCTTCGTCTTTTTAATACCTTCACAAATTAGTAACATTTATAATTAATAATTATGACTTATGATTTTCCCTACTCTTGTTACATAGAATTTCTAGGAACTCATTGACACATAAACATAACATAATTTATTCCAATAAATTAATTCAATTACTGAGGCTTGTTTCTACGCAACCTAGCACATCCATATTTATCAATGTCCAACAATCCAATGATAAAGCACTTTGTACATATATTCAATTTTATCACCCAGCAAGTTAATTTGAAATAACAATTTATTATTTTCCTACGTCCAATAATATGTTTCAGATTATCAACTAACGTTGCATATCAAGACAGACCACAACGATGTTCTTTTCACGAGAACAATCATCAAATCCAACCCATCAATAGTTAACATGTTAAATGTCTACAAATAATAGATTGCACAAGGACCTAGCTCAACGGAATTACAACCCATACATCAGCAGCATAACCCATTCTAATTCATAAGTTGAAAGGGAGGGATTCATACCGACAGAACGGTCGAGAGCAGCATCTCCAGTCTGCCATTCCCCTCATGCTTTCGTTTTCTTCTCCAGAGAGCACACTTCACCATGCCCTGCCCTAGGCTGCTATTGATTCATCAGAACAAAACCAAAGGAGAAAGGACAGGTTCAGGCCGAATTGCAAACCGGACCCAGTTGTTCCACCCGACCCGAGAATCGTCCCTGCCAATCGCGATCGACAATCCAGCAATTAATATTTGAAGAGCAAAACTAAACTCTAAATCAACAGGGAACCAATATCCATCTAAGTCTAGAACATATTCATCTGAGACGTACATCCCTCTTTATCACATACTCTTAAAAATCATCACATAGATTCCAAGGATGAAGCAGGGAGCATTTACTTGCAGAACACCCGAGGAAGTAGCTTCTCAACTTTGCATCATCACCTACCATCATTCGACTCCCAGAGAAATCATTTGTATTCCACCCTTTATCTCTCAGCTCCCTTGACTCTATTCTTCCATTTCTTAACTCTCCAGAATTTAGACCCAGAGGATTTCATTTGAAATACATAACAAGTTATCCCACGATCCTAGATACAGGTCCTGATTTTTCGGACGAATCTTCATTGTTCAATCCTCCATCTCATCCTCTTTTGAAACCACACGTTGGTATCTTCCAGAGCAGGAACCAGGGAACCGAAGCTCCAGTCCCTGTTCTTCATCATGCCATTGCTGCCGATTTCTTCCACCGAATTCAATTACCAATATCGCCCAAATGACAGAACACCAAGGAGAAAAATGGAAAGCTATCAACTTACCACAGCCGAAGCATTGGCCGAATCTTCGATTTTGAGCCCTAGATAGCCCACAATCTGATGCCCACAGACCACCGCACGTAGAAACCGTCCCTTCGCCGCGAAGAAGCTCGCTTCGCCGTCGCTAACGCCACCCGCAAGCTCCCGATCTCGCTCCCTCTCTCATTCAATCACTCTCGTCTCTCTTTTTCTCCAGATCGATCTGTCACTCTCTTCGATTTCGCAAATGGCTGAAGGCCAATGTTAAAAACCAAGCCCCCCTCTCTTTCTATCATTTGCTTATGAACCGGACCAACCACACAAACACTGAACCGGTTCTTCTGTTGGACCGGTTCTCATCCCCCAAAATTCCTAATTTTCTTATTTTATATTTTAATTCATTTTAATTAATTCTCTAAATCTTCCCTCTTAATTATAAAGTCCAATTATTAGGTTATCAAGCATTTTAATTTCATTTAATTACTCTAATTAAATTCTTCCTTCTAATTATAAATTATTTTCGACCAACCCTCTATTCTTGATTTATTCTGAAATATTGTCTAACGATTATTATGGGTTCAATTTGAATTTTCTAATTCCATTTCCTAAATTAATTTCCATCAATTAAACCTTCAATAAATTCTCTTAAATTATAACCTAACGGTTGCGTCCTTGGTAATACCCCGATAATTATCCAATAATTTTGAATATCCCCAAATTACAATCCAATTATAATTACTAAATTCCAATAAAAAGTTGGGGTATTACAGTACTCCTTATCACTTCTAATTAAATCTAACCACTCAAAATTACCCATGTCTGATTAGAGAAATACCTTCATCCACTAGTAGACAACCTCAAGATGTCTTTCTAGTAGCACCTTACCGACAACTATTATTTATTATTTTTTTTCCTTCGGCATAGTAATTTCATTCCTTGTATATCACTACAATATCTATCTTATTAATGTCATTTTTTTAAAGATGTCAACTATGTTCTGATATAAAAAATTTTTTCATGCCCCAATGGAGACCCGAGACAGAACGAAAAATGACCTGGTCCAAAAATGACCGAACCGTCATAACCTCACTTAATCCGTAATTAGCAACATGAGACTTTAAAATAAACTTTACAAGTCAAGCCTAAATATAAAAATCAAAAGTGACATTAAAATAGTATAGAATAACATAATCTAAAACTATGCATAAATAAAATTAAAATAATTCTAAAATACAAATCTCACTAAAATTTATCTAAGTCTCTCTATGAAAAGAAACAAATTAATTTGAACGGTAAAATCTCCAAGATCTACTCTTGTTGTGGCACCTGAGGATCACTTTGTATATTTCCTGAAAGGGAGCTAAATCTGGGGTGAGTCAACTAAACTCAATAGAGATTAAATTTTATATTCAACTTTAAATTAAACGTGTAATACCCAAAAAATATATTTCCCTTTTCAGTTATGATTAAATCTGGATAATTTTAATATATGAATAGTGCATCGTATTATGCGATGATACGTGTTAAATCGTGCTTAGAATGTATAGGGTTAATATTGAGAAAAATAATCTAAGAGTGAAAAAATTAGAAAAAAATTGTGTACAGCAAGTTTCGGACGTCGTGGACGACATAGCAGACACCTTTTCCAGTCTGCAAATACACTTTGTGCATTCCTACACTTTGGGATGATTTGGGGACAACGTTTTACGTCCTAAAATTGTTTTACGAAGAACTTTCGGACGACTTGCGGACGGAGCGGACGAAGAAGACCAGCGTCCGATTTGAATCTGTAATAATTTTTGGACAATTCGGACGACTTGCGGACGAAGCGGACGAAGAAGGCCCGCTTCCGATTTCAATCTGTAATAATTCTGGGACACATTCGGACGACTGGAGGACGATACGGATGAGAATGGATCGCGTCCGATTTGACTCTGGACAATTTTTAGACACATTCAGACGATACATACGGACGCAAAATCTCGTCCGAATGTCACATGCGGACGGTGTGGATGACACTTTGGGACGTGTTTTCTCTTCCCAAATTGAGTTGCGGACGGTGCGGACGAGGTCGCAGACGACTTGACTCATCTGAAGTATCGGGAATTTCTGAGAAACCCATTTATATTCACTTCTCTCTCTTCTGATTTCGTGAACTACTCAGCAAAGCTTCTCTCCCCAGTCTACTACTCCAACGTCCAGTCCTCCCCTACAGATTGGAAGGCTTTCCACATGGGGAACCTCCATTGGACCAACTATCCTTGGTGTGGGTGATTGTCACCTCCTATTGCAGCTTATCCCTTCTCCCTGCAGTAGCTCAGCTCTCTCTCACCCTTTCTCCTTCGTCTATGTGAGGTGAGTCCTCTCCTCTGTATTCCATTCTGTAAATGTGAGTGAGGTGTTAGGGAGTGTACTTGTGAGCGTGAAAGATTGGTGTGATAAGTGAGAGTAGTGTAGTACTATTAGCGTATTACTCTAAAGAATTTGTTGCAAGGGAATGTCCACCGTCAAGTTGGAAGGTAAGGTTTGATTTTTGAGAATTATTATAGTGTTAACTATGGACCTCTAGTCAAGTTCGATTATGAGGAAATCAAAATTAACCATTCATGCTATTTGCTTAGGAACATTGGGCGTTTTGGACAATTCGAAAACCTTTTGTAGCTGCTGGTTTGTTGCTATTTAGCTGCTAAATATTGAGCTGGATATTAAGGTAAGAATTGGAATTGTTGTTGCCCAAAGGAGGCCCTGCATTACGGGTTTTTGGATAATATTGAATTGCTTTGGAATGTTTTGTTTGAAATGGTAAATTTTGGATAAGTTGCTACTATTGGGAATTGGGACTATTGTAATTTGATGTAACTGTCAATGCTTTGAACTATTTTTCAGTCTCAAGCTTGAATCATTAAATTTAATGATTGAGAAGTAATGAAAGTCTAGTTTGGTGTTTGATTAGAAATCCTGGACAGTTTGATGTTGATATATATCATGTTGGTGGTCATCAATTTTGAATAGTAGTTGTAAGTGTTAAATCTATACCTACACAAAATTTTGCATTTGGTAAGGTTGAGTTATGCTCATAGTCGATCTGCTATCATCTATGAATTATAAGCTAAATGTGTACCTCTGAGTAGTGTAAACTATCTTCTTCTCACCGTATGTATCATTGGAGCTCAAGTATGCTTGACAATCCAACTGTCTGGATTAGATTTGGAAACCCCTTAGGACACCTGTAATTGAAATAAAAATTAAACCCTATTCTTGAATTGATCTAAACATGTTTCTCCTTACTCATAATGGTTAAAAGATTGCCTCGAAAACGTGTAAGGCTTTCCGGACACCAAAGCTATTGAATAGGAGGAAATGATAATGGAATTCGTACATTGCCTTTAAATTGTGCTGCTTTACAACTTGATGAATTATAATAGCAATAATTGTATTTCTTTTGTGCTTTATTCCTATAGTTTATGGTATTCATGCATCATCCTAGGGCTTATAAATTTTTTTACATTATGGATGTCATCCTAATATACGTAAATAGGCGTGTGGGGGTTAGGGTGAATTTGTGACTTTCCATAGGGTAGATTCCTCCCACGTAGGGAGTGGTAGGTTTAGAAGTTAGCTATGTGAATTCTAGGGTTCACAATTCCCCAGTTCTGAAATCTCCAACGTTTTCAACAAAAGTGAGGATACCTGCTTGTGGAAACACCCCGGAGGGATAAATCTCCTCGTCAGAGTGACTGGTTAGGCCACAAGACTCAAGGGAGTAGTCCACCTTAACTTCCAGAAGAGATACGGTTATCTTCTGTAATGCATTGTGTGCTCACGCATCATTCGTATGGCATTTAAATTTTGATTCTTGCCGGGCGTTAGGCTCATTGTTTTTCTTGTAATGTAGGTGATTATTTTGATGATGATGTTCCAGTTGTGTAGGAGACGTTCCAGGTTGACCCTTCGTGTTATCAGCCAAATTGATCTGCTGGGAGTGGCTCGCGTGATTTGGGAAATTGTTGGTGTTTTGATAAAAAAGAGTTATTTTGGTAATTCGCTAAAACTAGTGTTTTGAATGTTACGAACGTTGTATTAAGGACTTTGGAAATTTTGCTAAAACATTTGGAACTATGTTTCGAATCTCTATTATTATTCCGCACTATTTACTCTGATTTCGTTTTCTTCCAACATGCACTTTAAATGTTGAATAAATTAAGCAAAAAATTTTATATGATGTATTTCCAAAATGAGAAAATGTTTTTAAATTAACGGGCGTTATAGTTGGTTTTAGAGCGCAACCAGGTCAAACTCAGTTCTGTAGACTGTTGATAACACAAGGATCGTCATGGAACACTCCTTCTTTTGTAAGTAAAATTCTAATCTTTAAATTTTAATTTTGCTCAAACTTATTAGTCCTTGAATTTAAATGTACAAAAATTATTAAAATAGCGCGACGAGCAAGAAATGACATACCAGTACCTAATGAACGGGATGAAGACCTCAACCTCATAGCAGAAGTTGTTGAGTGACAGGCTCAATTTATGGCACAACAGGCACAAGTTATTGAGAGATTGGTGGAATGTGGAAACGGGCATGATAATGACAACGGTAACGGGAATCTCCGTGCCGCTACTGCACCGGCGGAGGCTTGTTGGGAGCAGTTTCTATGACTTAAACCCCCAACTTTTGAAGGTAATATTTCAGATATTACTGCAATTGAGACATAGATACATTCAATCGAAAGATGTTTGCTTACGCCGACATTCGAGAAGGTGAAAAGGTGAAGTGTGTTATTTCCCTGTTGACAAACGATGCACAATTTTGGTGGGATGCTATACAGCCAACACTAGAGATGCAGACTCTCACATGGGAGGGTTTCAAGGAATTATTCAACTAGAAGTATTTCAGCTTTACATTTCAGAGTCAGAAGGTCAATGAGTTTATGCACCTACGTCAGAGTGGGACTGTGTCTGATTATATCCGAAAGTTCGAAGCACTATCCAGGTTTGCCCCACACTTGGTCAATGATAATGGATCCAAGGTGCAACACTGTATACAAGGATTGAAGATAGAGATTCGTAGGTGTGTGCAGATGACTGACATCCGAGGTGCTCCTTATTCACAGATTGTGGCTAGGGCACTGGATGCCGAGGACGTGAAAGGGATTGCCACCAGACAGAGAGAGTTTGCTCAGAGGATTGGGAAGAATAATCAAAATTTCCAGTAGCGTGGGACTCCATTAGTGAAATGTGGCATGAGAAGACCACCTGGACTTGAGACACAACAAGGGCGTGACAAGCGCCCTGTGATTGAAACGACTGTTGCAGCACCTAATCAGTGCCCTATATGTAGGAAAAGTCACCCTGGGCAGTGCAAGGTGAATACTAATAGATGTTTTAAATGTGGGAAGCCTAGGCATATAGCGAGGAGCTGCCCAAATCAGGCAGGCAATATTGCTCCGCGTGTATTTGTGCTGCAAGGAGAGGATGTTGAGGAGGAGGAGCTACCGACTCTCATATCAGGTACACAACTATTATCTGATTGTTATAAATGTGTCTTTTATAATTTTAATGTGACCCCTACACACCTTAGAAATGTATGTTTATTTGAACACCCTAGGTACAATTTATATTAATAATGTGGCCGCGTATGCTTTATTTGATACGGGTGCCACTCATTCTTTTATCTCGACACAATTATGTACAAAGGCAAGTTGTACACCCGGTATCCCTAAATATGGGTATCGTGTACTCACGCCTTTCGGTGAATATTTGGCTGCTAATGGCATTCTTGAAGATTGAGCAGTTTTGATCAATGACCAGAAATTTCGTGCAAACCTGATTGTTATGAATATAAAGGGGTTCAACATTATTTTCGGCATGGATTGGTTGACTTCCAATCATGCCGTTACTAATTGTGCAAGACGAGAAGTTTGTTTTCATCCTATTGATGGTGAACCACATGTTTTTTGAGGAATCAAGGAGAAAGGAAAATTGGCAGCTATTTTTGCACTGAAGGCAGATTAATTGATGAAACATGGATGTGAAGGATACCTCGTAACAGTTATAAAAACTATGTTCAAGCTGGAAACTAAAGTTGAAGATGTAATGATAATTCGTGACTTTCTGGTGGTTTTTCTAGATGATCTTCCTTGATTGCCCCCTGCCAGGGAGATTGAATTTGTTATAGATCTACATGCTAGTACGGAACCAATTTCAAAAAATCCGTACAAGATGGCACCCACCAAGTTATGAGAATTGAAGGTTCAGCTTGAATAGTTGATTACAAAGGGGTTTATTCGACCAAACTTCTCACCCTAGGGAGCTCCCGTTCTATTTGTGAAAAAGAAGGACGGATCACTACGAATGTGCGTGGATTATCAGGAGCTGAACAAAGTGACCATTAAGAACAGATATCCTTTACCTCGGATCTATGATCTGTTTGATCAACTACATGGTGCTTGTGTATTTTCAAAGATCGATTTGCATTCGGGATATTATTAGTTGAGAGTCAAGCAGGAAGATGTACCTAAGATGGCGTTTTGGACCAGATATGGACACTACGAGTTTCTCGTAATGTCTTTTGGGCTGACTAATGACCCTGCAGCTTTTATGGATCTGATGAATTGCATATTCAAGGATTATCTTGATAAATTTATCATTGTCTTTATTGATGACATTCTAGTGTATTCTAAATCAGAAGAGGAACATATTGACCACTTAAGGATCGCTCTGTCTATTCTAAAGCAACATGAGCTTTATGTAAAATTCCCCAAGTGTGAGTTTTGATTGAAAGAGGTCAGTTTCCTTGGCCATGTTGTCTCCAAAGAGGGTATTGTTGTGGACACTGCAAAGATTAAAGCAGTTGTTGAATGGGTGCAGCCGAAAAATATAAGTGATGTTTGGAGTTTTCTTGAACTGGCTGGTTATTATTGACGGTTCATCAGTGGGTTTTCTAAGATTGTTGTGCCTCTCACAAGTCTGACCAAGAAAAATGGGAGATTTTGGTGGTCCGATGAGTGTGAAGAAAGTTTTAAGGAATTAAAGCATTGTTTGACTTCCGCATTAGTATTGGGTTTACCTGTAGAGGATAGAAATTTCTGTATATATTGCGATGCATCCAGATGTGGGCTTGGTGGTGTTCTAATGTAGAATGGGAAGGTGATTGCTTACGCTTCAAGACAGCTTAAACCACACGAAGCTAATTATCTCACACACGACCTTGAGCTTGTTGCTGTAGTCTTTAGATTGAAAATTTGGAGGCATTATCTCTATAGGCAGTGATGTGAGATCTTCACTGATCATAAGAGTCTGAAGTATATTATTACATAGAAGGATTTGATTATGTGATAGCAGCGCTGGCTAGAGTTTGTAAAGGATTATGATTGCAAGATTAAATATCATCCGCAAAAAGCAAACGTTGTGGCGGATGCTTTGAGCCAAAAGGTAGCTTTAATGAGCATAATGTGTAAGAAGATGCCAGCGGGATTACATAAAGATATGCAGGAATTAGATGTGCAGTTAGTTCCTGAACAATTGATAGAAGTGTTATCGGCTTTGACACTTAAGCCCTCGATATTAGAGAGAATTAAAGAAGTACAAGATACAGATGCCTTATGTGAAGATTTTAAACTTGATCCAACTCTCACCGAGTTTTAGGGCTACACTTTATTTGTTGATGGGATTGTAAAGTATAAGGGCCAGTGGTTTGTACCTGAGACATTATTATAGATTGCGATAATGAAAGAGGCTCATTCTTCCAGTTTTTCTATCCACTCAGGATGTAATAAGATGTATAAAGACTTGAAGAAGCATTACTATTGGCGGAGAATAAAGCGCGATATTGCCTTCTATGTTACTCATTGCGACATATATCAATAGGTGAAAGCAGAGCATCAACAACCTGTGGGTATGCTCCAACCGTTACCAATACCTGTGTGGAAATGGGAGCATATTACTATGGATTTTGTTACCGCATTACCCAGGACAAGGAAGGGACATGATGCAACATGGGTGATTGTTGACAGACTGACGAAGCTTGCCCACTTCTTACCGGTACAGATGACATACAAAATGGACCAGTTTGCGGAATTATATGTTAAAGAGATTGTATGACTTCATGGGGTCCCTGTATCCATTGTTTCGGATCGGGATCCACGTTTCACATCGATATTCTGGACGAGTTTGAATAAGGCTACAGGCATCGAACTGAAGTTTAGTATGGCATTCCATCCACAGAGGATTTGTTACTTGCCTGCATTTTGGAATATCAAGTTGGATGGGAAAAGATTCTTCCATTAGCAGAAGTTGCCTACAACAACAACTTTCAGGCAACTATTGGTATGACACCTTACGAAGTGCTCTATGGTAGAAAATGTAGATCTCCCCTATATTGGAGTGAGGTGGGTGAAGATAAGTATTATGGTCCTGAGATGATACAAGAGACTACTGAGATTATAGATGTTGTTCGATAGAGGATGCAAGCTGCACAAAGTCATCAGAAAGGTTATGCAGATAATCCTTGTCGAGACTTGGAATTCGCCATTAGGGATCTTGTCTATTTGAAGTTGTCACCATTCAAGGGTGTTATGCGATTTTGGCGCAAGGGAAAGCTCAATCTGAGCTACACTAGCCCTTTTGAGATCACGAAAAGGATCGGTCCGGTAGCGTATCGGTTACTCCTGCCAGAAGCTATGTCGGGAGTGCATAATGTCTTTAACATATCTATGTTGTGGAAATGTCTAGGCGAGACTGTTCAAATGAGACCTCAGGAGAAGATCAGAGTACGTACTAACTAGAGCTACAAAGAAAAATCGCTTAGAATATTGGATACCAATGTAAAGAGATTACGTAATAAAGATGTCCCTCTTGTGAAAGTATTATGGTAGAACAAACTCAACGATGAAGAGGCTACATGGGAAAGTAGAGATGATATGTTAGCCAAATATCCAGAACTGTTTGTTTAGTTAAATTTTGGGGACAAAATTTTTGTAAGGTGGGTAGGATGTAATACCCCAAAAATATATTTCCCTTTTTGGTGATGTATTAAATCTGGATAATTTTAATATATGAATAGTGCATCGTATTATGCGATGATACGTGTTAAATCGTGCTTGGAATGTATAGGGTTAATATTGAGAAAAATAATTTAAAAGTAAAAAACTTAGAAAAAATTTGTGTACAGCGAGTTTCGGACGTCACAGACGACACTGCGGACACCTTTTCCTGTCCGCAAATACACTTTGTGCATTCCTGGACTTTGGGACGATTTGGGGACGAAGTTCAACGTCCTAAACTTGTTTTACGTAGGACTTTCGGACGACTTTCGGATGAAGAAGACACGCATTCGATTTGAATCTGTAATAGTTTCTAGACGATTCGGACGACTTGTGAACGAAGCGGATGAAGAAGGCCTGCATCCAATTTAAATATATAATAATTCTGGGACACATTCGGACGACTGGCTGACGAGGATGGATCGCGTCCAATTTGACTCTAAACAATTTTTGGACACATTCGGAGGCTACATGCGGATTCGAAAGCTCGTCCGAATGTCACCTGTGGACGGTACGGACGAAACTTTGGGACATGTTTTCTCATCCCAAATTGAGTTGTGGACAGTGCGGATGAGGTCACGGATGACTCGACTCGTCCGAAGTATCTGGAATTTTCGAGAAACCCATTTATATTCCCTTCTCTCTACTGATTTCATGAACTACTTAACAAAACTTCACTCCCCGGTCTACTACTGCGATGTCCAGTCCTCCCCTTTAGATTGGAAGGCATTCCATGTGGGGAACCTCCATTTGATCACCTATCCTTGGTGTGGGTGATTGTCACCTCCTACTGCAGTTTATCCCTTCTCCCTGCAGTAGCTCATCTCTCTCTCTCCCTCTCTCCTTTGTCTATATGAGGTGAGTCCTCTCCTCTGTATTCCATTCTGCAAATGTGAGTGAGGTGTGAGGGAGTGTACTTGTGAGTGTGAAGGATTGGTGCGATAAGTGAGAGTAGTGTAGTACTATTAGTGTATTACTCTAAAGGATTTGCTGCAAGGGAATGTCTACCATGAAGTTGGAAGATAAGGTTTGATTGTTGGGAATTATTATAGTGTTAACTATGGACCTCTAGTCAAGTTTGATTATGAGGAAATCAAAATTAACCATTCATGCTATTTTCTTAGGAACATTGGGGGTTTTGGACAATTAGAAAACCCTTTCTAGCTGCTGCTTTGTTGCTATTTAGCTGCTGGATATAAAGATAAGAATTGGAATTGTTGTTGCCTAAAGGTGGCCCTTCATTACTGGTTTTTGGATGATATTGAATTGCTTTGGAATGTTTTGTTTGAAATGGTAAATTTTGGATAAGTTGCTGTAGTTGGGAATTGGGACTATTGTAATTTTATTGAACTGTCAATGCTTTGAATTGTTTTTAAGTGTCAAGCTTGAATCATTAAATTCAATGATTGAGAATTAATGAAAGTCTGGTTTGGTGTTTGATTGGAAATCTTGGACTGTTTGATGTTGATATATATCATGTTGGTGGTCTTCAATTTTGGATAGTAGTTGTAAGTGTTAAATCTTGACCTACACGAAATTTTGGATTTGGTAAGGTTGAGTTATGCTCATAGTCGAACTGCTATCATCTATGAATTATAAGTTGAATGTGTACCTCTGAGTAGTGTAGACTATCTTCTTCTCATTGTATGTATCATTGGAGCTCAAGTATGCTTGACAATCAAACTGTCTGGATTAGATTTGGAAACCCGCTTAGGATACCTGTAATTGAAATAAAAATTAAACTCTGTTCTCGAATTGATCTAAACATGTTTCTCCTTACTCATAATGGTTAAAAGAATGCCTCGAAAATGTGTAATGCTTGTTGGACACCAAAGCTAGTTAATAGGATGAAATGATAATGGAATTCATACATTGCCTGTAAATTGTCCTGCTTTACAACTTCATGAATTATAATAGCAATAATTGTATTTCTTTTGTGCTTTATTCCTATAGTTTATGGTATTCATGCATCATCCTAGGGCTTATAAATTTTTTTACATTATGCATGTCATCCTAATATACGTAAATAGGCATGTGGAGGTTTGGTTGAATTTGTGACTTTCCATAGGGTAAATTCCTCCCACGTAGGGAGTGGTAGGTTTAGAAGTTAGCTACGTGGATTCTAGGGTTCATAGTTCCCCCGTTCTTAAATCCCCAACATCTTCAACAAAAGTGAGGATACCTACTTGTGAAAACACCCCCGATGGATATATCTCCTCGTCGGAGTGATTGGTTAGGCCACAAGTCTCAAGGGAGTATTCCAACTTAACTTCCAAAAGAGATACAGTTATCTTCTGTAATGCATTGTGTGGTCACGCATCAATCGCATGGCATTTAAATTCTGATTCTTGCTAGGTGTTAGGCTCATTGTTTTCCCTGTAATGTAGGTGATTATTTTGATGATGACATTCTAGTTGTGGAGGAGACGTTATAGGATGACCCCTCATGTTATCAGCTGAATTGAACTGTTGGGTGTGACTCGCGTGATTTAGGCAATTGTTGGTATTTTGATGTTGGTATTATGATGAAAAAGGGGTATTTTGGTAATTCGCTAAAACTAGTGTTTTGAATGTTACGAACGTTGTATTAGGGACTTTGGGAATTTTAGAAACATTTGGAACTATGTTTCGAATCTCTATTATTATTCTGCACTATTTATTATGATTTCGTTTTCTTCCAAAATGCACTTTAAATGTTGAATAAATTAAGCGAAAAATTTTATAAGACGTATTTCCAAAACGAGAAAAATGTTTTTAAATTTATGGGGCGTTACAAAACGAATTGTGTGTGCATTTCAATTATTTATTTTTTATCAATTCAATATTTGAGGAAAGTAAAAACTAAAAATAAAGTAGGTAACAAAAATCCACAACGGTGATACTCAGGCGATCGTAACAGCCAAATAGACCCTGATAAGGTTTATGGTTTTTGTCAGAGACACGGCACATGCAATTGTCACATTACTCTAGTTAACAACAATGGTGCATAATGTGAATAAAAAAATGAACTGTAGTACATAATGAATTTTATATTTAATGGGAGATCATGACATGCCTCGGGGGCCGAGACCTATTACTCGATCGCAAACAAGGTCCTTACTGTCACTTAGCCAAATTACTGATGATCTTGTTTCTTTTGCAGGTATTAACTTCGAGGATGATTCTATTTGGGATGTTGTCCCAACGGATAAGGAGCAACCTGTGCATGTCTTGACTTGGGACACACGTGAATGTTATGAGCTTCATCAGACGGGAATTTGTCTTCCCGGCATCCCAAACGTGTAACCTTTCAATTCTGCATATTTTTATTTATTTCTTATTTTTATTTTCATGGCAAACATTGCGCCTATTTTGTGAGGGTAAAGCATGGTTATAAGCTTTACTCATTCATGCATTTAGATTGTTGGTTAGGTTAGATGGTGATGATTGAGTTATGGGCTAAGTCCAATCCTTTTCAAGCCCAAGGAAAGAGCAAGCCCAAAGAAAACATCAAGGAGCTGCCACGTGTACGCCATGCATGTTCTTCCACCAGCTTTAATCTCGGCCATTCATTCCACATTCATCCAAGAGCCTGCATATTGCCACCCACATGCCTCATCTTGGCCGTCCATCATCTGCCTCATCTCGACCGTCCATCACCCTTACTCATCATCACCTAGGTTATAAATTTCCATGGTTAGACGCATTGAAAGACAATTTTTGACGAGATTAATATATTACTATTTCCCTTCCCTGTGAGGAGATTCCGACTCCGTCGAGCGGCCGCCCCGGATCTTCGAATCCGAGACGAAGTAGAGGACTTCCTTGTTAGCAAGCTCGTGGTGCTTGAGCTAACTCGTAAGTTTTCCCTTTTCAAACTTCCATTGGAAGTTTGAGCGAGGGAAAACCGAACCATTGCCCGCGATCGGTAGATTTTCTTCGAAAATCTAGAACCCGTGAACCTAACGTTAGATAGTTCCCGGATCCGATCAAAGGTCTACATCTCCGTCCCTGTCATTCTTCGTGGGTTGCTAACACGTACTTCCTTTTGCAGGTCGTCTCGTGTCAGATCATATGTTATTTAGTACGATAAATATAATGTACGTTAAACATAAAATAACATCTACCTCGAATTTGGATCCTCCAAAGTCCAAGGGGGCGACTTATTCAGTCACATTGAGGAAGCAACACTCCAAACTGGGGTTTGCTAGGTCTTCTATCTCCACACCACAAACACAACTTCCCTAGGAGGCTATTGGAAGAGATAGGACCACTCTTTCTTCTGAAGACCAAGCAAGAACAAGTAGAAGGATTGAGTAAAGTGAAGGAAGCGGAGAGATCGCCAACACCGTGAGGGTTTTCCTCAAGAACCAAAGTTCAATTCTGATTTAGGGGTTTCTAATATGGTTCTAGTGTTCCATTAGAGATGAATAAATACCTCTCTAATGAAAATTACAAGAAAAGTATGAAATTGCCCTTAAGTTCTCAAAATTTGGCATGAGGGCTCCGTTTACATGCAAACCGAGCACCTCAATTACTACAACAACAAAATGATCTAAAAATTCTCAAAATAAATCCTAACCAGCCATCCGACCATCAAAATATCTAAAGTAATGAATTAACATGAAAATCTCAATAAAACACTCTCATTCGACCTTGATGGCTTCGATCAAAGTGAGTCCCTCTAAGCTGAGCGAATGGTAGCCGAGTTGATTGAGAGTTGCATGGCTCCATGAGAAATATCTTGGTTGATTTCCATTTTCTTCAAGCACGGTTTCCTTCTCAAGTTTCCTTAACTTAGCATTTCCTACAAAACAATAACTCATTATAAAAAAATTGGACCTCATGGCACAAGTTCACATGATAGGGTTTTCGGGGCACATCATCCTCCTCGGGTGATTGAGGATTTGACCTCAAATCCTAAGCGTCCACCACCCTTTGCCACCTTCTACAAAAGCTTCTCCACCCAGATCAAATAAGAATAGTTTGTCCCCCAAGAGAAAATGCCTTACATGAGTCGGAAGATCAATACCATCAACTAGGATATCGATGACATAATTAATAAAAAACTTTTCCGTGAGATTGTTTCCCACTCTAACACATATATCTCTTGCTTGCACCTCATTTCCCTTGCCAAAAAAATTTCATTCCACCCGATCGTAGAGCGTACTTCCTTGGACCAGCTAGGAATGGTGCCTTTTTTCATAATTGGAAGTATTCCTTCACGCAAGTGTAACCAAGAAAGCAATCCTTTCAATGCTTCACAAAGTTTTTCCTGGACATGATAGTCCTTTTCGGATTCCTTAGTGACCAATTGATAGCCATAGCCTAAGCCTTTATCATCCACTTAAAATTTCTTAACCAAACATAAGCCATAGATCTTGATGTTTAATTCGGATAAAAAAGAGTACCTTTGTAAAAACGTTCCAGCTCTTAATTTTGCTTCTCCCTCCTTGTGTGTTATCAAATATGGATAGTTCTCTAGTAGTTTGTTCGGTTTGAGAAGAACTAGTTTTATGAATGCATCCCTGAACTTGAATGAAAACAATGTGGTGAAACCATAATGAATAACTCTTCGACCAAATGGTGACGGTCTTATCAATTGATTAGCACACCTAGGTACAACTTCAAATAGAGATTTGTCTTCATATCCACCAATAAAAAAATCAATACGAGCTAGCTCAGTTACTTTTATAGAATCTTAACCCTTGAACTATTTAGTTTGTAGGGGTTTGGAGGCACCGAAGTTTCCCATTCTGATTTCTTACTATTGTCAAGAGAAACCTCACTTATACAACTATTATCATCAATCATAGAGCATACTTGTTCTTCCACCTTGCATTGGGGTGTAAAATAAATTTTCTTTTGGTTCTCCTCCTCTTGGTTTTGCATAGTCAATGTTGTTCCCATTTCAACAATTAGGAGTCCTTCTTGAGCATAAGAGGTATCTTCTAGGGGTTCTTCCATGATACAAGATGCTTCACAAACTTTATCTACACTTAAATTTTCCTCGAAGTCATCCTTCATCACCATAACAAGCTTGTTGGTACAATATGTTGAGAAATGTCCAAGGCCGAAACATTCACAACACTTAATGTCCTTCGTCCCTGGTTTTGGTGGCCTTAACACCTACTTTCTCTTTATCATTGTCTCTATTCTCATGTGGTTTTAATGCTGCACCTTTTCCATCATTCTTAAGAGGCGACAAAGAAGGCATTGCATCTCTTGAAAAAGGCTGAGTAGTGTTTCTCTCAACTTCCCTTTTTTTCCTTTTTATTTTTAATGCCATTGATACCACATCATCCATAGTCTCAAAGGATTGCAACTCCATCAAATCACTAATTTCTTTGTGAAGTCCCTTGATGAATCTTGTAATGGTTTTCTCTTTTGATTCATTCAAGGCACATTTATCCTTCAATGGTTCAAAATTTTGTAAAGTATTTCTCCACCGATTGTGTGCCTTGTTTTAGGCTTTTGAATTGAAAGACCAATTCTTGTTTGTAGCTAAACGACACAAATTTTTTTTCATTAACATCTTCATGGTCTTCGAACTTTTGACATTGTCATAACCATCTCTTCTCCTTTGTGATTTCAAATCCTCCCACCAAAGAATTGCATAATCGGATTGTTCTAGAGTAACTATTTGTAGCTTCACTTTCTCAGAAAAATTATAGCACTCAAATACACGATCCACTTTGTCCATCCATTCTAAGAAATCATGGCCCTTATTAGAGCCTTTGAAGGGTGGTATGGTGGCCTTGACATGTCTCAAATCATTCTTGCTAAAGGATCTTCTTTTTGGACATAGGGATTCATCCCTCTCAATTTTCTCTTTAAATTCTTCAAATATACTTCCACCTTGGTCTCTCGAATCCATGGAAGTGCTCACTCTCCTCCTTGGCCTAGGAATCCTTGGTTCCTGCACATGATCATTTGAGGGTTCCTCTCAACCTTGCTGCATCTTTAGAAGCATGTCTCTTAGCTCATCAAGCTGTAATTGAAAGTTCCTTGGTTTATTCTCAGGTTGGGGTGGGCTAGTGCTTGGCATGGTCCCTTTACTTTGATGATAGTTAGTACCACTTCTTGTACTCATTCTAAGCACAAAATAAGATCACCAAATTGAAGCAAATGCCAAAAATGACTCTGATGCCAAATGATAGAGTCTAAGACTCTAATCCTCGACAATCGGTTTTGGATAATCAGAGGAAACAATAAACCCAAGTTCTAGAATTAAAACAGGGAGATCTCGACTTGCATACAATGGATTGAGCTCAAATTCACAGATTATGTAGCCACCAATCCACACAATAACATCTCTAAAAATCAGCTTCAAAGGAGAAGTATCCTGGGAGTTATGATCAAAACAATGAGCTGGCAAGAATAGCAATATGCTAGGTTTAATCCGATGATTCAAAAGGAAATGACGTCAACTCTCAATTCATAGAGCCAATAAATCCCTATTTTGGAGCAAACTTAGATAACATATGGATATAGAGGACCTTAAAATTGCACGCTTAAAATCATAATACACAGGGAGATATGCTGTTGACAAGAAGCTGCCCCGAAAACAGAAATACAAAACAGAATTCGGGAACTTGATTCAAAAATGTTATATCTTTCAATTCTGAAAACCAATGGTCACGAATTTTTTAGATGTTCAATATATAACCAAGAAATAGCTCCAGTCCAAAAATTACGTTAGAAAAGATTTATAACTGGAGTTATACTTCAAGGAAGAGCAGCTTCGGATTAGGGTTTTGGAATCTGGATTCTTGCCACTAATATTAGAACGAAAAGATCTCCAATTGCATATGCTTAATAAGCCCCAAAATTACAGGTCCAGTAGAGATTAAATAAGGAAATAACACTCTCAAATCTTTGCTTCGAAGATCATGCACACAGAGAGTTGTGCGTGATGCAATCCGAGATTCGGATACGGAATGCAGAAAAACAAATTTGCGGAAATAACTCCTTTCCCGTTTCCACTTCAATAATCAAACTCCAATCCAATCAAAACCTCTATCAAATCCACTTAGACAGAATATTAGCTTTAGGTAATCAAGAATCAAGAATAAATTTCAAGAAAAACAAAGAACAAGAACAAGAAAACCGGTTAGGTCTACAGAACCCTCCAAAGTCTAAGGGGGCGGCTGATTCGATCACTTCGAGGAAGCTACACTCCAAACTGGGGTTTGCTAGGTCTTCTATCTCCACACCACGAACTTAACTTCCCTATGAGGCTGCTAGAAGAGATAGCACCACTCCTTCGTCTCAAGACCAAGCAAGAACAAGAAGAAGGATTGAGTAAAGTGAAGGAAGCGGAGAGATTGCCAACACTGTGAGGGTTTTCCTCAAGAACCAAAGTTCAATTCTGATTTAGGGGTTTCTAATCTAGTTCTAGGGTTCCATTAGAGAGGAATAAATTCCTCTCTAATGAAAATTACGAGAAAAGTATGACATTACCCTTAAGTTCTCAAAATTGGGCTTGAGGGCTCGGTTCACCTCAATTCCTACAATAACAAAATGATCTAAAAATTCTCAGAAAATATCCTTACCAGCCATCCAACCATCAAAATATCTAAAGTAATGAAGTAACATGAAAATCTCAATAAAACACTCTCATTCGACCTTGATGGCTTCAATCAAAGTGAGTCCCTCCAAGCTGAGAGAATGGTAGCTGAGTTGATTGAGAGTTGCATGGCTCCATGAGAAATATCTTGGTTGATTTCCATTTTCTCCCAGCACGGTTTCCTTTTCAAGTTTCCTTAACTTAGCATTTCCTACAAAACAATAACTCATTATATAAAAATTAGACATCATGGCACAAGGTCACATGATAGGGTTTTCGGTGCACATCAACTGCCAATTGTAAAGGAAGCATACGTGGGGAAATACCAAGAAAACACAGCCTCGAGATTTACAACTCCCATCGAGGTCAGTTGATCAATGCTTACAACTACAGATTTTCTGAAATGTAGAGGGATTGGTCGACCATATGATCAACCCCCCAACCATGATAATTTCCTCTAAATTACCAGTCGATCGTGTGATCAACCAGTTCCACATTGTTTGCCCACCAAACACTTCTGCCATTTTTCCACCACTGAACCATCACCATACACAAGCAGTTGATCTCTTGATCAACCGATCCTTCACTACCAGTATTAACCTTTTGTTACAGCAAGTAAAACAATAGCATGTATTCATAGAAGAAAATCATCATCAATGAAATTCATAGCTCATTCATGCTTATCATACCATAGTAAAATCTTCAGTTTATCGTTCTACACTATAAGGCTTAACGTTTAGGATTTTCATTCAAGTAGTAAACAGTCATCACTTTTCTATCAACGTAAAGCATTTCATTGCAATAAGGAAATTTATAGGAAATTAATAGCAACGAAATTAACACTACTCACGCACACTACTTGTGGGTAGGGCCTCCACATGCGTAGACTCTACCCAATCCTTACCCTTATTGAAGAAACAAATCACAGACAACAACTCCCAGCACACTCCTTAGCTTATAGAGCATTGCAATACCCACGTAACACACAGAAAGACTCTCACGAACACTCACGAGCTCACAGAGGACTCCCACAACATACCATACGATTTTTCTCACTCGTAGAAACTCACTCACGTAGGGCGAAAAGCTAGACTGGACAAAGTGGTGGAGAGGGATGGCTTAAATCGAAAGCCTTACTTGGAGGGAGACCACCATACTCTAAATGGAATGGAGGAGACCTGCGTCGATATGGGGAGAACATGCCTCGGCGTGGGGAGGGTTTCTCCATTGTCGAGTGAGTGCAAAATAAATGGAAAAATGACAAGAATTCCCTTATTTAAACGCTAATTTTTATCGCAAGTCTGGGACATTTTGAACGAGGAGAGTCATCCTAGCCTCGTCCGTGTGCGTTTGAATTACTCACTGTTACTGACAGAATTATGATTTTGGACAAAGGAAGGCGTCCTTGCCTTCGGCCACGTTTTTCGAAATCTGCCATTCGGACGAAGGAAGGCGTCTAAAGCCCTTGTCCGCATGTGTCTGAAATTGTCAGAATTTGGACAGATTCAAAATCACAACGTTCGCATACATTCGCATTCGTCTAAAAAATCGAGTTAGAGACAAGGGATGATTTTGAACGATGCACGTCGTCTTGCATCATCCCAAAGCTCGGGGATGGCGTGTTATCCGTTTTTGAACGAGGTCCCTCGTCCTTGTGTCATCTGCCATCGTTCGAATTCGTCACATTTTAGCTTTTCTTCACATTTTCATACTTAATTTTTATCTCATAGTATTTACCCCATAAATACATGTCATAAATTAACACGTATAAATACGCAATGTAATATATTAATTATCCCAAAAATTGATTACATCGCATATACAAGGAAAGTATTATCGGGGTTTTACATACTACCCCCCTTACAAAAATTTTATCCCATAAATTTAGCTAACTGAATAGCTCGGGATACATGGCACTCTTGTCATCTTCCTTCTCCCAAGTGGCCACTTCGCTCATGTGATTCTGCCACAAAACTTTAACCAGCAGATTTTACTTGCATCATAACTCCATTACTCTTGAGTCTAGGATCTTAATAGGCCTTTTTTTATAGCTCAAGTTGGGTTGAACTTCGATGTCCTCAACATGGCTCAATATAGCAGCATTTCCCAGACACTTCTTAAGCATTGACACATAGAAGACGTTGTGTACGCTCACCATAGAGTCTGGCAACTGTAGCTGATAGGCGATAGGTCCTATCCTTTTCGTGATTACATACAGGCCCACATATCTTGGATTGAGCTTTCTCCTCTTTTCGAATCGAACGACACCTTTGAAAGGAGATATCTTCAAGAATATGCTATCTCCTTCATTGAATTCAAGGGTTCACCGGCGATTATCAGCATAACTCTTTTGGTGGCTTTGGGTTGCTAACATCCTCTGCTTGATTATGGCCACAGATTCTGCAGTTTTCTGTACTATTTCGGGGCCATAGAATGTAGCATCACCTACCTCATCCCTGTGTACAGGAGATCTGCACTTCCTCCCATATAGGGCTTCATATGGTGCCATGCCTATTATAGCATAGAAGCTATTATTATAGGCAAACTCAACCAAAGGTAACATCTTACTCCATCTGACCTGAAATTCCAATACACAAGCTCGAAGAATATCTTCAAGCATTTGGATTGTTCTTTCACTTTGGCCATCCGTCTGAGGGTGAAATGCAGTGCTAAACTTTAGTTATGTGCCCATGGCCTTGTGAAGACTCTTCTAGAATACTTACGTAAATCACGGGTCTCGATCTGACACGATAGAAAATGGAGCACCGTTAAGTCGTATGATCTCTTTGACATATAAATCAGTGAATAGGTTCATCTTGTACTTCATGGCTAACGACACAAAATGCGACACCTTCATTAATCAATCCATGATTACCCTGATTACATCGTGGCCTCTACCTGTTATGGGCAAGCTGGTTACGAAATCCATGGTGATATGCTCCCAGTTCCACTCTAGAATTTGTAATGGTTGGAGAAATCCACTAGGTCCTTGGTGTTTGGCTTTCACCCGTTGGCATACATTGGCATAGAGCCACGTAGTAGGCAATGTTGTACTTCAAGTTTGTCCAGTAATAATGAGTCTTAAGATCCCAGTACATCTTGTTGCAACCAGGATGAATTGAGAAATTAGAAGAGTGGGCTTCTCATAGGATCTTTGTTCGCAGAGTTACACCACTCTGCACATACCACCGAGTGTCACACTTGATCATGTCATCTGCAGACATAGAGAAATTCTGATATTTAGGCAAGGTAGGATTTAATCTGAAATCCTCCCATACAGTGTCACTTTGCTGAGCCTCCTTAATCTGCTATATTATAGATGGCATCAAAGTCAGTTTTGCTAATACCACGTCTAACTGTGTTGGAACCATTTTCCTATCAAGTTCCTGTGAGTCTCTCAGAAGTTCAGAAGGCATTTCTTCACCCAACATTCACATCACTGCAACCTTGCGTCTGAGAGCATCCATAACAACAATGGCTTTTCTCGAATGATACATGATTTCACAGTGGTAGTCTTTAACAAATTCAAGCCATCTCCGTTGCCACATGTGTAGCTCCTTTTATGTGAAAATATATTTGAGACTTTTGTGATCAGAGTAGCATTCACAGTGCTACCCATATAAATAGTGTCTCCATACTTTGAAAGTGAAGACAACCATAGCAAGCTCTAGATCGTGCGTGAGATAATTATGTTCGTGGAGCTTAAGATGTCGAGACACATAAGCAATAACTTTTCCGTGCTACATAAGAACTCTACTGAGTCCTCTCTTTGATGCATCACAATAAATACAAAAGTCGTCGTCCTCCATAGGCAACGTCAACATAGGGGCAGTTGTTAAAACATGCTTCAATTTCCAGAAACTGTTCTCGCAATCGCTGAACCACTAGAATCGGGCATTCTTCTTGGTCAGACTGGTAAGTGGTAGAGCGATCTTAGAGAATCCTTCAATAAAACGTCTGTAGTATCCGGCCTGGCCCAGAAAACTCCTTACATCTCTAATATTTCTCGGCTGTGTCCAGTTTACCACTGCTTGTACCTTTGCCGAGTCTACGGAGATACCATCTTCGGAGATTATGTGGCCAAGAAAGCCAACCTTGCTCAGCTAGAAATTGCACTTATAAAATTTTGCATACAATTGGTGCTGGCTGAGAACAGATAGGGCCATCCAGAGATGTTTACAATGCTCTGCCTCTGATTGGGAATAGACCAAGATATTATCAATGAAGACGATAATAAACTTATCTAGATAATCCCTGAAGACTCGATTCATTAGGTTCATGAAGGCCGCAGGGGCGTTGGTTAACCCGAATTACATAAATAGGAATTCATAGTGCCCGTACCTGGTGTGGAATGCAGTCGTAGGTACATCATATGATTTGACCATCAACTGATAATAGTCGGAGCAGTGGTTGATTTTTGAAAATACCCGAGCACCACATAATTGATCAAACAGTTTGTCAATCCTTGGCAGTGGGTACTTATTCTTGATGGTCACTTTGTTTAATTCCTTATATTGATACACATCCTTATCCTACTGTCTTTCTTTTTAACAAATAGCACTGGCACGCCCCAAGGAGAAAAGATTGGGCGAATAAACCCCTTGGTGACTAATTCCTCCAATTGAATTTCGAGCTCACATAATTTGGCTGGTGCCATACGATACGTTTTTTTGGAGTTGGGTTCAGAGCTATGCTGTTGGTTGATCTCAAATTTGATCTTGCAGTCTGGGGTGAACCGAGAAGATCGTCAAGAAAAACAGTTGGGAAGTCACGAACTATTGCAACATCCTCCATCTTAATCTCAGGTGTTGTGGTGGTGTCAATCATATTTACCAGGAACCCATTGCACCCATTACTCAGCAATTTGTCTGCCTTGAGTGCAGAGATGATGGCTAGTTTTCCCTTTTTTTTGGTTCCTCGAAAACTGTGTATCTCACCACCCAGAGGGCAGAAACAAATTTCGCTCTTCTTATAATGGATGACCGCGTGGTGCAAGGATAGCCAATCCATTCCGATGACCATATCGTAGATCTTTAGGTCCATAATAATTTAGTCAGCCCGAAATAAACAACCATTTATCACTACTGCATAGGCCTTGAGAAATCCATCCATAATTAAACGGTCACTGGAAGGCAGCAACACACGATGCGTATAATTCACGCTGCTGGAAAAATAGTTCACCCTTTCACAGAACTTCGTAGAAACAAAAGTGTGCATAGCACCCGAATCAAATAGAACGTATGTGGCACACTTATTAACATAGATTGCCCTTCCTACAACAGATGGTTGATCATCTTCCTGATCGGGTCCATACATAGCAAAGACTCGCGGGGCCACTCCTCCTTGTCCCCCGAGTTGGCTTGGGCAGTTTGTAACCATATGACCCAGCTTCCCACAAGAAAAGCACTTCTCTGAACAAGCCAGGCATTCACCGCAATGCACCTTCTTGCATTTTGGACAGGCATTAGGTTGAGGGGTTGTGGGTGCCTGTGTCATAGGCTACTTATCTTGTCTTTGTTGTGCCACACCCACAGAGGGTCGTTTAACTTCCAAGCCCGTTGAAGGACCACCTCGTGATTGCTGGCTAGAATTGACTTTCCACATTCTCTAGCTAGCTTCCCTCTGTCTAGCTGCCATAAATTTTACTCCCTCAACGGCTAGGGCTCTTGTCACGATCTTAGAATAATTGACACCTTCTGTGCCAGCCCCGATGACTCCTTCTAAGACCTCAACTTTTAGTCCCTGAATAAAATGGTGGACTTTGTGTTCTTCCGTCACCACCAAATGAGGAGCATGATGAAATAGTGCTTCAAACTGCTGAGCATACTCTACCACAATTCCTATCTGTCGTAGGCGCATAAATTCCATCAACTTTTGTATTCGGACAGTATGGTTAAAATACTTCTCATCAAACAACTCTTTGAAGTCTTTCCAGGTGAGGGCTTTAACATCCCAAGAGGATTTCATCGTGTCCCACCAAAAACGTGCCTCATGTGTCAGCAAATACATGACACATTTAACTCTTTCAATCTCTCCTATCTCTACACACGTGAACTTGTCTTCCAAGGAGCGTATCCACTCCTCGGCCTTGTAGTGTCACAGATGTCCTCGTTGAAACAAGAAGGCTTGAGTTTTTGTAACTTTTCCCATCCGGCTTCTCTTTGAACCGGCTGAATCGGTATTGGTCGTTGATTGCCATTACCATTTCCGTGATCTTGTCCCATAAATCTCTCCATGTAACAAAAATGCTACTCCATAAATTGAGACTGTCTCTCCATCTACTGAGACTACTGCTCCACAACTGCAGCTATATGATTAAGGGCCTCTTCCCGACCATGATCCTCTCACTGAGCGGGTGCTCAGGGCCCCTCCTCATTACATGATATATTTCTTCTTCCTCTCCTCGACATTTATAATCCTATATGATTTCACATTGTAGAGTAGGGGAATAAGTTCAAGCGAAACATTTTAGTCGTTTGATATTTTATACTTTTCTACATTATGGTGAAATCAATTTGAGAGAACAGTTCAATAATGTACAAGAAATCTTACAATTAGCGGAGCATTACCCGGTGAGTCTGGGTTATATGCGGTGAATTGTGTGAGAGTAGAATGGCTCTGATACCAACTGTGACGCCCCGCATCAGAATCGTACTTTCTTACTTTACTTTTCTTTTTTAAAATACTGTGTGAAAATTTTTCTTTTTCTTTACTTAAAACGGGTAAGGGTAAAAACTTAGGTTTTAGTATAGAAATCTCAAGAGCGTACATAAATTAGAGTAGAGCGTAAACATTATTAAATGCATTAAATAAAGTTTAGGGTTAAAAGTGTAAACATAATTAATATTCAAAACATGGTTTTAGAGTTAGAGTAAGAGTTAATATTTTACCAAGCGTGTCCGTTATCAAACTCATTCAAAATAGTGTATTCCTTTCTTTTTCTCTTTAGCCATACGTCTACTCGGGTTGTGATCTGTCTGGATACTCCACAGGCTCCACAAAAAAGGCATCCTCCTTTGCTCCTAACATTATCATCTCGTTTCCTACACCATAAGTAAGATGTGAGCCTAAAGGCCCAGTAAGGAATTGGGGTTATTCAATATGATATGTCTCTCTTTAGTTCTTTTGGAATGGGTACCTCCCCAAACCCATCTTTTCATTACATTCGTTCATTCATTCATTACTCATACTTTGAGTGGGAGATTGGAGGAACCCATGTGTGATGGTATAGTTTGATCAGCTTCTAACCTCCTGTGTGTTGCTAGTCCCGTTCTCTACAAGGTAGGGGTGTAGCCTAGCTACCAGACTAGATCCGAACTAACCATCCACTCGCCCAACTCCCCATCAACTTTTCTATCATTCATTTCCTTCATTCTTTTTCTCACATAATGCATATGAGTACCACCCCAAGATGGTACTTCCTACTTGTTTCTATTATTATGATGCATGTTGATACATTCTAAAATAACGGTAATTAAACAGAGCAGAATAATGAATAATAGAAATAAATAAGAATAACTATAGAAGCGAATTGAAACAGTGAACATAAAATACCACGCTCAAATTTTCAGAATATAGCAGTAGCAGAAAACAAAAATAAGAAATTTAGCATGCTTTTGAATGCGAAATATACAGTGAACATAACAGCGGAATATCATGCTTTTAAATAATGAGTAAAGCGACGAATGTAACAATGGACTAGCATGCTTATAGATGAACATTGATGTAACAATTAAGTGGAAACAAACTCAATCACTTACTACGCATTTTATGGCATAATTAAATTCTAAGAATTTGGGATAGTATTCGCTCAAAGTAAAATATGGTTTAATGGCATAACTTTAACTGAGTTAATAACTTAGTTCATTCTACCATTATTAATCTATTTAACATGCTCAATCGTTACAAATATTATCCTAGTTAGCTTTGTTATCGTTATTAATCTAGTTGATTAGACAATGCTCAAATTAAAGGTGTAATGACTGTCGTTATTTACCTAGTTTGTTGAACATGCACAAATTACTATCGTTATTAACCTAATTGGTTAAACATACTCAAATTAAAGGAGTAATGACTTCTAATGATGCAGAGATTTCAACACTATTAATAGTAGGACAGTATTAACCTATTGTTACAACAATCCAGAGATTTCAACACTGTTCATAGCAAGACAATATTAACAAATTGTTATAGCAATCTAAAGATTACAACACTATTAAATACCGGACAATATTAACTTATTGTTACAGCAAGTAAAACAATAGCATGTATTCACAGAAGGAAATCATCATCAATGAAATTCATACCACAGTGAAATCTTCAGTTCATCACTCTACACTACAAGGCTTAACATTAGGTATTTTCATTCATGCAGTAAACATTCATCACTTTTCTATCAACGAAAAGCATTTCACTGCAATAAGGGAATTTACAGGAAATTAATAGCAACGAAATTAATACCAATCACTCCCACTACTTATGGGTAGGGCCTCCACAGGCCTAGACTCTACCCAATGTTTACCCTTGTTGAAGAAACAAATCACGGACAGCAACTCCTAGCACACTTCTCAGCTTACAGAGCCTTGCTTTACCCACGTAACACACTGAAAGACTCTCACAAACACTAACGAGCTAACAGAGGACTCCCACCACATACCATGCGATTTTTCTCATTCGTAGGAATTGACTCACGAAGGAAGAAAAGCTGGAATAGACAAAGTGGTGGAGAGGGATGGCTTAAATCTAAAGCCTTACCTAGAGGGAGACCACCGTACGCTCAACGGAATGGAGGAGACCTGTGTCGACGTGGGGATAACATGCCTCGGCATGGGGAGAGAGTCTCCATTGTCAAGTGAATGCGTAATAAATGCCATAACGACAAGAATTCCCTCATTTAAACCCTAATTTATTCGTAGGTCTAGGACATTTCGGATGAGGAGAGTCATCCTAGTCTCATCCGCGTGCATCTGAAATCCTCACTATTACTGACAGAATTGCGATTTCGGACGAAGGAAGGTGTCCTTGCCTTCGTCCACGTTTGTCCAAATCTGTCATTCGTATGAAGTAAGGCGTCCAAATCCCTCGTCCGCATGAGTCTGAAACTGTCCAAAATTTGGATAGATTCAAAATCACAACACTCCCATGCATCCGCATTCGTCCGCATGCATCGAAAAAATTGAGTTAGAGACAGGGGACGAATTTGGACGATGCACGTCGTCCTGCATCGTCCCAAATCTCGGGGATGGCATGTTGTCTATTTTCAAACAAGGTCCCTCATCCTTGTGTCGTCTGCCATCGTCCGAATTCGTTAGATTTCAGCTTTTCTTCACATTTTCATCCTTAATTTTTATCCCATAGTATTAATCCCACAAATACGCGCTGAGAAAGGGCAGAACATCAGAAGTGAAACTATTGCCAAGCGTACCCTTTCACCTAACCTACAAAAGAAAAGGATTCGTTATTGCAGTACGGCCCTTCTCAGGGCCCTCAGAGAATACAACATCAAGGTGACAGGATTCGAACCTATGGCCCTCTGTACCCAAAATAGATGCGCTGACCAGACTGCGCTACACCTTGTCTCACCCCCCAAGAGCATATCGATCCACCCGATCGATGAACACTCCAACCAAACTCACCCACCCTTTTAGGCACAGGGACGCGAGAAGCAATCCGAGTAATCCACTGCTTTTTTTAGAAAATCTACCTCCAGCACTATACGGAACACGTATTGATTCGCAATGTAATATATTAATTATCCTAAAAATTGATTACATCGCGTATACAGGGAAAGTATTATGGGGGTGTTACACAAATTATACCATCTTATTCTCCAAATTATGCGCAACTCTCTTTATTCACCCTAAATTCTTCACAGTATAACTTCCTCTCCTTCAATACACAATAGATCCAATCTTCACTCACATCTTCTAATGTCATTTTCTTCGATTCATTTATAGAATATTCATTTTCTAGTTTATAATAGAATTTTGGTTTATCAACACGAAAATCACCACCTCATCATCATAGCGCCGAAATTTTGAATCCAACTTTAGAGGCAATGTACTATTTAGCGATTTATACAGGTTGCAAACTCATTTTTAATGAAATTTCTTGCCCTAAGTTTCATCTCCCAAGTTTAAACAGCCTGCAAGTCCTGATATCTATAGAGAACAGGGTAACGTCTAAACCTTTGAGGTACTAATTCACTCATAACATATACTGACTTCCAACCCAAACCTTAGAATTGGTAATTAACTAAAAATATATGCAGATTCCCTATTCATAACTTCGATTACAAATCCACAGATTATATAGTTTTCCAACTCAACTCTATTAACAACAAGATAGATCCTCTCATTTATATTCACGACACAAATTAATAAAGCAATATACTCAAATTTCAAGTATCAATTAGGACGATGCTCAAATTCCTTAACCTTAAAATCATAACAATACTCATCCTCTTATTGGATTATGGAAAACAGTGGGGAATTAACAACCATAATCATTCAATATCCTCAAAATCCTATTAATATCCATACCATAAAAGTACCAAAAACAACTTCTTATATCATATCATTACAAAAAACTTCCGTAAGATAACATTGCTTCTACTTCTATAAAATACAATGATTTTGCAAAGCCACAATTTACATGCAGGTCAATCGATCACCATCAACATTTGTTGCATGAGAAAAGCCTTTGTCAAAATTTCTTTCTTTTCATCGGACAGTGTGTGCTAGATCCTTACAACATGACCAACTTTATTGCACCTATAGCATTTCCCAGATCCGGCCTGCACTCTCCTTTATAACATTTCTTACACCTTGGATATTGAGTAACTATAGATTCCCTCTTAGCAATCTTTTCATTTTCTTGTCGGCCACCTTCTTCAATGGACCGCTTTCAACCTTTGAACATGCCCTCTTCTTCTAGCTAGTGTGGCTAAAATCTTATAATAGGATTGCTCTAATTTGAGAACCGATTTTCTACTTCTTCAATATAAAGATCCTTTGCTATGATCTCTGAGTAGGCGACGTCTTGAGTACCCGATATCATGACACCTCTATAAATTTCTGTCTTAAGTTCTTGCACAAATTGGTGTACTTTATGCTCATTATTGCTCACAAGATGTGAAGAAAACCGTGACAACGCTTAAAACTTGCGAATATACTCCGAAACTGTGCCTTCGTGATGAAGCTTAGTAAACTCAATAAACTTGCTGGTCCTTGTAGTGAAATTAAAATAATTGTCGTAGAAGATTTCCTTGAACTTCTCCCATTGTATAGCCCTTACATTGTGCATCACCTTCATTGAATCCCACCAAAACCGGGCTTCCTTCGTCAACATAAACACGACACAAGTAACCTTCTCTTGCTCTTCAACCTTGGCATACTCAAACATGCTCTCCACTATTCGAATCAACTCTTCTGCACTTGCTGGAATAGAAATATCTACTTCAAAGTATGGCGACTTTAGTGATCTAAACCTTTTGCACCCTAACTCCTTGGGAACCGCCAGCTGCTGGTTTCTCTGTTATTCCAATTCCCTATTTCGTTCCATGAATTGAATATGCCGCTCCAATACTTTCGTTAGTCTATTAATCATCTCATCTCTTGGAACCCCGTTTCGTCTTGGCTCCCTCACTATTTCCTTCCAGTACTACCAATAGATTTTATTAAAACTTCAACCAGTAGAACCAAATGGTAAAACAAAATATAAACCCAATCCTCAATCAACAAAGTATTATTCCCAAAGGTATCCATCAAGCTACAACTGAAATTTATATAATATCCTAAACAATAGATTTCTATTCTTAACAAGGTTCACCAACTAGTAACTAAAATGTAGAATATGGATACTCCTTCAATAGTACAAGACTAAATCACAGAGCAAGTCCTCATTCTTCCACTCAAAGTAGTAAGTCGACAATGTACCGACCTTTACAGAGTCTCAACATTTCATTATATCCAACTTACCCAGTTTACAACCATAAATAGGAAAACAACTTTAAATCTATACAAACTCCTTGTCTTTAAAATCATAACATTCATCAGATCTCCAATTTTGTAATCTACGCCAGTAACATATCTTCCCACACTATAATAATGAAATTTTCTCCAAATACTTTGACAATTTATTTTCTAACATAAAAAATATACCCATAGTCTATTAAGCATTTCCACGTCGAATTGCAACGTTGAAGCTTGTGCTGGTAGGCAGTATAAAAAATCAGTCTTAAAACATGGGTGTTATGATACCAATTTGTAACAACCTGGTTTTCCTTTCTTAAAATATGTCATTTTAAAAGACATTTATCTTTAAAAATCAAGTAAAATTTGAAACTTTTGCATAGCAGAAGACTTTTCATTCATAAAATTCTTTAAAGATGATAACTAAAATTTTTTTCTTAAAAATCTTTTATAAAACACAGCAAAAGACTTTTTAATAAAACAAAAAATTTAAGAATACAATAAATAAACCTTTATAAATTAAAAAAATTTATTAAACCATTTACACTTTACAAATTAAAAACACTTATCCTTTTTACCTTTAAACCTTTAGCATAGCCAACCATCAAGTTTCGCGTGCAAATCTTTCATCATCTGCTCCTATCCTTGATACCTCGCATACCTACATCACAAGACTTAAACTATGAGCCTAAGGCTCAATAAGCGATATAAAATATGTAATGCACATGCCATGCAACCTTTGAAATCTGTATGGAGTTTTCTGTTTTTGTTTGCCTTTTTCCATTTTCCTTTCCTTTTTTTACTTTTACTGCCTTATAGAACTATGATAAACTTTAATGAACTTTAATTATGACTGTGAACTTAGGATGTATTGGTGAACTTAGGCCCTGGTAGTAAACTTGTACTATTTTGGTGAACTTAGGCCAGGATAGTGAACTTATACCGCAAACGGTGAACTGGCATCATGATGGTGAACTTAGTCCATTATGATGCACTTTTACCATTTCCTTTCTGCTAACATCTCAATAATGAGTGGTGTACTTAAGCCAACTCAAACCCTTCTCATTTTCTTTACGTATTTCATTTTGGTATCTTTTCTATTTTTTGGTTTCCGTTTTCATTTCAGTAACTTTTCTGTTTACATTATCTACTTTTATTGCCAGGCTCACGCTTGTGGTCCAACCTCACAGCTTCATTCCTAGTGTCGGGCTCACACTTGCGGACAGTTGGAATGCGTCTATTTATATTCACTCACATTTGGTTCCGTTTCCATTTCATTTCCAAAAACCATGCTTAAAACCATTTTCATAACATTTTATAAACCATGATGCATGAATGCTTGTGAATGCATACAATTTTATCATATCATCACTATATTCTCGAACATGCTCAATCATCACTATAACCTCAAAACGTGCTCAACCATCACAATAACTTCAAAACATGCTCAATATCATACTTTTTAACATAAAGAACATAAATCTAATAAACACATCATCAAATAGCAAACAACAATAGTGTAATATCTGGATAAATCCCTCTATGTATAATGCAATGGATTTTATGAAATATATATTTTGATAAAAGAAAATACATTATGAAATAGTGTATGGTACACTTGATATAATGCAATGAAAATGGGTATGAAAATTGAGATAGAGGTATTTTTGGATTAATTAAGTTATGAAAAAAAATTAGAAGCTGTGTAAATTAAATTGATTAAGTTAAACTATTGAAGGAAAGAAAAATGGTAGAGGCATAACAACTTCTATGTGAAGAATTTGATGTGGGAGAGGTCAAACATTGTGAAGAGATGGATTTTTGAAGGTAGAGGGGTCGAGCATGAATATGAAAATCTAATTTCACACAGTAGAGGGGATCCTAGGATCGACCAATAATTTTCACAGCTGAGCGGTCGATCCTAGGATCGACCGGTCCCACATGAGTTTCTAATATTATAGTTTTCCTTCAACAGCCATTTTGTGCTTCACCTGATTAATTAACCTCAATTCTCCTGAAATGATAAGATTATACATGTGGCAATTTTGGATTGTGCCACCTCCACCTTGGTTGGTGAACGTCCATCAGCAGAGGCTTCTCTAGGAAGCTTCTCCTCTGTTGATAAATAGAGAAGATAGTGAAGGTAGAAGTAAATTAGGAGAGAAAGAGAAAGAAGAGAAAGGGAAGGGGGTATTATATTTTCTTCGGAGAGCCGAGTATAAGACAGAGAGAAAGGAAGTTGTTGCTTTAGATTTCCTGGAGTGTGAGCAATCTTCTGTGGTGTTGCTACTGCTGTGAGGGAGGACACTTGGCGGAGTGGCATTTCGGCAAAAGGTAAGGGGTACTGTGTGCTTTTGCCTAGAGGTAGCCTACACCATCAAGTATAGGATTTGTTTGATGTTCTGTGAGCTAGGATGATGATTGTTTCTGCCTAGTTTATTTCCCTACTATTTAATGGTCACTTTGTTGCTCTAATAAATTGAGACTTCGATTCTCTGCTTGGTTATGTTGATATACCTATTAAATATATTACTCTGTGGATGTATTATCTATTCTAGAATTTAATCCCCACTGGGTATAAGGTGTGGGGGTTTGACTAGGGTTTATTCATGTTAGTTTATATTGTTTGGTAATTAGATAGAGTTGAACTTATTCCTTGAGCAATATGGTATATAGTTGAATTTATTCCTTGAGCAATATGGTATATAGTTGATGTTATGCTCTGCCGGAAATAAGGATATTCATTGTGATGTTTCTTCATGCTACTTACCTATTTATTTCATGCTATGTCCAATGCTTCTCCACATTATTTTCCTATTTATTTCTTGCTATGTCAGATGCACTAATGCACCAGCATAACGAGTAAAGAAATAACCTATAAAATATGGTGTTGAATTGTTGAAGTGTGGCTTAACCTTCGGATGCTTCTTTTTGAACTAGCGGTCATAGTGCGGTCGAGGCTTTCGGTCTAGTATCGCGTCTGAAAAATATTTGAATAACAGATTTGTCCCGACGTCGCGAAATTCGGTTACGTCAGGCAACCTAATCTCCACTTTCTTAAAATTTGTAAAATTTTAGTTTTGGAAAGTTAATTTTGCAAGCGTGTAACTTCTTTGTCTTAGATCCTTTTGAACTAAAATTTGGACCACATATCATTGAATGAATGAGGAAAAGAACCTTTTAAGAACTTTGGGAATATTCTTCAATAATTATGAAATATGTAGAAAATGCTCCCGGTGGTCAGATTTGGAAAGTAGGACAGCTTGCACTTTCTTTTTAATGACTTTGTGGATGGATGCTTGATGGATGGTTCGACACCACTCCACACAACCGTTCCCTAGAGAGTAGGGCTGTGGATGCCACTAAAGAAACTCACTTAAGCCTAAGTGAGATCCCGCCTTGTTATATAACTCACACAAGAAGAACTATGGATGTAACTCACCAAAGTGTTTGGAAAAGGAATCACTTCAATTTCGAAATTAGCAAAAGCTATTTTCTATAAAACTGAAGTTGTTTTAAGCATGTAAATAAGGTGGCTTTATATAGTCAATTATAAAGCATAAAATAATAATAAACTAATGAAGCAATAATAACCTTAATCGGCTCATAGAAGTAGTCTGATTTTCTACTCAATAGAAACTAGGTTAATTAACTAAAAGAATATTAAATTACTATCTTTCTTTCTTCCACTAAAAATCTAGATGTATTTGACAGCTAATCCATGTAGGTGCTCATCCACTTGGACGGTTTTCATGTATGAATTTCCTTGGTATCCAAGCTTGGACACTTGGACTTTCCTTATTCTTTGCTCTCTGCTCCATGGGCCTTTGACAAAGCTAATGAAGTTCATATTTAACAATCCAACTCATACTAGAAAGCTTAGGAAGTCAGATACAATCTTTATGAAGCACTCTTTTTAAAATGACATTGTTTGGGATGCTAAAATAGTCAAATACGCATTGGAGGTCAAAGGAAGACAATTTTTGGAAAGCCCATCAAATATTCCACAATTGTCCTTGGACATCCACCTATGCTTGACCCTGAATCTCTTCATACTAATCTTAGAAACTTGATTAATAATAGAATGGACCCGTAGTCCATCATGCACTTACGATTGGTTTTGTTGACTTGAAAGTGTTTCCTTACCAGTTACTTTTGCCCTATTACCTTATAATGAGACTTGCTAAGGTTCTATTATTTCTTTGGTATGTGGTCAATAGGCTCTTTGAATTTAGGTTATTCAGTTATTACTTATGATGCGAGGATTTGTTATGTTAACTTGTGTCTATTCTTTGCTTTTAATGATGTTGTTATACAGTTGTGATTAATATTACTTGAATTATATGTATCATTGTTAGAAACAATTAGGAATGCCATATCTGGATTGGTATTCACATGCATTGCACGAGAGAGAAATAGATTAAATGAATGTAAATTGAGAATTGGAGGTTGGGGAGTTTAGTGATGGTGATACTTGGGAGAACTGCGAGATGATGTATCTCTTCTCATGTAGGGATTGAGTGATCTTTTCTACCCAGGCTATATCCTGAGGATGTATCTATTCTACCTATTGGAAATATCTCCAATGTCCTAGACTAATGTTATAAGACTATGATTAAAGAATGAGAAGGGTTGATTCCTTTCTAATGTAATAGACATGAGCATGCATCATATTTCATCTTACCTCTTACTAGGCATTAGGCTCACAGTTTACTAGTGGTGTAGGTGACGATCCGTGTACCAGTGAAGTACTTGAGGGAGGAGCATTGGAAGATCAGCACTTGGGTTATCCAATGGATTTGACCTGAGGGTTATGGTTCACCAAAAGTAAAACTTGCATTTTGAATAGTTGACGTTGAATTTGAAATATAATAAATGTTTTGTTTAACAATGGGCTTTTGTTTTAAATGATAAATCTATGTTTTGAAATCACTATTAGTTCCACTTTAATTACTCCGATGTGTTTTTCCCTCTCACGTTTTAAAATAAATTAAAGAAAAATTTTATATGCTAAGAAAAAGATAAAGTTTAAGATACGGGGCGTTACAACATGGTATCAGAGCATAACCGGGTCAAATGCGGTTCTGTAGATGGCTAGTAACGTAAAGAATTATCATGGAATACTCCTTCGACTGTAAGTTTAGTTTCATTTCTTTAATTGTTTTCTTTAACTTATCATTTCATAATATGAAAATGTGTAGGATTATAGAATGAGTAGAGGAGCTAAAGCGAAAGTGCGAAATAATATCAAGAGGAACAGAGTAGGTGGGAGCTAAGAAAATGATGTTGGGCAAGTGGATGTTGGAAATCAGAATGGAAGAGATGATGCATTAGCCGATTGATCACCATAATCGAGTGGCTTATAGAGAGGGAAAATGGAAACAGAAATCAACACATTATGGTAATTCCTGATGAAGTCGGCTGGGAAAAGTTTCAACGACTCAAGCCTCCTAGCTTTGATGGAAATATTTCTAATGTCATGGGAGCCGAGGAATGGATTCAGTCCCTCAAAGATATGCTTGAGTACTCGAGGATACAGGAAGCTAAGGAATTGATGTGATGCGTATTTGCTAGTCTAGGATACGCAATTCTGGTGGGATTCATTCAAGGCGACAGAAGATGTCTGAACTCTTGCCAAGGAGAACTTCAAGGAGTTGTTCTTTAAGAAGTATTTCAATCACACAATCCGGACTCAAAAACTAGTTGAGTTTGTGTAGTTACGCAAGACTGGGACAATATCATAATATATTAGGAAGTTCGAAGCGTTATCCAAGTTTGCTTCACATTTGGTAGCCACCAATGAGCACAAAGTTTATCACTTCGTTCAAGGGCTTAAAATGGAGATCCTCAAGGGAGTTACAATATTTGACACTCAAGATGTCCCCTACACAAAGATTGTCGCAAAGGCGCTTGCGGTGGAAAATGTGTAGTAAATGGAAGCAAAGTAAAGGGAATTGAACTAGAGGTTCTGGAGGAACAGTAAAAACTAACAATAACAGGGCGTTCCACTTGCGAACCGAGGGATGAAGAAAATGAAGCACAATAGAGAAAGAACAAGCACCCTATGATTGAATCGTCCACTACACTGCCAAATGCTTCACCTTATGAAATCCAATAATTAAAATAGAACTTACATCATCAAGAAACCATTTTAAAAAGAAGTCGCCCTATCTCAAGCCATAACCCATAGTCAAAAGTCTCAATAACACCAAATTGTCATCTCAGACAAGCTTTCTCAACCTATACTTCTTGTGTAGCTTTTTCCTCCAAGTCTTACTCACCTACAACTCAAGGCTCATCCATAAGTCTAAGACTTAGCAAGTAGTGTATAGAACCATGAACATATGAAATATGCATATGCAACCTAGAGAAATAAACATGCAAAGTTTGGTTTTGTGTTCTTTATTATTCGATTCGTTCATTGTTTCTTTACCATTGGGATTTAGCACCAAGGTAAAAAATAAACCCATTGAGAAACAAGTCCACGAAAGCTCCATAGGGAAAATTAAACCCCAAAAGGTACTTGGATACTGAATAACCAAAGTTGCTTTCGTTTTCTTTTCATCATTTCATTCGTTTCTTTCGTTACCATTGGGATTCGACACCAAGCTAAAAAAATAAATCCACCAAAGCTCTACTAGGAAAATTGAACCCCCAAAGCTACATGGATACCAAATCATCAAAGGTGCTTCATTTTGTTTTTCATTGTTTCATTTGTTTCTTTCGTTAGCATTGGGATTTGGCCCTAAGCTAAATCACTAAAGCAATTTCCATTCCTTCATTTTATTCATTCATTGAATTTATCATAAAACAATTGCATGAGAAATTCCTTTTTTGTTCCATCAAAAAATAGTTTCAGTGATGAATGGGAATTCTCATGAACATGCAACCACAACCAACAATATGCATTCACTACACTATGCTTCACTACTTATCTCGAGCTCTTTAATGGAAGAAAAATGTTTCTCATAGCACGACCTCATCTTCTCAAATGCTTGGTCACCTTGCAAAAGTTTCACACAAATTTATTATCACCAACAAACAATTTGGGGCTGTTAAAAATTTCTCCTTTTATACTCACGATTAGAGCATGGACATGTACTCTTTCTCGATACTTTCCCTACCATAGATGCCTACGTCTCCGTGATGTTCACTATTTTCAATTAATTTCTAGCCTAAATGACAACGTTTCTTCACAAAACCTTAACACTAAGCGACTACGTTTTCCTTGGTTTTTCAACTGCTTTCGGTTCCTTGGATAGCTAAACTTCTATAACTTTTTCTTTTCTTTGTAGATTCATCCTCTAAAATGACAAATCTCCCACACTTCAATATTTTTCGCATAAGCATTCGCTTCCATGGATGCTCATTTTCTACGTATTTTGAACGAAAAGGACAACATACTGAGTAGTGGATCCATGGGTTTTTTGGCCACTATTGTTGATCCTCGTGTATTGTAGGATGTGAGGCTTGATAACATCCCAATTGTTCAATGTTTTCCTAAGGTTTTTCTTTAAGATTTACCAGGATTGCCACCCAATCAAGAAATTGAATTTGTAATAGATTTGTATCCTAGCAAGGAACCTATTTCTAAGAACTCGCATAGAATGGCACCTGCTAATATGAAGGAATTGGAGACTCAGCTTAAAAAAATACTTAAAAAGGGATTTATACACCCTAGTTCATCCCCCGTGGGGTGCCTCTGTCTTATTTGTTAAGAAGAAGGACAATTCAATGAAAATGTATATAGACAACAGAGAATTGACACAAGATGACTGTGAAGAATAAGTATCCTTTGCCGAGGATCAATGATTTATTTGATCAACTCCAGGGCGCTTTTGTGTTTTTGAAAATTGACTTACAATCCAGATACTGCCAATTCAAGGTTTGAACTAATGATATTTCAAGGAAAAAATTTCATACCAAATACGGACACTACGAGTTTTTTGTTGTCTTTTGGATTGACTAATATGTCTGCAACATTTATGGATTTGATGAATCGCATCTTCAAGGATTTTTTGAACAAATTCATAATTGTGTTCATTGACGATATATTAATCTACTCTTATTCAAAGGAAGAGCCTATGGAATACCTAGAGATCACCTTATCAATTTTAAAGGAACATCAACTATAAGCAAAATGTTCTAAGTGTGAATTTTTATGGAAAAAGTCACATTATTTCTAAAGATGGCGTAGCCGTTGATCTAGATAAAATTTGGACTGGCCCAAACCAAACTAAACTGGTGAAATATAGAGTTTTGTTGGCCTTGCAAGATATTACGGAAGATTTATAGAAGACTTTTTGAAAATTGCTTTGCCATTATCAAGTTCAACAAGAAAGAATGCCAGATTTTGGTGATCCAATGAATGAGAACAAAGCTTCCAAAGCTTGAAATAGAAATTTACTACACACCAAAACTTAACTTTACCATCCAAAAAGGGTAAGTATTGTATTTATTATGATTCTTCGAAGGATAGATTGGGTTTCATGCTTATACAGGAGGGAAAAGTGATCGCCCATGATTCCAAATAGTTAAAGGAGTACGAGCGTAACTACCAAACTCATGATTTTGAATTAGTCACGAAGGTTTTTGCCCTCAAAATATGGAGACATTACTTGTATAGTCGACTGTACGAGATTTTTATAGACCACTAGTGCTTAAAGTATATCTTCAGTCAGAAGTAGTTAAACATGAGATAGAGATGATGGTTTTAGTTCATTAAAGATTATGGCTGTGAAATTAAGAATCACCCTAAAAAAGCGAATGTAGAGCTGACACACTTAGTAGAAAGGCTATTTTAGTGCACTCTTTGTGGATGGATGTGTCTTCAACCCTTTCGTTAAAAATTTAGAGATTTAGGTTAGAGGTAATTACATCTCAACTAGCTTCTAATCTTTCAGCTATGACGTTAACACGTACTATATTAGAGAAGATCAAAGAAGCAGAGACAAACGACCCTATATGTGTGAGCATTAAATCATAGAAGAAATTATTATACTAATTTGATTACTATTTATGGCAAAGGAATCATTAATTTCAAAAACAGATGGTATGCCCCTAGGAATAACTTTTTACGACGAGAAATTTTGGGCAGAAGCTCACTCCTCTAGCTTTTCGATTCACCCTAGAAGTACCAAAATGTACAGACACCTGAAAACAACACTATTGGTGGCCTAATCTCAAGAAAGATGTTGCAAATCATGGGGAGTTATGCTTGGTATGCCAACAAGTAAAACCAGTACATCAGAGGCCAGTAGTAACATTGCAGTCTTTATCGATACTGTAATGGAAATGGGAGCAAATTGTAATGGACTTAATCATCAGTTAACCAGTAACAGTGAAACTACACAATGTGATTTGGGTAATCATTGATAGGTTAACTAAGTCAACTCACTTTTTTCATGTTAAGGTGACTTATTCGATGAATTGGTACGCCGAGTTGTATATTCAAGAAATTCTACAGTTACATGGGGTTCTAGTTTCTATTGCATCAGACTATGATTCGAGATTTACTTTAGCCTTTTGGAAGTGCTTGCACAAAATTAAAGTTCAGTACAACTTTCCCTTCTCAGACTGAAGTCCAATTTGAAAGGATGTTGTGTTCTAGACTTCCAAGTCAATTGGAACAAGATGTTATAATTGATGGAATTTATGTATAATAATAGTTATCAGGTCCCGATCAAAATAACACCTTATGAGCTATTGTATGGAAGGAAGTGTCGATCTCCATTATATTGGAACGAAGTTAGTGAAGCTCGACTTTTAGGCCCTAATTTTATTAAGCAAACAACGAAAATGGTAGGTCTTACTAAGCAAAGAATGTTAATGGCCTAGAGCCTTCAGAAAAGTTATGTACATCACAGACGGAGGGAGTTAGAATTCAAACCAGGAGACTTAGTGTTTTTTCAGATTTCACCTTTCAAGGGAATAATGTTTTGCAAAAATGGTAAGCTTAGCCCATGGTTTGCTGGACCGTTTGCTATTATGAAAAGAATTTGAAAGATCACCTACATATTGAAGTTACCTCCTTTGATGAATGAAGTCCATAATGATTTTCATGTGTCGATGTTGAGAAAATGTGTTCATTATCCCTCACAAGTGGTATTACATGAGGATATTGTTATTCTACCAACATTGGGTTACGAGGTGAAACCCAATGTTGGTATTACTTTAAGATCACCGAACATTGGTGAAAGCAAATCCAATTGTTGAAAGTGTAATGGCAGGATCACACATTGGATTAACCAACTTGGGAAAGGAGACTAGTTATGGAAGAGAAATACCGTGAACTTTTCCATAACATAAAATTTGAGGAAAATATTTAATTTAAGGGGGAATGGATGTAACACCCAAATTTTCCATATGAATAATTTTAGCTATGTAATATGACACTTGAAATTTAATGGAAAATATTTTTGTTTCACAAATTGTGAATTTTACATATTGAGCATTTTAGGATTTTACTATAAATTATAAAGTAAATAAATAAATTTATATCAAATTTTTATAAGGAAAATGTCTAAGGAAAAGGAAATCTCAACTGCGGTGACCAAACTAGTGTTGGAACGTCGTCACTTTATGTGGGAAACTACTTATCAAGCAATGGGAAGAAATGGATGAAGCAACAACTGCCAGATGAAGTAAATGAATGGTTGAGATCAAGTTTGATTAGAAAAGATGCTCCCACGGAAGTATAGGATGCCGCAAGGACCATAAGGCTACTTTCACCTAGGAGGAACAGTCTGTCAAGACCCATCCTTGTTGTACTAACCTATTTCTCTGTTTAATTTTAAAGATAACTTGCGAGTCAGAAGAGTTGGATATTATGGGCTCTGGAAAAAAACAAGTAAGAGAAGATTTTGTTGTGTTTGGCCTTTTGTTTACATCACAAAGGGTTAGGGTAAGGTAGAAATTTCGTTATTATACTGAGATGCCTATAGACTGTTTGGCTTTAAAAAAATATGCTCCTGAATGGTACCTGGTGGTATGCGTGATGTTACATATGTAACCTTTTCCGTATAAATTTTTTTTTCTTTTAAAATCATTGTAAAACCATTTCGTAATAAAACCAAAGTCATAAATATACAGCGGAACTCTTAATTAAATAAAACATACAGCTGGAGTCTTTTACAATTAAATACCACAAACTCATTCATTAACTAAACATTTAAATAAACACAATAACTTAAAACATTTATTTGAAGTTATGAAATACTTAAAAGCCTTTTAAAATATTTATTCCATTTTGTGAGTCATAACCACAGGTCATTGTCGCCAACAGAACAAGCATCTACACAGCAACACTCCATCAGCTACGTCCATCAACAGCTTTATCCATCTTTTGGCTCCTTACCTACATCAATGGGACTTAACTTTGAGCCTAACGCTCAGTACATGATATAAATGTAAAATATAGAATTCACATACAATTTCTATAATATTGCATAGGGTTTTCTATTTCGTTTCTCTTTTATTGTTCAAGTCTTATATCGTTATTTTGTTTTCTTATAAGTCGGGCGTATCAAATCAGACCATATAAACATCCGTTTACTGTTTATATGTCGGGTGTATCAAACCAAACCATATAAACATCTGTGCCGAGCGTATCCAACCGTACCGCAGTTGACTTCTATGTCGGGCGTATCTAACCGCTCCATAGTTGTCTACTTGATATCTAGGCCAGGCGTATCTAACTGGCTCACAATTGTTTACTTGATATCTGTGCTGTGAGTATCTAACCGGTCCACGACTTATTGTCTTTGGTTTCTATGTCGGGCGTAGCTAACCGGTCCACAGAAATAGCTATTTACGTTTATTAGTATTTCAAGTCTTAATGTTATCGTGCACATCCAATCCTATCTAACGTGTTCCTTAATCGTATCCTTAAAACGTAATCTATCATATCTAAATAAATGAACTTAATTCTAATAAACATGCAAGCAAATAGCTTACAATTCCATATAATACCGTAACTTATGCATTAAATAAACAATATCAAACAAAACCATAATTTCCCAAGATGTAGATCATTTCAGACAGAAAACATGTAATAGCACGTACCTAAGGTCCTTAGTTTTAATAAGTTACGCTTTAAGATTCTTCACAAAAGCCTATAATTGTTAGCACATAAAACTATTACTAATTAATTTCCAATAACAAGATCCTCTAACTTCCCAAACTTCAACTAACATGCTCGTACATCTATAATAAATAGTTTCCCATTATATCTAAACTATCACTTTATCCAATAATTACCACCCTTAATCCAATATTTATTCCAACTTTATCCATGCCAATAAACTTCACATGCTATTACTAACAACCTAAACTAATAATAATCTATCAATTAATAAAGCCTATATCACCAAATAATAATCACTTAGTCCAACAACAATAATAAACTTTAATCCAATAACTTATCATTTCACCTATTGTTAACAAACCTATTTAAGTCCTAACCCTAGTATTATTTTCTAAATAATACTCGAATACCCATTTATCATTTATTTTCCTAACAATATTCTTATTCCAATAATCCAATAATTTATCACTCACTATAAATCAATAACAGATTCAAGAGAAAACCTTCGTACTTGAAGTATCCATAATTTAAACCCAGAGAATAACTCTCCAATTACTGAACCTCATAGACCACTGAATTCACCAGCCTTCCTTCATAGCCGTTTCACTACTGTCTCATCACGTTTCTTCAACTCAGATTACCTTAACTCATAGTTCACTCACTCTCCAAAGAATACCTTCACCACTTAACAAAACACCACACAGACTCATTTCCCAAACAACCAAGCAATTTCTCCACTTCACAAAAACTACAGAACACTTACAGTTTTTCTCATGGAACAACCCTCTTCTTTCTTCTATTCTTATAAATATCTGAAGCAAAACTCCTCACTCTTACTTTCTCTCAAATTTGACAGAGTAATGCTACATACATCTTCTTTCCAACCTCTCGGGCACTACCCTCTATATATAGGCTATTAATGAAGACTGTCCATTAACTAGATGAAGATGGAAGGCCACAAGACGTAGCTATTAACATCCAAACATTTAGACAATCCCTCATTCATTCCCAAGCATTGAATACCATCAACAGACACCTATCTTAAATTGCCAAACCCTCAAACTTCAGATGCATTCAATACCATTAACAGGCAACCTTAGATGTCCCAACGTCTACAATGCCAAACTTCTTAGTTTCTCATGCATTTAACCATGTCTGCATTGTTGCCTAGACGTTTCAAACAATGGCGAGTGGTTCGTTTCATCACCAGACGTTTAAAAATTATCCAGATTACGCTTCATAAATTGGCAACTGATCAACATTTCATGAAGGATGATCGACCGTCCCTCCAGCCAACGTCCACCAAACTTTGGTTCAAATATGCAGTTGATCTCGCCGGATGATCTCCCTTTGCCGATCGTTTTCCATCAACGACTGTAGATCACCTTCTTCAGAAACTGGTTTCATGTTATTCATGTATAATATATCATTATTTCTTCTTTCTTAAAATTGAAGTTGATTTGACATGATCAACCACACTTTAACTAAGATCAACTGCAATTTTCCATAATCAACCACACATTGCCATGATCAACCACACTTTTCCATGATCAACCACACTTTAAAAAACCGTCAACCGTAAATCCAATACCCATTTCAAATCTAATACCCAATTGTAATCAATACCCATTAAATATACTTCCAAACAATATAACATATATATATTACTTCATTAACCTATGTACATATATATATATATACTACCACCACTGACGATTAATCCAATTGATATCACCCAATATAACTTTAAGTATCTCCAACTGACAACAATCCTTCTCATAATCTAATTATGAACCTAACGGGGTATCATAATTCACTTATGCCAAATGCATTTCTCTTGACCAATATCTTTACTTATCCAACTTAGCTCCTCATATCCCCAAAATTAACACATAAGCTATACTTTTAGCTCAACAAAGATTTGGGATATTACACGTGAACTATGAATTAAGGATGTATGTTGATGGTTGCTTAATATTTAAGTAACGAACCAGTTTTTCTTACGTTTAAAATTGCATGAAATTTAAAACTTTCCTTTACTTTTATAAAAACAACGGAAGACTTTTCGTTGAAAAAATCCTTTTTCTTAAAACCTTTTAGAAAATGTAGCGGAAGCATAAAACACATCATTTAAAATTCAATACATAAACCTTTTTACAATCATTTTCCTTTAAATGCCTTCAGCCTAGCTAGCCACAAGATAGACGCGTGCAAATCCATCATAATCTGGTTCTTAACATGTTTCCTTGCATACCAACAACAACAAGACTTAAATTATGAGTCTAATGTTCATTAAGTGATATAACATAAAATCTATAATACACATGTAATGCAGCTTTTAAAATTCATTTTCGTTTTCTGTTTTTATTTCTGTTTCAATATCTTTTATTTTACATTATCTGTTTGGTTGCCAGGCTCCTGCTTGCGGACCAACTTCACGGCCTCATTTCCACGTGAGAGCATCCTTTTCAATATCCAAACTCACGTAGAAACATGTTCATTTACGTTTATTCACAGTCTATATATAGTCTAGAACATTGGAGATATCATCAGACGAGCATAGATACATCCTAGAGATCTAGCCTGGGTAGAACCGTCACCCATCCCGATGGAAATTGAGATACATCATCTCGTAGTTATCTAGACACCAAATCCATGGCACTTGAGCAAAACCATCAATCAATTCCGCGGGAAATGATATGCAAAATCTCATTGTTCTTCCAAACATTACCATCACTAAACCCTCTGATCTCCAACATCTATTAACATTTATTCACATTTCATTTCCGTTATCATTTTCCTTTTCAAAACCATGCATGAAAAATATTTGAGTATCGTTTTAAAAAACAATGATGCATAATGCTCGTGAATGCATACAGTATCTATCTCCTCTATGTAGGCCTCAAAACATGCTTAATCTCATTACCACTATCTTTAACTCAAAACTAATAAACAAGTCATTAAAAGAACTTATCTCGATTAAACATGCAGCAAGCATCAATACAATCTTTGAAACATGATTTCTATCAAATCCTATAATCCTCGAGCATAACTTTATCATATTAAATCTATAACTTAAAAGAACATATTTGTAATAAACAATCAACATACAACCCTAATTCTTGTGATGAATTGTCTGAAGAAAAAAGCACATTCGTATCACTTACCTGGCGTTCGTAGATAGCTTTAGCACTAAAGTCACTTCTCCTCAATACCTATTCATTAATAAAAAATAGTTTATCAAACTCATTGCTACCCATTGATTATTTCATAATTGTCTACATGGTTAGGATGCAACACCTTAAAACTTCCTATAATATTTAAATTACCAATTTATCCACAATAGCCTAACTTCCCAAGTATATTCTTACCAGACATTGGTAACATTGATAAAACCAATTCAAACTATCCAACGATATTATCAAGCTAGTGAACGTAAACAACAGCCTATCAAGCATTCGGGAATACATTCAAGCCACTCGCAACTAAGCAACCACAAAAAGCTCCTCCAAAATAACATAACAATAATTATCCTCCAACATGCTTATGAATGAGAAAAATACTATAACCTCAATACCATGGTCCTAGCACACAGAAGATAACAACATCAAACCATTTCTACCAATAACAGACTATGAAGCACATCAGAATCTCTAACAACAGGTTATTCCCTTCAAAGATTACCCAATAACTAAACAAACTTCCATTTCAATAGTTTACCACTACAGACGTTGGACAAACAGAAGTCATCACTATCCTCATTCATATTTTCCATAGCAATACATAACATAATTAAACTTTAATAACAAGAGAGACATTCTGAATACCTGAAGGACAAGGAAGAGAACCTAGAGCAGATTCTCCTTCCCAAGCTCTCTCTCACTCTGTATTTCTTTCTCTCACTCTCTTTCTCCCTCTGTAATTCACCCGAGAGCATCCTCCCTCAAGCACTCCCTTTGTCTCTGCCATTCTCTGCTCAATACCAAAACGCAGAACAACCAACAATGGATCACAAAATAGAACTCTGTACCCAAAATAAAACCCAGAAAATCAACAACACTCAGCATTAGAGACTGTGAAACCAATGCATAGGGGATATACCTCACACTAGTGCTGGAGAAACATCGCCCCTGCCGTCCGCTTAACTATCCCCTTCAGTTCTGCCAATATTTGCCTCGGTTAGGTGCTAAAAATTTGTCGCTCGTGAGAGTATCGCCCGTTTCTTCCCACAGGTTCAGCTACTACAAGCCCTAGCTCCACAACTCGTCGCCTTGGCACCCTGCGTTCTCACCCGCAACTCCATTACAAAGCCCAGCTCTCTGCAGAATTTGTCACCTTCACACAAGTTCTCCCGAGCCCTTGGCCCATGTCGCCTCTTCGTGTCTCACCCTCGTCCCTCTCTCTCTCTCTCTCTCTCTCTCTCTCTCTCTCTTTATGCAAATTTTTGCCACGGTCCCTCTTCTCCATTGTCCCTCTCTTTTCTTTAAAGCCAAATTGGTTCAAGGATGAACCGGTTTAAACCCACATCTCCTCTCCCTTATTTTAATTCCCTTTTCATTTAATTAATTATTTCATTTTAATTTTTTCTTCTTTTTTATTTAATTAATCCCACATAAAATAAATCTTTAACTATTCAATTATACCCAATTAATTTCTCAATTATCCTTACTTAATTCCGTTACAAAAAATTAGGGTATTACATTCATCCCTCCTTACATAAATATCATCCCCAAATTTTGTTCAACGCAAGCACTTCTTTAATCTAACGACTCGAAACAATTTCTCGTATTATACTTTTACACAAAACTCCCAACATATTATAATGCTACTACTTCTGTAGAACTGAAGGACTTAGCAAAATACTAGCTCATGTCCAAGTCATCAAATTGTCATCTCCATTTATTACAAAAGAAAAGTCTTCGTCCAAATTTCTTTCTTTTCCATCCGATAGCGCATAGTAAACCTTAGCAATATGCTTAACGTCATCCATCCAACATATCTTTATGCCCTAAGAATACCGATTCCACTTACAATCCTGCAAGATACTGCATCTGGAAGATCCTCACACTTCGAAATACCTATCTTAGTCACCAAATTTCATCTTCATTTGCATCCTCCACAATAGAAAACAGTTTTGATGCAACCATTTTCTGTTCCTTAAGGCAAAACTGGACAACTCTTGGCAGAATGGCCACTCTCATTACCTTTAAAACATGGTTTCGAATCAGCAAGACACCTTTCGATGTGATTTCTTTTACACCTTTGACACAGTTTAACTCTTGAAGAGCCAACATTCTCTCAATGCGTTTCCTTGAATGTGTCTCACATTTCCATGCGACTCACTTTTAATACTGTTCCAACTTGACGAAGTCAAGCAAACTCCATCATCCTTTTAATCATTGTGGTACAATCAAAATACCTTTCATAGAAAATTTCCTTAAACTTCTCCTTGAGCTTCATGACTTGGAACTTGGCACACGCAACTTTCTCTTCACTTTCTCTGGCTCTTCAACCTTAGTGTACTCAAAATACTCTTCACCATTCGTACTCATCCTTCCTACTTTGTTGGATCACAAACATCTCCTTCAAAATATGGTGGCTTTAGTCATTAAAGCCTTTAGGACTTAAAATCATCAGGAACCATCAGTTACTAGTTTCTCCATTCCTTTAATTCTCTACTCCATTCCATAGATCGAATATGACGTTCCAATACTTCCATTAGTCTACTACTCATTTAATCTCTTGGATCTTCGTGCCGCCTTATTTCTCTTATCATTTCGTTCTTATTCAATCCACATAGTTCATTAAAACTTCATAACTTAGGTAATCCCGTCCCATCTTGTTCCCTCACCATTTTGTTTCTATTCGACCAACAAAGTTTATTACAACTCCAATCATTAGCAAAACAGAACCTTAACAATATATTAACTACATATTGAAGTTTCCACCATCCTAAGTGCAGGAAACAAAATATTAACTCTTCAACAACAGGTACATACATACCTTGCACTTTCATTTTTCAAGTCTAAAGACTGTCTTCGTTCACCTTAAATTCCTCATGGCATAACTTTCTCTCCGTCATACACCATCCTTTCATATCTTACACCTTGGGACACATTCTAGCGAAATGACCAACCTCACCGTATTTAAAACATTGACGAGATCAAACCAAATATTATCCCTTACGTCTTCTCTTACACTTTGGGCATTGATTTACTTGATGGCTTCCTTCTTTAAAGAATCACTTTACTCCTCTGGAAGTGTCATCTTCTTCCCATGAGTGTGGCTGAAATCTTATAACAGAATCGTTCTGCTTGGAGAATCAGTTTTCTACTTCTTCAATTTCAAGGGCCTTTGATACAATCTCCACGTAGGGCACATCTTGAACAACAATTATCTTTTTGCCTCAATAAATCTCTACCTCAAGTCCTTGCACAAATTTGTGTACCTTATGCTCATCATTGCTTGGAAGATGTGAGGCAACCCACGACAAGGTTTCAAGCATATGCACATATTCCATAATTGTTCTTCCTATCGAAGCTATGTAAATTCTACCAACTAACTTGTTCTTATTGTGTGGTCAAAATACTTGTGATAATAGATCTTCTTGAATTTTATCCACATCATCATAGCCGTGTCCATGGTTATCTTCATTAAGTCCCACCAAAATCTCATATTCTTAGCTAGCATTAACATGGCACATGCCACCCTTTTCTCTTATCTTATCTTAGCATATGCAGACATGTCCTCCATACTTCTAATTTGTTCCTCAGCACTGGTTGAATTCGTGATATCTCCAACAAGTTAGGGTGGTTGCAATCATTGGAATTTCTCCCACTTCTAACTTACATCTGGCTGCTTTGCCACTCTTGTGATAAGCTCCAAGGGCGACAAGAGCTTAATTTAAATAAACTGGCCAACAAGCTGTGAATTAAACTGGACCAACAAAAATAGATAGAGTAGTTCTCCAAATTCAAACGTGAACTTTGGCTAGTTTTTTGAGGGCACTTAATTAACACAATCAGGTAAGTTGTTTCAAAATTCCAGATCATAACTCATTCCGAATCTCCAGTTATAGCCGAAATAAGATGTCACCAAATACCGAGCTTCTTCCAAATAGTTTTGACAACCAGAAATACAACAGAGAGAACTCACTCCATATAACTCCAATAATTCCTAAAATTGGCAGGCAGCTTTGTCACTCAACAAAGAACAAATCTCCAGAAGAAATGAAATTAAGAAAACCCACGCAAAGTCTACGAAACAGGTCAGCAATCCAATGCAGCAAACAAATTGCACAGAAAAAACAGATTCTGCGATTAGCAAAATATCCAGCAAAACTCCATATTCATAAGAAACGACGCCTTTATCTCAATACACATTTGTTAACCACCAAATATGAAGGGAATAGGACGAGAACAACAAAATCTTACCAGCAACAATCTTCAAAATTACAAAAGGGAACCATGGAGTTCGATTTTACCTCCTAACGTGAGAGGATCGAAGTAATCGGCTTAAACACGGATTAAGCGCTCTCCAAGGGATCTAGCGTTTCTCCTACCTCCACACTACAGATGCACCACCAGAGTGATGCTTGGAAGAGGTAGGAACCCTTCCAACTTGCTCAAGAAACGCCACAAAGAGCAGCAAGTTCGGGTTGAAGGGGAGGAAGTCCGTGAGGGGGGGAAGGCCGCGCGATGCTTCTCTTCAAAATCCAAGTTTCTTTTCTAATTTTCCAAAGTGAACTTTCATCTAGCCAAAAGGGGTATTAGACCCTAAGGTTTTACAACAAAAACATAAAATGACAAAAATATCCCTAGGTAGCAAATGACTAAACAAACCCTTAATTAAAACAACAACAATAAAATCTGAGTCTGAGTTTTGCTCTTTGAAACAAGGAAATTTAACATACCAAATGGAGCCCAAATACAACGGTCAATAGATCGTTCGAAACCTCTGGATGTTGGATACATTTGGTATGAAGGATCAAAGTTGAAAAGATGTCAACCCCATTGTCAAAAATCCACTTGAACTGTCGGAGGTCAGAATCTAGGTGGAAAAACAGCTCACAATTATTCCCCAAAGATTGTAAAATCTCCATTAGCCCAAATGCCAACTCCAATGATATTTATTTGATTCAAAAACCTGCAAAATAAATAAAAAAGGTTAGAGAATAAAAGAGCCCCTAGCTTGGGCTCAAGTTCCAGAACTTGGGGCACATCATACTCCCGGGGTTGAAAAAGATTTGTCCTCAAATCCAGGGAGTATTTATCATTATCTTCTTTGCACGCCTTCCACCTGGATCAAATGGAAAAGTTGGGATGTTTTCAAACTTGATGATGTTCAACTTCGACAGTCCATCATACACAGTAAACCCACATTCTTCAATTAGAAAATTCTCGGTTTTATTACTTCCCAGCAAGTCTTCAATTTCCACTCTAACATATACATCTTCAGAGTCCAGTGTAAAATCTAAACATGTGTCGCACTCAGTCTTAAACTGCTCAAAATAGGTAACAAGACAAGAGCTAGTGGTTTGAAGGCAGACTTTAATATTCAAACCCACAGCTTGGCCACTTGGCCTCACGTTTCCACCAGGGTCAGATAAAAGATTTGGCATCACAATAGGCATTCTCCCCACTACAGACTGTTGATCAGAAGGGACAGAATCATACTACACAAACAAAAGATCATTTGACAAAAATAATTAAAAAACTCCATAAGGCTCAGCCATGACACCCCAATTGATCTTCTAATAATTCCAATAAATACTTATCGCAATGCAACTCTGAAAAATGTCCCAAACAGAAGCAGTTTCACCATCAATATTCATACTAGTAATCTCAGAGCCATGCTCTCCTTTGGTTAGCAACGAGACGGAGTCACAATTTTTATTAACCAAAATGTCCTGTGTAGTCATAGATAAAGCCACGACAAAACAGTAGTCCCAATTTTCAATGGGCCTGCTGCAAGTTTCTAACAAATTGGAGATGCCAGATGTGGAATTACAATGCACTGACACATCTTCATAGGGCAGCAATAAAACAGAGTCACCATTAACCCCAACCAGAACATCTAGAAAATTCATCGACATATCCACAACAGAGCAATATTCAGATTCATCTCACACATAAACAGTTCTACCATCAATCCCAGTCAGCATATCCAAATTTCTCAAAACAACAACAAAACAGTGCTCTAAGTTGTCTTTAGGCATGCTTAAGATTCTCATCATATTTGAAATGCTAAAAGATGCGAAATAACCAACAGAGTCACCATTAATAATATGTCTAGTCAAACAAAGTAGAAGAAATCCAAAAACAATATTATGCTTAGACAAAATAATTTGGATTAGTAATACCGACTCCACAAAATTTCCATCCCAGTTGTTCAGAACAATTTCAATAACAACAATATTTCTAAACCATCCAATTTTAAAGAACCAAATAATCAAAGTGTTTGGTAAAATGTACCTCGAGCAATTAGTTTTGGCTAGTATGTTTGCTTCTTCGCTATCATAGACTAGCAAATAAAGACCCGAAGGTGGTAATGCGCCAAAGCCCCAAACTTTATCCGTATGCATGTAAGCATTGATGTCAAATCTCCTTCCATTTGTGAATAAAAAATTTACATTGTCTATGCCGCAACATAAATTATAACAAATCAACCCGCCATGAATTTTCTCTTTTCGATATTCAATGATGAGAGGTCTTTCTACGGTCAAGAAAACAATTTCCTCTTGAATAAGAGCTAACTCCTTAAAATCATTTTCTCCTTCATTGGTTGCTATAAAGAACTCATCTCCATGCTCCGCTAAGCTCGTTTCTTCCATTTTACAAAAATCATTTCGGTTATGCAAAATTGAAGACTTTTCATCTTCCACGAGTGTTTCCTCTAAGGCCATGAACCTTTCCCTTTGAGGAGGAGTTTCTTCCTCTTCCATCATTAAATTTGGTAACTCTTCATCAATAGATAGTCCTTCAACACTAAATGGAACAAGCAAAGCATCATTAGAAGTACATGTGTAAAGCAATTCTTGATGATCGACCATATCTTCTTCCAACTCGGTTTCAATTCTAACAACTTCTTCAAAGACGTCTTTTTCATTAGCCATTACCAAAGAGTTATCATTCTTCTCTTCTTCATTCTCTTCATTACGTGAAATAGATCCCTCTTCCTCATCTTCGCTACCCACTTCATTATTTTCTCCTCTTAGAATAATCACCTTTGAATTCGGGCATTGTGAGGCAATGTGGCCAAATCCCAAGCATTTGAGACATTCCAAATCTCTCGATCTCGGTTTGCCATTGTCATTAAATGGCTTATTTTCATCACTATACTTCATGGCATTAGGCTTGCTTTCAATCTTTGGAATCGGCTTTTGGGGGATATTGGCTTTTTGGAAAGGCCGAGTCATGCCTTCTTCAAGTTTCCTCTTCCTTTGTCTTTCTATCTTCAAGGTCAATTGTATAACATCATCAAGAGTTTCATATGATTTCAATTTCACAATGTCACCAATCTCCTTATGCAGCCCCTTTATGAACCGAGCAATGGTTTGCTCCATTGGTTCCTTCACATTGCAACGGATCTTTAAAACCTCAAACTCGGTCAAATACTTGTCAACCGATTGTGAGCCTTGTTTCAAATTTTGAAGTTGAAGAAATAAGTCTTGCTTGTAGTGGGGAGGGACAAATCGTCTCCTCATGAGTTCCCTCAAGGCATTCCAACTTCGGATTTCAATTTTCCCCATTTTTCTTCTTTGTGCTTTAAGGTTTTCCCACCAAATACTAGCATATTCGGAGAACTCCAATGTAACCATTTGTAACTTAGTCTTTTCAGAATAATCATAGCAATCGAAAATTCGGTCCACCCTTTCAACCCATTCCAGGAAGTCACCACCATTACTAGAGCCTTTGAACTGAGGAATAGAGACCTTAACATGTCTCATATCATGTTTGCTGCTCGGTTGTCTCCTCGGAATAGATGCATCACTATCATCGGTGTCTTCCCACTCTTCACCAAAATCACTAGCAACACGGCCACGAGAATCAAGTGAATTACTAAGCCTTCTTCTAGGCCTCGGAGTTCTAGGACCACAAACTTGATGATTTTCGGAAGCTTCCAATTTTTGTTGAAGTTTTTGGATCATTTCAAACATATCATCCAATCTCCCATGCAAACTAGTCTCGGCTGGTTCATTCCTTTCCCCGGTTGGTGCACCCGGGTTGTTTCTCGTATTGTTATTGCCATGATACTGAGCTCCACTTCTCGTACTCATAATAACCCCTTTTAATCATAATAAAATAGCAAAAAAACGTGACCCAATGCTCTGATACCAAATGATAAGCTCCAAGGGCGACAAGAGCTTAATTTAAATAAACCGGCCAACAAGCTGTGAATTAAACTAGACCAGCAACAATAGATAGAGTAGTTCTCCAAATTCAAACGTGAACTTTGGCTAGTTTTTGGAGGACACTTAATTACACAATTAGGTAAGTTGTATCAAAATTCCAGATCAGAACTCATTCTGAATCTCCAGTTATAGCCAAAATAAGATATCACCAAATACCGAGCTTCTTCCGAACAGTTTTGACGACCAAAAATACAACAGAGAGAACTCACTCCATATAGCTTCAATAATTCCGAAAATTGGCAGGCAGCTTCATCACTCAACAAAGAAAAAATCTCCAGAAGAAATAAAATTAAGAAAACCCACAAAAGGGCTTCGAAATAGGTTAGAAATCCAATGCAGTAAACAAATTGCACAGAAAAAACAGATTCTGCGATTAACAAAATATCCAGTAAAACTTCCTATTCATAAGGAACGACGCCTTTATCTCAATACACAATTGTTAACCACCAAAAATGAAGGGAATAGGACCAGAACAACAAAATCTTACCAGCAACAATCTTCGAAATTACAAAAGGAAACCGTGGAGTTTGATTTTACCTCCTAACGTGAGAGGATCGAAGTAATTGGCTTAAACACGGATTAAGCGCTCTCCAAGGGATCTAGCGTTTCTCCTACCTCCACACTATAGATGCGCCACCAGAGTGATGCTTGGAAGAGGTAGCAACCCTTCCAACTTGCTCAAGAAACACCACAAAGAGCAGCAAGTTTGGGTTGAAGGGGAGGAAGTCCGTGAGGGGGGGAAGGCCGCGCGGTGCTTCTCTTCAAAATCCAAGTTTATTTTCTAATTTTCTAAAGTGAACTTTCATCTAGCCAAAAGGGGTATTAAACCCTAAGGTTTTACAACAAAAACATAAAATGACAAAAATACCCTAGGTAGCAAATGACTAAACTAAGCCTTAATTAAAACAACAACAATAAAATCCGAGTCTGAGTTTTGCTCTCTGAAACAAAGACATTTGACATACCAAATGGATCCCAAATACAACGCTCAATAGATCGTTTGAAACCTCTAGATGTTGGCTACATTTAGTATGAGAGACCAAAGTTGAAAAGACGTCATCCCAATTGTCAAAAATCCACTTGAACTGTAGGAGGTCAGAATCTAGGCGGAAAAACAGCTCACAATTATTCCCCAAAGATTGTAAAATCTCCATTAGCCCAAATGCCAACTCCAATGATGTTTATTTGATTCAAAAACCTGCAAAATAAATAAATAAGGTTAGAGAATAAAAGAGCCCCTGGCTCGGGCTCAAGTTCCGGAACTTGGGGCACATCATCTTGCGTTTCCATGCGCCACCCTTTCCATAAATCTTTCCAAGTGAAGAAATTACCGTTCCACTATACTGGTCAACCAATTGATACTCTCCTCTTTCGGTTGATCAACTATTCATCCAAAGTTTCTCCATACACTAGTCTTTAAAATTGTTGGCCCTCAACATTATTTACTTTCATACTTAATTAATCCAAAATGTCTTTCTAAATCTAGTTAGTGACATTCATCTACATTTTGGAGTAACATTCAACTATAGTTTCTTTGCTCACTTAATCATAATTATTCCTTTATGATTTTCTTACCCTTTATCTAGTCCTTTACAACTTAGGCAATCTCACCTATTTGTCTACGTGACTTAGTTCATGCAAGATTTGCTTATCACCTTCTCTGATGTGCCCTAGGGACCGATTATCGGACCTCGAGCCAAGAGGCTCGTTGCTTATCTAGAGAGTTCTTATTTTGTAAGGAGTAATAATTTAATGGAGCTTACTGAAGAACCATTACATGAAGGCAAAGAAGCACCTCGGCACGTACTCATTTGGGTGCTGCTAACCCAAATCGGCTAGGACTACTTTCCTACAAGATTAGTGAGCTTGCTTTAAACGAGATCAACAACATTATATAAATTTAGTTAACCTTGAATTCCACATTAATTAGTACTAGTTATTTGGCTGAATTGGGATTATTTTTGGGATTATATTTTGTTGATTTTGGATTGTTGAAATGAGCTGCTCGGGTAGGCTTATAAACCGAGCCCTCATGTTCAATATTTGTCAACTAAAGGGCAGTTTTATAAATTTCCCCTTTGGTCATTAGGAGAGTATTTAAGCTCCCTTAATGGAACCCTAATGGAGGTTTTTTGAATCCTATTTCTTGCTGAAGAAAAAATCGTGTGGAGCTTTGCCTCCTCAACCTTGGTGTTCGGCTAGCTTTGCAAATCCTACACCAAAACCGATTCCTCCATTCTTTCTTGTACGTTCTTGAGGAGGAATCGGCACTATTTTCTCTTCCATCTTCTATTGAGGGTGTCGACGTGAGGAAGTAGAAGAACGTGTCAAAACCAAGGAGGGAAGGTTCTTTGTGAAGGACCCAATTCAAATCGCCATTCTCGGCCGTGTGAGGGTGCGCAGACAACTTGGTAATCTGTTCTTGATTGATTTCTCGTAAGTTCTTTCCTGTAATTTTTTAGTTGAAGACCAAACCTTTGTTGTTGTGATAATGTGCTGATTGGAATTTCTGTATTTGGAGTTATATATTGCAAGTTATGCACGATTGATCAATGGTGCCGAAAACTATTTTTTTGTACAAACCCTAGATTCGAGTAGGGTTTTCTTGAATGCTCAACTCTGTGTGTGCAACGCCTTTGAGGCTAATTTTTGCTGGTGTTGTAATAACAAGTCCCACTACTTGCCGTAAAAATTTGAGGCTCAAAGGCCATATGCAATCTGAAAACCATTCGTTTTAATTTCAGTGTTCGGATTGACAAAGCCAATTGGCCATTACTAGTTGTTTTAGTCGATTGCATTTTTGGACTACATCATACCCCCTTTCCAATTTATAAAAATTTAGATAGAGTCTCCGTTGTTTCTTTACTCCGCCAAAGGTAATTTCATAAATCCAGTACTTATTGTAATACCCTAATTTTTCGTAACAAGATTAGTTGTATAATTATGGGATATTTATTAATGAAATAATTATTGAAGATTTATTATATGAAAATTAACTGGGGAGTAATTAAATACCTGTGATGATGAAAATAAAATAAAAAGAATAAAAAGAAAATATGGAACATCGACGTTTGGAGAAAATGGGTGATGCGACATTTCGGTCGGACTACAGTCGACTCCGCGGTCAAGTAATCCGACTGAAAGGCGTTACACATTGTAAATTGGTGTTTCGGTCGACTCTGCTGTCAAGATGTGGACGAGATATGTGACGAAAAAATAACAAGGTTTGAATTTGTCAAATTTGTCAATTTTGCGGTCGACGTGCGGTCATATGTTTTGGTCGAGGGTATCGATCGAAATGTACTCCATACTGTAAATTGGGTTTTTGGTCAATTCTTGGTCATGGGTTTCAATCAAGGAATGAAATCGAAAAATGGAGATTAAATGAAGAATGAGAAATAAAGGGTTGAACTGGTTTCTCTTGAATCGGTTCGGTTTGAAGACAAATGAGTAGAATTAGTGTGGTTAGTTTATATGAATGGAAAAATAAATATATGGAAACCAGCATGTGTTGACGACGAGGGAGCTCGGGCTCAGGCTTGGGCTCACAACATTGTTCGATGGATGAAACATGCGCTGTATGGCGATGTTGTGCGGTGAGCGACTGTTGACTAGGGCTCGGGCATTTCATGCAAAGGTCGACCGAGCGGCTAGAGCTGTGAAATTCCATCGTCGGGCTAAGGTAAGTCGTTCTATGTTCTTCTCCTTTCATTTTGTTGGGTTTTTTGGCTGTGAATTGCTTTGGCTGGAAATGGCAATGACAACTACGTGGGAATGGACAAGCTGCGGTCGTCCTCGGCTACCTGCGTGCGAACAAATTTATGGAGCTGAACCCGATTCCACTTGGTTCTCCAGCCCATGAAGAATTGTGCAGCTCCTCTAACAAGCTTCCCACATGGAGATTGGGCAATAGACCACCCTCCTTGAAGTGGGTACTTATCCTCCAACATTGCTTCACTGGAAGTCTTCTCCTGCCTATAAATCAATGGTAGTGAATATGTGATGCAGGGGAGGATTTGCTGCTGCTGCTCTCGGGTGCCCTATGGTGAGCTCTCTAGAGAATTTTAGAGTTATGGCCGAAGGATGGGCAATGGGGAATGCAGTGAGGAAGAAAAGAGAAGGTGCAGGGAACTCCTATCTTCTCCGGCTTTGCTCTCGGGTCCTCGTGAAATTATTTAGGTAAATGTTCCCTGTTGTAATTATGAATTTTTATGGATAAAGTGTTGAAGAAAAGTGTCGTTCTGTCTTTGTGAACTACTACTTCATGATTTTGTGTGTATCTGTGCTTGGATTTCGGTTTTGTATCTCGATTACTAAATGCCAAATGCTAGTTGGAATTTGTGTTATGCAATGGCTTTGTTTAATAGTATGTGCTTTGTAGTTCGGTTAGCCATTTCTCTGTCAATTATTTAAAATGCTAAGTTAAGAAACATGGTGAACTATGGACTATGTTATTTGCCATGTGAATAATATGTGAAGAAATATACGATAGGAGATAAAAGAATGATGGATGTTCTGTACTACTATCTGGTTTTGGTTTCTATCGTTATGTTGGACAACTATTGGAGAGAATGTTAATCATGTTGTAGGATTATTTTAAAATTACCCTTCTATCTGTTATAGTATTGATGAAAATAAGTTGATGGAAACTTTGGATTATTAAGGAATAGATGAAGAATAATGGTATGGATAATGTTGAAAAGAATTATAATGCACATGTACGTTATTGAGTTATAAGTATGTGATTTTGGGGGTGGTCGAACTAAGTATTATTGAGTGATTATTAATTGTGAAGGTATTGAAATAGAAGATTTATAACGATTATGTGTTGACAGACGTTAGAGCTTCCAGGTAAGTGATATTCCTGTGTTTTGGTCTTCGGATCCTATATCACAAGAATTAAGGTTGTATATTGACTATTTATTGCTTTCATAGAATATTTAGGTTGTTTACTGTTTTACCAGATATTGAGTATGTTTAGTAAATTGTACTGCTGCTTGCTGAATGTTTATTAAAATTAGGTTCTATTAATTATGTGTTTAATAGATGAGCATGCTTAGAGATTTTAGCAATGATATGATACAATATGTGCATTTTCGAGCATCACGCATCGTAGGTTCCAAAAGATTACAAAATTGGTTTTCAAGTAAAGTTTTGAAAAGAAAATAGAAAATGGAAGATGGAATCAAATACGAATAAAAGTCAAATAAAGAGGTTGGACCGATAAGTAATGTCGGGCAACCAAAGCATGTAACGAGACGATTTTTGTAGACCGGTAGGTAAAGCCTGACATAGAAACAAAAGAAATAAAATTAAATGATTTTTGTGGACAGGTAAGTAATGCTCGGTACAGAAATAAAAGATAACGGTTTTTGTGGACCAGTAGGTAAAGCCCGGTACAGAAACAAAAGAAATATAATTAAACAATTTTTGTGCACCTGTAGGTAAAGGCCAGCACAAAAACAAAAGAAATATAATTAAATTGTTTTTGTAGACCAGTAAGTAATGCCTAGTACAAAAACAAAAGATAACAGTTTTTGTGGACTAGTAGGTAAAGCCCAGCACAGAAACAAAACAAATATAATTAAACGATTTTTGTGGACCTGCAGGTAAAGCCCAACACATATACAAAAGAAATGTAATGAAACAGTTTTTTGTGGACCGGTAAGTAATGCCCATCACATAAACAAAAGAAATGTAACTAAGCGGTTTTTGTAGACCGGTAGGTAAATCCCGCCACTGAAACAAAAGAAAAGAGGCTAACACGTATAAGATAAAAGAAAACAAAAATGAAACAAAAGAAAAGAGACTAACACGTATAAGATAAAAGAAAATAAAAATGGATAATGGCACGTGGTTTTAAAAGATGCATAACATGTTTACACTTTTCTTTTATATAACTTACTTAGCCTTAAGCCCATTAGTTAAGTCTAGCAATGTAGGTACACGGACAGGAGAACAGGTTAAGGAGCAATTGATGAAGGATTTGCATGCTCAGATCTTGTGGCTGGCTAGGCTAAAGGGATTTAAAGAAAGATGGTTTGTAAAAGAGTTTTGTAAAGGACTTTGTAAAGTAATTAAATTGTATTCTAAATGTTTCTTTCATTTGAAAAGGACTTCCGTTATGTTTTACAAAATGTTTAAATAAAAGGATTTCAATTATTGTCTTTTAACTAGTTTTCAGAACAAAAAGTCTTTCGCTGTATTTATAAAGAAAAACTTTTAAATTTTACGAATTTTCAAAGGTAGTTAAAAACCGGGTCGTTACACTTAAAATCCAAACAATTCCAGTATTCTCTATCTTTTATCATATACAACATTCAACTTAATCCTCAACAATATACCAACAATGTCCATCAAGCCATAATTGAGGTCTAAACATAAATCCAAAGGGGTAGGGTACATGTTCAGAGCATATCCATAAGCAATAACCAATTAATAGTTCCATATCTTCATCGATATATATATATATATATATAACTCCAAGCAGCAATTTAAAATAGGAAACGAAACCCAAACACAGATTATAAGTCCACCATTTTATTTTATTTATCCAACTCATTTACAACCTCCAACAAACAGTTAGTGAATTAAATCTAACACTTTCAGACCTAATAGTGTCCAAAATCCAAAATTCAATTTATCCCGACATTCTATCTATTAACCATCAAAACACTTGCCCTCTAGCCATGGTATCTTTTGAACATAAAACAAAATGTTGAATTGGAAAACAAAGCTAGTAGCATACTTACAGTTGATGGAGTATTTCCACGCTAAGACTTGTGCTGGTAGGTAGTCTATAGAATCGGTTTTAAAACCAAGGTGCTTTGATACCAACTGTAACGACCCGATTTTACTTACATTTAAAATCGCGTGAAATTTAAAAATTTCCTTTTCTTTTATAAAAACAGCGAAAGACTTTTTGTTATAAAAATCTTTTTTCTGAAAACCTTTTGAAAAACGTAGCGGAAGCATAAAACACGTCATTTAAAATACAATACATAAACCATTTTACAAAAATTTTTCTTTAAATACCTTTAGCCTAGCTAGCCACAAGACCCGTCCAGGCAAATCCTTCATCGACTGCTCCTTAACCTGTTTCCTTGCTTATAAACATCAACAAGACTTAAATTATGAATCTAACGCTAAGAAAGTGATATAACATAAAATCTATAATGCACATGCCATGCAGCTTTTAAAGTCCATTTTCATTTTCTGTTTATATTTCTGTTTGATTATCTTTTATTTTACATTATATGTTCGGTTGTTGGGCTTCTGCTTGCAGACCAACCTCATGACTTCATTTCCATGTGAAAGCAACCTCTTCAGTATCTGAACTCACGTAGAAACATGTTCATTTATGTTTATTCATATTTTCACTATAGTTTAAAACATTGGTGATATCATCGGACGAGCATAGATACATTATGGGCATCTAGCCTGGGTAGAACCGTCACTCATTCTAACGGAAATTGAGATACATCATCTTGTAGTTCTCCCAGACACCGAATCCACAACACATGAGCATTACCATCAATCAATTCTGCTAGAAATGAGATACATCATCCCATGGTTCTCCCAAGCATCACCGTCACAAAACCTTCCGATCTCCAACATCTATTTACGTTTATTCACATTTCATTTCTGTTATCGTTTTCCTTTTCAAAACCATGGATGAAAACAATTTGCATATCATTTTAAAAAACCATGATGCATGATGCTCATGAATGCATATAGTATTTATCTCCTCTATGTATGCCTCAAAACATGCTTAATCTCATTATCACTATCTTTAAGACAAAACAAATAAACATGTCATTAAAATAAGTCATCTCTATTAAACACGCAGGAAGCATCAATACAATCCTTGAAACATGATTTCTATCAAATCCTATAATCTTCAAACATAACTTTATCATATTAAATCTATAACTTAAAAGAACCTATTTCTAATAAACAATCAGCATACAACCCTAATTCTTGCGATGTAGGGTCCAAAGACCAAAGCACATATGTATCACTTACTTGGCGTTCATAGAGAGCTTTAGCACCAAAGTCTCTTCTCCTCAATACCTATTCATTAATAAAGAATAGTTTATCTAACCCATTGTTACCCATTAATTATCTCATAATTGTCTACATGCCTAGGATGCAACACCTTAAAACCTCCTCTAATATCTAAATTACCAATTTATCCACAATAGCCTAACTTCCCAAATATATTCTAACAAGACATTGGTAACATTGATCAAACCAATTCAAACTATCCAATGATATTATCAAGGTAGTAAACATAAACAACAACTTATCAAGCATCAGGGAATACATTCAAGCTAATCGTAGCTAAGCAACCCCACATAGCACCACCAAAATAACAGAACAATACTTATCCTCCAACATGCTTATCAATGAGTAGAATAATATAACCTCAACAGCATGGTCCTAGCACACAACAGATAACAACATCAAACCATTTCTACCAATAATAGGCTATGAAGCATATCAGAATCTCCAACAATAGGTTATTCCCTTCACAGATTACCAAATAATTAAACAAACTTCCATTTCAATAGTTTGCCACTACAGACGTTGGACAAAGAGAAATGAACACTATACTCATTCATATTTTGGAAAGCAATACATTACAGAATTAAACTTTAATAAGAAGAGAGACACTCTGAATACCTGAAGGACCAGGAAGAGAACCGAGAGCAGCTTCTCCTTCCCTAGCTCTCTCTCACTCTGTATTTCTTTCTCTCGCTCTCTTTCTCCCTCTGTAATTCACCCGAGAGTATCCTCCCTCAAGCACTCCATCTGTCTCTACCATTTTCCCCTCAATACCAAAAGGCTGAACAACCAACAATGGAGAACAATCCCATGGCAATACCCATCAACACAAACAAACACAATAGAGAAGAAATGCATCATAGAACAGAAATCGACCCCCTAAATAAAGCCCCGAAAATCAACAATACTCACCAGTGTAGACTGATAAACCAATGCATAGGGGACTTACCTCACTCTGGAGCCAATAAAACATTGCCCATGTCGTCCATTTCACCATCCACTTCAGTTCCGCCAATATTTGCCTCGGTTAGGCACTGCGAATTCCCAGCTCGCAGAAGCTTCACCTTTTTCTTCCCATGGGTTCAGCTACTCCAAGCCCTAGCCCCACGACTCATTGCCTTGGCACCTTGCATCATCACCTATAACTCCATCGAAAAGCACAACCCTCTGTAGAAGTCGCCACCTTCGCCCGAGTTCTCCCGAGCCCTTCACCCCTGTCGCTTCTCCGTGTCTCACTCACATCCCTCTCTCTCCCTTTCTGCAAATTTTTGTCTCGATCCCTCTTCTCCATTTTCCCCCTCTCTTCTTTAAAGCTAAATCAGTTCAAGGATGAACTAGTTTAAACCCACATCTCCCCTCCCTTATTTTAATTCCCTTTTCATTTAATTAATTGTTTCATTTTAATTTAATTTCTTCTTCTTATTTAATTAATACCCCATCAAATAAATCTTCAATTATGCAATGTCACACAATTAATTTCTCAATTATTCTTACTTAATTCCGTTATGGAAAATTGGGGTATTACAATTTATGTTGAAATATTGATGAGTAATATGCTCGAGTCTGTTATTTGGTTTATGCATATATCTAATGACATCGATTGAGAATTTGTTCTTTGTTGATGTGTAGTATATTATGCATACTAGATTCATGTTTCATCCCATGCGTATGTTCATGCATACAACAATTTGGACTGTAAAGTGAAACAACAAGAAAAACCGTTGACTGAAAAGACAGGATTTTTCTTATGAATTGTATTTCATGTTTATATTTTATATGCATCCTTTAGTTAGCATTAGACTAATAGAAGAACTTTGAAATGTAGGTAAGGATGATGTTTTTGAAGAACTTGATGAGGCAAATGAATAAATGTGGCAGTTGAAGAGGTATACTCATGGGAAGGCTAGAGCATTGTTTGAAGCGAGATTGACCATGGGTGATGAAAGGAAAACAAATAAATTTTTTAAAGGACTTTTCTTATTATGTTTTTAATATTTAGTTTTATTCATGGATATTGATGTTTATTTCATTGGATTTTACAATGTTAAATTTAAATGAGTTTTTTTTTAAAGACTTCTGCTGCAAATGCTTTTTAAAGACATGAATTTATGAATGAGGTGTTATTGTGTTATTATTTTATTTTATTTATTTTTAAAAAAATAGAAAGATAAATGTTTTATAGCTTAAGGGCATTAAAGGATAGATATAAGCTTCTTCCATCAAATTTAGTTGGAAGCAATCATTGAAACTTTTCCTAGTTCACATTAGTCTGAACCATCGACCTTATATTTCCTTCTCCTTCCCTTCTGATTAGCTGTTCCAAGTGTTGGAACTGTCTTTCTACCAAGTCCGTTAGTTGTTTAATGGCTTCATCCCTTTCATCCATAACGTTTCTTTGCTCTCTCACTATAGTATCTCCTAAATAAATATACCCACTAAATATTATCAGCAAACATAAAAAAAATAATTATAATAAAAAACAACTCACAAACAATTGATATGTTGAAACTTGAGTTGTGAAGAAATCTACAAAAATGCTTTTTAGACATGGTTTTGCTCTAATACCATATTGTGACGTCCCAAAAATTTGAAGTCCTTTTTTTTTTATAAAATGTCATTCCTCCAAAACCTTAGACCATCAATAAATCAGCGGAAAACATTCATTAATAAAGGCAGTAGAAAAAAAAAGTTGAAATGCAATGAAGTCAATTCCCACAATTAAAAGTAGTAAGAAACAAGCCCATATTTATTACAAAGGCTTTTCTTTAAAAAGTTCTCCATGGGTCAAATATAGTCAGACAACCACAAGAGTGCAACCATGGAAAACCATCTTCAATTGTTCCTGTCAGCAACCTCATCATCATCTGCATCTTCTCTAAAAATATCACCTACATCGCAAGGTTCAAACTATGACCCTAATGTTCAGTAAGCAGTGTAAATAATAAAAATCTTGAGCAAAAAAAGGATACTATATGCATGCATGCCATGACAGTTTCTAACATATTAGTTTCCTTCACTTCTTTAAACTTTCTTCATTTGTTCTTTCTCTTTCTAGGAATGAGTATGCTTGGCAATGGGACACCCACCATCAATTTCCAACCTTTGGGAGAAAGATCCGACATCAATCAAATCCTCTCTTAGTTGCTACACCAATCAATGCACGATGACACAATAACCTTTGGCTAGTCTGCCCCAACATCAATCAGAAAAGAAACTAATAGGCTTATTACACACAAGTTCAACCTTTAAGACAACATTTCCTCTTACATATTTATATATAATTCTGCATTCTTTATCTTTCTTATGTGCAATCACATGCATGAAAAATATCATCCAACACACAACAAGAACATATTTTGAGTTATAATCTTATTAGTATAAGCAATAAGTAATATTGCAAAGCAAAATCAATGACAGATCCTCAATATCATGAATGTATTGGAGTAGAACTGTAATTACCAAAATTTTTATTAGACGTGCATTTTAAATTAATTTTGAAGGAATAACTTATATTGTTGATAATAGTTTGATCCAAATAGTTTATGAATGAAAAATTTTATCGTGAATGTCAAAGTTTGGTAATTTAGAATAAATGTTGGTATTATAGTTTGTTATATTATTGTTGAGAATGAAAGATCGAATAGGGATATTTTGTAAATTTATGTTGGTGTTATTGTATTTTATTTTTGTGAATATTAGAAGGGGAATTAAGGGTATATGGGTTATTACCAAAGTGCTGGGAATTGGGAAAATAGGGAGAGAAAATGTTGTTGGGTTAGAGAGGGTATTTTTGGAAATTATGTGGGATTATCTATTTTTTGTGAATATTAAAAAGGGAATTTATGAGAATAGCGGGTTATTTAGCAAAAGGTTTGAAATAGGAGTGTAAGGAGAAAATATGGTAAGGGACTTGGGAGAAGGTAGAAGCGACTCCCATGGAGGACATTTTCTCCATGAAAAGAGGGAATGACTATGTGAATCGGGAGAGCGTCCCAGTCCATGGGATCAAACACTCCTATAAGCTCGCAAACCTGCGAACCTACAAATTCGCAATGCCCTATAGAGAAGATATAAAAGGTCAAATTTGAGGAATCAAAGGGTGGGGGGTTGAGAGCGGGTGACGATTGCGAGAGAGGGAAGTGAGTGATTGAGAAATCTCCTTCCATGATGATTAGAGGTAAGTAAACGATGAATGTTCTTTGGCCTATCAGCCCTACAATGCAAGGTGTTAGGCGGATGTTGTTCTCTATTTTTTGTTCACTGCATTGTTGGTCATTGTGAAATTTTTATTCGGTTGATTGAGTTTATGTTCTTCATTTCAATTACTGATTAATAGACGCTATTGAGATTCTCATTCTATTCATTGAGGTCATATTCTTCATTATGGTTAGTGCTCGATGGACATTATGGACGACTTGTAGTCTGTTGATTTAGGTCGGTTATTCTCTATTTTGTTTACGGTTGTGATAGGCACTACTGAGCAATCTTGCTCCACTGATTGAACTTTGTTCTTGATTTTTTCTATTGATTTAATAAATATTGTGGATGATAACTGTGACGACCTGGTTTTTTCATACCTTTTAAAAATTCGTTAAATTTAAAACTTTTATAAAACAACTAAAATCTTTATTAAAACATTCTTAATTAAATCAGAGTTCTTTCAAAAAATCAGACCGTCAAAACCCTTTTTTTATAGTCGTTATGGTTATAAAATCGTTTCTCAAGACATAGCGGAAGCGTAAATGGCTCATTTAAGAAATACTAGACAAAGTATTACATATTAATTACAAAACACTTTCTTTTACTTTTCTTAGCCTAGCCAGTCACGAGTCTCGTGTGTGCAAATCCTTCATCCCTACTTCTTGATATGTTCATCGTTTTCTCGTACATGTACCTACACCACAAGTAATATGTGAGCCTAAAGGCCCAATAAGGAATTGGGGTTATGCAGTATGGTATGCCTCTCTTTAGTTCTTTTGGAATGGGTACCGCCCCAAACAAATCTTTTTATTACGTTCATTCGTTCATTCATTACTCATACTTTGAGCGGGAGATTGGAGGAACGTATGTGTGATGGTATAGTTTGATCGTTTTCTAACCTCCTGTATGTAGGTACTCCCATTCCTAACAAGGTAGGGGTGTAGCCTAGTTACCAGACTAGATCCGAACTACCCATCCGCCCCCAAACTCCCAATCATCTTTTTCTTTCATTCATTTCATTTATTATTTTCCTCACATAATGCATATGAGTACCACTCCAAGGTGGCACTTCCTACTTGCTTCTATCATCATGATGCATGTTGATACATTCTAAAATAACGATAATTAAAAATGGCAGAATAATGAATAACAGTAATTAAAACGAATAAAAGAGGACAATTATAGTAACGAATTTAAATAGTGAATAACATGCTTGAACTTTAGGTCATAGAAATGAAAGAAACAGCAAGTGAACATGTTATTAATTAACATTAAACATAAATTTATAGCAAGTTATTCGAACGAACTAAACATGCTTAGAAATCGTACAACAGCATGGATGTGAAATTAATAATTAAACAGAACATGCACTGCCAATAGATAACAGAAACATGATTATTAACCGAATACAACTAGAAACATGCTTAATAAATTGATATGAGCTAATATCGGAAAAATGATTAATAATTAGATACACATGGATGTACAATTAAGTGGAAACATACTTAATAAATTGCTAAGCATTAATGGCATAAATTGATTTTAAGCAAGTGGACTAAGAATAGTGTAATACCCTAATATTTTAAATATCAGTATATTACAGGGTGAATTAGGAGCGTTAGGCCTAGGGGTATTTTAGTGATAAGGAATAAATTTGATTTAATTTGCTAAATTAAATAAATTGAGGGGTACTTTAAATTTATGGATAAATTTAGAGGTATAAATGAGTAATTAAATAAAAGGGGTATTTTAGAGTAAATGAATAAATTGGAGGTAATTTAATTAACTAAGTGGGTAATATAATACGGTTCAGTAAGAATCAAACCGGTTCAGCTTACTAAAACACAGAATGCCCAAAGGCCATTCTATGTTCATGCATTTCATGAGCAGGACAGAGATGAGAGAAGGGAGAGACAGGGAGAGCTCGTGGGTGATAGGCGAATGACGAAGGCGATGGGGAGGAGACGACAACGACGAGTCTGGCATGCAAGACGTCTAGGAACGGTGAGATGCGGCGGTTCATGGCTACGGCTCGCGATTTGGGCTCGGGATCGATTCTACTGGGGACGAATCCTGGCTTTTGATGAGACGTAGTTGAGGTAAGTCAATTCCTTCCCTCTCCTTCGTATTTGGTTGGCTAGCGTTGATGGTCGATGTTGGGAAGCAGGGGATTGGTGGTTCAAGCTGGACTGGCCGAAGGCCTTGGTCCAGCTTGCTGTTGGGTGTCAAACTGGCTCTTCATGGCTTGTCCTTACGTTGGAAGCTGACAGTAGCGAGTGCCTAGCGGAAAGAATTTTCGACGTAGCTTCCCCTTTCCAGCTGGTAGAATTAATGGCGAATGGAGATGAGGACAATCGTTATTATTAGGCATGAAGAAAAATGAGGTGGATTGTCGAGCTAGTAAAATAAGCACTCGAGAGTATTAAATGGACAGAGGGATTTGTGGGATTTTGTTGGAGGAGTTATTGTGGCTGGATAAAGAGGCAGAAGAAAAGGAGTTTTGTGTACAAGGGGTGAGAGAGTGGAACCATGAATATGTGAGTGAACGGGAAGTGAAGAGTGAAGTCCTGCTGCCGTGAGCTGAAGCTCAGATCGGGAGCTCTCTGGAGAGCTGGGTGCTACTAGAACTCTCTGTACTAGAGCTGTCCAGGAGCTGGAATTAAAGCTGTAGGAGATGGAGTGTTGTCCATGTTTGTGTATCTTCGTCGATGGTCAGGATCAGGTAGTGTCGGTCGTCTAAGCCCTACCCACGAGTATGTGTGTGTGCATTGAGTTAAGGGTTGATGATTTCTGTCGTTAGTTTCCCTATTTATGAATTCCCTGTCGAATCCTTGGCTGCTTGATATTTCATTAAATGTGTTATTTGTGTATTTTCTTGGTTGATTTCCTAGACTGTTTGTTAGTGTAGATTCATTTATATTCTCTATGATTGTCAGCTTTGTGATTTCGGTTATGTTCGGTAACTCCCTTTATTGTTAGATAATAGATAACATCCAGCTATTACTTCCTTGTTTAGTTAATTAGTAGAATTTTTTAGTATTTAAATTCTGTTTATTGTTAACCCTTTCTTTGCTATGCCTTTTTAGGCTTATAGTTTACTCGTGGTGTAGGTACTCGCAGGAGATGATAACGTCAGATTAGAAACAATTGATGAAGGATTTGTACGCGCGAGCTTGTGGTTGTCTAGGCTATGAAAAGTAAGAAATAACCGGGTTGTAATGTAAAGTAAATGAAGTTTTCTAATTGTAATCTATTTTTTAATATTTCCTTAATCAAATGAATTTTTTTACGCTTCCACAGTATTTTAAATAAACAATTCTATTTATAATGCTTATGCATTTTTGTTAAAAAAATGGATTTTTATAACGAGTTCTTATGAATGGTTGGTAGTGGTCCGGATTAGGCGCGCTCTGACACGTTTTCCCAAATTTTAACGCATTTTCAAAAAGTGATGAAAATCTGGGTCGTTACAATTGGTATCAGAGCACGATAGTTTTAAAAATGATTTTCTTGATAAACTGCTCTGATCATTTTTAAAACCAAGTCTCTCAGTTATTCTAAAATGATTTTTGAAAAAAATTCAAACTGGTAATGTGGCCTGTCTGCCAACTCAAGCCTCGACGTGGAAATCTTTCATCAACTGTAAGTACTTTAATCGCTTGTAAATTAATTTGATCACTGTCACATTAATTTGATCGCTTTAAATTCTTTGTTTAGTTAAATCATTTTGTAACGATAAGCAATTATAGTAGAGAATGAGTTGTAAATGATAGTATGTAAGAGAGATTAGACGATACTGGAATTGTTTGGGACTTTTATGCATGACATTTAGCTTTGGGGGAGTCAAAAAACAAGGGAGACTCTGCCCAAAATTTTTGAAATAGGAACGGGGAATAAGTGGAAGGGACGTAGGGTTAAATAGAGTCAGATAGTTAAACGAAATCAGATAGTAAGCGAGTGCACTTAGGTTTAGTATGCACAAGTTGGGCACAAACGACGAACGAATCATGAGCAACAAGAGTGAAGACAATGAATTAATAAATGAGAAAAAGTGAAGTAAAGAAGTAAAAGTTGAATTAAGAAAACCGCAACAATATGATGTGAGGCCGTTAAGTCCTTCATGGACAAGTTCTTTGTGGACACGGTCGCTAGCAAGCTTTGGGACTATGCCATTGCTGCTCATATCGGTTGCAATGTCCCTGGACTATGCAGAGACAGTCTATGAACTATGCAGAGACATAACGACCATTGATTAGCAGTCTTTCGGAATATGCTATTGCTGCTATATCGGAGGTAAAAGAATGGCCAATGGTTAGCAGGCTTTCGGACTATGTCATCGCTACTATACCGGAGGTCATGAATAGGAAAAAGCGAAATAAACCGATAAATTAAAGCGTAAAAGATAAAAGTGTAAGAAAAGATGAGAGGTTACAACGGGTAGATGTCATGGTAAGGGTCAATGGGATTAAGTGTGGCAGCTTAGAGAGTCAGTTGAATCTTTCAACAAACGAGCACATAAACCGAACTAGAAATGGGAACAGAAACAAAAACATCGGATAACAGAAACGGATACGGAAACGGTATGGGCTCGGAAACCGAAACGGGGACGAAGTTTTCAGAATTGGAAGTTGAAATGGAAACGGAGACAAAGTTTCCAGAAATGGAAGTTGAAACGGAAACAGAGACGAAGTTTCCATAAATGGAAGTGCAAACGGAAACGGAGATGAAATTTCCAGAAATGGAAGCGGAAACGGAAACGGAGACAAAATTTCGAAAAATGGAAGCGGAAATAGAATCGGAGACAAAATTTCTAGAGATGGAAGCGAAAACAGAAATGGATATGAGAACGCGTACCAGCACGGGAACCAAAACGGATACCAAGACAGAAACGAGAACAAAAACATAACCTGAAACGGGAATGAGAACGGAGACGAAAACCGAAACGAAGTTTCTAGAGTGATTTCGAGGAATGGATATGGGAATGGGAACGGAAACGAAAATGAAAATGGAAACTGGTATTCACACACAAACTGGGAAGCACAAACGGGTTAGAAACCTAAGAGGGGTAAATGGGTAATAGCGTGGAAGAGTGAGTTCGATAGTTGGATTGACTTCGGTGCGAAGAGATGAGTCTGGATGTTGTCAAGCTGATATATTACCTAGAGTTAGGCAAACATCAATCCGAAAGGGGTTGGTATTAAGTCAAAGCCTAGAGTCAACTAGAACACCAATCGGGTACACAACAAATGGTTTGGATGGGTAGATAGCGATTATTAAGGGGAAAATTTCGAGGATGAAATTTATATAAGGGGCAAAGTATATAATACCCCGATATTTTTAATTATTGGTATATTACAGGATGAATTAGGAGTGTTAGGCCTAGGGATATTGTAGCAATAAGGAATAAATTGGATTTAATTTGCTAAATTAAATCAATTGAGGGGTATTTTAAATTTATGGATAAATTTAGAGGTGTAAATGAGTAATTCAATAAAAGGGGTATTTTAGAGTAAATGAATAAATTGGAGGTAATTTAATTAAGTGGGTAATATAATAAAAGGGATTATGTTTTGGAGTGGATTGAACCAGTTTAGCAAGAACCGAATCAGTTCAGCATATTAAAACACATAATGGCAAGGCCATTCTGTGTTCGTGCATTTCGCGGGTAGAACAGAGACGAGAGAAGGGAGAGAAAGGGAGAGCTCGCGGGCCACGGACAAACGACGAACGTGACGGGGAGGAGACGACGACGAGGAGTCCGGATTGCACGACGACGAGTCTAGCATGAACAACGTCCAGGTGCACCATGGAGCGGCAAGAAGGGGTGGTTCGGGGCTAGGGCTCGCGATTTGGGCTTGGGATCAATTCGGCCGGCGACGAATTACGGCCTCCGGCGAGGCGCCGTTTGGTTGCCTGGCATTGATGGTCGGCATTGGGAGGCAGGGGATTGGTGGTTCAAGCGGTACCGGTCGAAGGCCTTGGTCGAGCTTGCTGTTGGGTGTCGAACCGGCTCTTCATGGCTGGTCTTTACATTGGATGCTGAAAGTAGGGAGTGCCTAGTGCGAACAATTTTCCACGTAGCTTCCCCTTTCTAGTTGGTAGAATTAATGGCGAATGGAGTGAGGACAATCGTTTTTATTATGCATGAAGAAAAATGGGGAGGATTGTCGGGCTAGTAGAATAAGCACTCGGGAGTATTAAATGGATAGAGGGATTTGTGTGATTTCGTTGGAGGAGTTATTGTGGCTAGATAAAGAGGCAGAAGAAAAGGAGTTTTGTGTAGAGGGGGTGAGAGAGTGGAACCGTGAGTATGTGAGTGAACAGGAAATGAAGAGTGAAGTCCTGTTGCCGTGACCTGAAGCTGGATCGGGAGCTCTCTGGAGAGCTGGGTGCTGCTGGAGCTCTCTGTGCTTGAGTTGTCTAGGAGCTGGAATTGAAGCTGCAGGAGATGGATTGTTGTTTGTGTTAGTGTATCTTCATCGATGGTAAGGATCGGTTAGTGTTGGCCGTCTAAGCCCTACCCACGAGTATGTATGCGTGCGTTGAGTTATGGTTTGATGATTTCTGTCGTTAGTTTCCCTATTTATGAATTCCCTGTTGAATCCTTGGCTGCATGATATTTTCATTGAATGTGTTATTTGTGTATTTTCCTAGTTGATTTCCTAGACTGTTTGTTAGTGCAGAATCATTGATATTCTCAATGATTGTTAGCTCTGTGATTTCGGTTAAGTTCGGTAACTCCCTTTATTGTTAGATAATATTCCTTAGATAACATTCGACTATTACTTCCTTCTTTAGTTACTTAGTAGAATTCTTTAGTATTTAAATTCTGCTTATTGTTAACCCTTTCCTTGCTAAGCCTTTTTAGGCTTACAATTTACTCGTGGTGTAGGTACTCGCAGGAGAAGATAGCGTCAGATTAGAAGCAGTTGATGAGGGATTTGCACGCCCCAGCTTGCGGTTTGCCAGGCTACGAAAGGTAAGAAATAACCAGGTTGTAATGTAAAGTAAATAAAGTTTTCTAATTGCAATCAATTGTTTAGTATTTCCTTAATCAAATGAATTTCTTTACGCTTCCGCAGTATTTTAAAATACATGATTTTAACGCTTCAGCATTTTCTATTAAATAAACGATATTTATAACGAGCTTTTACAAATGGTTGGTAGCGCTCCGGATTAGGCGCGCTCTAACACATTTTCTGAAATTTTTACGCATTTTCATAAAGTGACGAAAATCGGGGTCGTTACAAATAGTGTACGTTCAAAGTAAACATGCTCAAATTAAGGGTCGTTGTTACAATTATTATTCTAGTTAATTAAACATGCTTAAATAAGGGTTTTGTGACTTCTAATTATCACAGAGATTTCTACACTAACAACAATAGGATAAAATTAACTCTAACATATATGGAACTATTGCTACAGCAAGTAAGACAATAAAATTACATTCAACAGAACAAAATCATCATCAACGAGGTAACTTATAGCTCATTTCTACTTAACATAACCTAGTGTGGTCTTAGTTCATTAGCGAGTTCACGATTAATTACAAAATATTACTCAAATACAACTTTTATTAAAAACAACCCATTTTATTTCTTTGAAAACTCAAGGCCTCCTCTAGTAATGCCTACTCTTTCACATAAATAATACCTGCAACATGGGCAATACTATGAGCCTAATGCTCAACAAGAAATAGAATATAATGTGTATGCTTATGCAACGCTTATGTAATGCTTATGCAGTCGTTTTCTATATTGTCCGCTTTGACCCGGAGCTCAATCCTCACCCCAAGGCTTTTAGGCCGTAGCGCGAGGATTGGCCCCACCCCAAGGCTTTTGGGCTTCACATTTGTTCATGGTATATTGTCTGCATTGGCCCGGAGCTCAATCCCCACCCTAAGGCTTTTAGGCTATAGCCCAAGGATTGGCCCCACCCCAAGGCTACAACTTCATTATTCATTTGCTTTCGATTATTTTTTTCCTTTCATTTATCGTGTCATGCATATGTCACAATTTCCTAAGCTCTATCATGATGCATGAATGACAATTCATATTTATCTCATAATAGTTTTCTAAGCATACAAGTTAAAACAATTATTTCATAATAAACCTTAAACTATGTAATGCAATACAATAAAATTAGTCTCGTGATGCATGGCCACCACTGCCACCACATCCTATTTCTTACCTTATAAAGTGTTCCTTTGTTCCTTAACGTTTTTATCTTTTCCTTTGTTATCGTCAATACCTTCAAAATAATTTCCACTAATTAAAGATTATTATTTATTATTTTATTTCTTTCGTTAATCGTGGATAGTACTGATCAGGAATATTCCCAGGAAAGAACGCTCTTAGCAATTCTCCTTAGACAGAATATACTTTCCAAGTAAGTTCTTGGAAAAGACTGAGCAGTCACAATGGTCCTTATTAAGTACCAGTTTCCCTAGATAGAACTTACTTACACATCACAACTACACCACTAATATTTCTAAGATAATATTGCAATAATAACGATAATATATTTTTCATTAATATTTATAAGATAATATTGCGATAATAATGATAATATATTTCAAATTAATATTTCTAAGATAATATTGTGATAATAACGATAATATATTTATCAGATAATATTGCAATAATAATGATAGTATATATTCAATTCATATTTCTAAAATAATATTGCGATAATAACATAATACTGACTAATATTTATCAACTAAATTAATCAATAAACCCAAGAGGGAAAAGATCATTACCAAAGAGGCGATCCCTTAAATTCCTCCCGTTGAGGATTTCGAAATCTTCGGAGTAATTTCCTCACTCAAATTTTCCTCCCAAATATTTTCTCACAACTTCCTTTCTCTCATTCCTCTTTTCTCCCTCTCCTTTCTTCCCTCTCATTGGTGTGCTATTTCCCTTAGGATGGAATGCCTATTTATAGGCATTTCTCCTCGCTTCAGCAGCTACCAGCAAGGAGAAATTGGGTGAGAAATTAGGCGAACATTTAATTTTTGTTGACAAGCCTTGAGTCGGGTCGAATCTCTTGCTACCGGTCCTGAAGATGCTACCGCAACCACGTTATTCCTTGCATCCATTCCTTCAATAAAACTTGATTCTTGCAAAATATTGTGGGTCCGGTCACATGCCATGTGACAGGAGTCGACATTCCGACCAGAACCACATTAATGTGACGCGACCGGACCAACGTGCGCAGCAGCCCTTGGTTTACTCCAAAACGTCGCCGTTTGCCAATCCAATTCTTTCTCTTTTTATTTAATTTCCTTATATATAAATTCTCCAAATAGCTTCTCAACCAATTCTTCCACTTAACTATTTCCAATTAATTTCCATAAATTCGTCACTTAACCAATTCTAATAATTTATATTTTTTGAATCTTAAATAAATATCCAATAAATTTCCAAAAATCCCTTATCCAAATTATACCCAATTATACTTGTCAATTAATTCAAAAAGCTCTATTTATCAAATTCTAATTTTCATCAATTAATTCTTCAATAAATGTCTCATACTCTAATTTTCTTTACTTAGTTCCATTTATGGAAAATCAAATAATATATCTCAACTAAAATCATCGAAATTTCCCAAAATATTAATATTCTTAAGTCCAATAAAATTTCAGGGTATTACACATAATATGTGTCGCTGTGGACTAAATATGACAAACATACAAGCATCACGATTAGGGCTTTTGAAAATGTTAACATATGCATGGCATGATAGTGAAATGAATGAATAAACGTAAATAGGCATGTCGGAGTTTTAGAGAATAGGTGATGGTCCATTGGTGGTGACACCTCTAATGGATGTATCTCCTCCCACATAGGGAGGGAGTGATTGTTAAGCCACATGGACCATAGGATGTATCCTTTTCTCTTGTACCAGAAATCCCAAACGCTGAACAAAAAGAGATTGGTGACGGTCATTAGTGGTGACACTCCTAATGGATGTATCTCCTCATCGGATTGACGGTTTGCCACATGACCATAGGCTGTATTATTTCTCTGATAATGAAATGTAAAGACAAAAAATATAGGTCCTTTTCTGAGACAGGTTGCATAAGCACCATTGAGCATGAGCAATGAGCATTGCATATCATTCTATTTCTTACTGATTGTTTTATCCTATGTTGTAGGTAATTGTTATGAGACCAGTGATATGCCAATGGAGGAGGAGACATTGTAGGATGAGCTATTAGCTTATCAGCTGTAATATCCCGATTTTTCTTACAATTTAAAACTTATGATTTTGAAGACTTTTTCTTTTTAAATTGCAGCGGAAGACTTTTCATTTGAAAACTAGCTTTAAGAAGAAGTGAATAAATAAACTTCTTTTTTGTTAAACATTTTATTACTTAAAAGCATGTCATAAATTAAAGCTTTATAACTTTAAAACCTTCACTACAGTGGAAGACTTGTGTTTAAAAAACCAAAAGAATTGGAATACAATTGAAAAACCTTCTTAATAAAACAATTACTATAATTAAGGTTCACTTTTCTTAAAAGCATTATTATCAATTATTACGTTTCCTCTTTAATCTTTTACCCTAACAAACTGCCAAGCCCACAACGTACAAATGCCTCATCAACCACTTCTATCCTCGATCCACAGGACTTAACTATGAGTCTAACCATCAGTAAGCAGTATAAAAATAAAAGTGCTAAAAGTGCTAATGCAATACTCTTTAAAATACATACAATTTTCAATGTTCATTATTCCATTACTCTTTATAAACACAGTGATGAACTTTATACTATAATGGTGATGAACTTTATACTATAACAATGATGAACTTTATACTATAACAGTGATGAACTTTATATTGTAACAATGATGAACTTTATACTATAACAGTGAACGTGTATTCTGGCGATGGACTTGTACCTAACACGTGAACTTAAACTAGATCGGTGAACTTATATTTTGTGAACGTATACCTTACTAGTGAACTTAAACCAGATCGGTGAATTTATACTCTGGCGGTGAACTTGTACCTAAGCAGTGAACTTAAACTAGATCAGTGAACTTATATCACAACGATGAACTTGTATCATAATGTTGAACTTATTCCATCATGATGAACTTAAACCATTTCTATTTCTATTTCTGTTTTTCCGTTTCTATTTCAATTTCTAGGTGACACATTGGGTGAGAGAAACCTCTTTAGTATCCGAACTTGCCCGCCTGTTGTGTGAGAGCAACCTCTTCAATATCCGAACTCACCCGCACGAGTATGTTTCCACATGAGAGCAACCTCTTCAGTATTCAAACTCACGAAGAAAGCACCAGTACATTTATTCATTCTATTATGTTTATATCTTTGGTTTCATTTAATTCAGTTATGTTTTTATTTTCATGTGCATTAGGAACAATGATACAAGTATACATATCTATCTAACATGTTCATCTAGCTTGTCCTTAAAACATGATTCATTTCTAACTAAGGAACTGGAATTAAATTTAACAAACATACAATTCACACAAGCAATCATTCAACAGTACATCTCCCAAATAACATTATCATAACCTAACATCTAGTAAATACAAGCATCAAACAAACTCTAATTCCCATGATGTAGGCCCTTTCGGACAAAACACTTGCATTACCACTTACCTAGAGTCCTTAGCTTTAATGAGTTAGCACTTAAAGTTGTCCTTTTCCAAAACCTACTCAAAATAAGATACATATTTACTTATTAGATCTCCAAAACTATTATCTATCATAAGGCTACATATCCTCAACACCTCAAGGAATATTATCCTAAAACTCAGCAGCGACCAAGATAACAATATAATCTAATAACAAGACATGTCTATTCCAACCCATTCCTTATAATGTCCATTCAAATAGTGTACAACTAAAACTTACTAACCCTAACCGTATTCCCAATTCAACATAATAAACACATGTATATGCAGTACACTCATTCACATGCAATAATCAAATCCCATACTAATTACAGGGCACAAAACAAAAGGTGGTTTTTCATCAATTTCTAACTCTAAATAAATCAACTTAACAGTTTATTCTAATTGACAATATGAAACTGTATAAGCAGTAACTCATGCCTACAATGCAATATCCAAAACCATGATTACAGTGCAATATCCAAAATGAACACAGTGCATACCTTTAGAACTTCTCAGCTTTCTACAGATCCCAGCCACTCCATCGGTTCTCTTATCGTACAATTATAATTCACCTCCTCACAAAATGCAGCAGCACACTACCACCCTCACAACATCTCAATCACGGTCACATAATGCTTTTTCCTCCCGGCAATTCACAAATCTATCACCCAAACCCTCACAGAACGGTTTCTCCTTCTCTCAAAATTCATAGCATTTCTCTTAGTTTTCTCACTCATAGACTGTTTCTCACAGTCACTCTCTCTGTCACCTTCTTTCTAACTTTCTCACTAATCCTTCACGGTCTCCTTCCTCCTTCAATGTCCATCCAGAATTCCAGGCGTTTATTCCAAGCCTCAGCAACCCTCATTCTCGGTGTCTGCTCCTTTAGTCTGCTATCTTCTTTTCCTCTAAAATCACAAAACACATTTATCCTCATCTCTCCCTAATTTCACAACATCTCTCACTCTTTGCCATTTTTCCAAAACTCCCCAATCTCTATCCATCCTCTCTATTTATAGACCAACACATGCATCCCTTCAGTGATCATCTGAAGGTGGAAAGCCAAGGGAGAGGGATGCTTCGTGCGCTCATGAAGCGTCAAACATCAAGGCACCCCATTTCAAGACGACAGTTTCCACTTCCAGACAACTTATCAAATCGCCGATCGATCGCTTTCCACGACAATGATCGAATGTAGCATACTTCAGATCAGACGCAAACACATATCTTCAAGATTACCGGTCACTCAATTCATTCAATGGATGATCAACATCCATTTTCTTTCCGATCAACCGCCACACCAAATGTCCTTATATCATTACCACAAACTATAACCAATTAAACTAAGTCCGAAATATAATCTGATCATGCATCTACTTCACGATCAACTGAATTGTTACTCCTTCTATATATATATATATCATTTAATAGGACATAAACCACCCTTTCCAAATTACCCAAACTATCCTTAATTTATCCTTTCATACATAAGGATATATTGTTCAAGATTCTTCCTTCACATTATCCTTTACTAAACTCAATATACCCGTAATTTATGAGAAGTATTTTAATTATACGACCCAAACTCAGAAATTGGAGGAGTTCGCGCGATTATGCCAAACTGGGATAGTGTCCGAATATATTCAGAAATTTGAACCCTTATCTAGATTCGCTCCACATTTGATTGCCAGAAATGAGCACAAGGTCAATCACTTTGTGCGAGGACTTAAAATGGAGGTCTTGAAGGGAGTTAGAATATATGGAACTTGAGGTGTCCCTTACGCGCTGGTTGTTGCGAAGGCACTAGATGTGGAAGATGTAGAGCTTATGGTGGCAGAACAACGGGAAGTAAACCAGAGGGTTTGGTAGAACAACAAGAACAAGCAACAACTGTGTGCTCCACTTGCAAACCAAGGAATAAAAAGGCCATTAGAAAATGAAACACAGTAGGGAAGAGACAAGCGCCCAATGGTTGAAGCAACTGCAACTCCGTCTATCCAATGTCCAAGGTGTAAGAAGAATCACTATGGGTAGTGTAGAGTTAGCTCAAGAGGGTGTTTTAAATTTGGGAAGCTTGGGCATATGGGTCCAACTATGGCACGAGGACCTGAAGAGGTGGCGCCATAGGTTTTTGCATTATATGGGAATGGCAGAGAGGAGGATCTACCGGCGGTTGTATCAGGTACAGACAATATTATAAAGTAATCGTACATGTCTTTCATATGATATTGAAGTATTCTTTCATAACATTAGAAATTATTGCATTAAGAATAAATAAATTTTCTAATCATCCCAGGTACTATTTATGTTATCAATATTGCTGCATATGTCTTATTTGATACCGGAGACACTAACTCATTCATTTCAACTGAATTTTGTGCAAAAGTAAATTGTCTCCTTAGTCTTGTGAAAAGTGGGTATAGGGTGCTTCCACCTTCTGAAGATTCTGACTACTAGTGGCATTCTAGAAGCATATGCAGTTAAAATAAATGATTGTGTATTCCATGCCGCTCTAATTGCTATGGACATGAAGGGGTTTGACATTATTCTAGGCATGAAATGGCTATCTTAGCACCAGGATGTTATCAATTGTAGGAGAAGGAAAGTCCACTTTCACCCTCTTGGTGGTCTAAGACTTTCCTGGTGTCTTCTTACATGATCTCCCAAGACTACCACCTAACAGGTAAATTTAGTTCATAATTGATTTGCATCCTGACACTGAACCAATTTCAAAGAAACCATACATAATGGCGCTTGCAGAATTGTATGAGTTAAAAGTCCAACTAGAAGAATTTATCAGGTAAGGGTTTATCCATCCAAGCATCTCACCTTGGGGAGCGCCAGTTTTGTTTGTGAAGAAAAAGTATGGAGCGTTAAGAATGTGTGTAATGATCGTTCTTACTTATAAATCATTTTTCCTTAAAAATTTACTGTTTAAAAATTTTTCTTTTTATTTAACGAAACATACGATAATTTAGTTACGAATAAAACCATATCAGAGTAAAGCGGAAACACATTTCAACCTAAGAAATCCATAGTTTTACAAACCGTTGTCCAAATTAAAAATTAAACATTCCAAATTAAAAGTCATGTTTATCATGAGCCATAACCTCGCAAGTCTATTTCACCAGATAACGCAAGTCCTCCACGGAGAATGCTCCCTCCTCCACTCTAGGTATTATCATTTCTTGATTCTCACCTACACCAACACGTAAACTGTAAGGCCAAGGGCTTAGTAAGGAATTGAGGAATACAACATAAATGCCTCTAACTCATTATGTCGGGATGGGATCAGCCCCAAACCGTTCTTTACTCACAGTTACATATAACATAAACTCGTGGATCGAGTTGGGAGATTGGAGATTCTTGGCGGAGACATGGCGGGTACCCGGTACCTAACACCTTACGGTAGACAAGTCTACACAACCCATGTAGGGAAGAGTAAAAGGGGTTTTGAGTCTACCGGTTAAGTCCAGACCATCTCTCCAACCTCCAATTCCCTTACATTCTTTTCTTTTCTTCATTTTCCTCTCATACATGAATACCGACCCCCTTTTGGGAGTATTTCTTAGAGTTTCTAATGTCGTGAATGCATGGTGATGCAAAATGAATTACATTTCTATGAGTACCATACATTCAACCAATACACAAATCTATACAATCAATAAAATCGAATGAATAAACTACAGAGACCCAATTGCAGAATTCAACATTTTATTTTAAATTAGAGAAACATTAGACTATCAACAATAGATACAGACAGCAAATTAAGGAGAATTAACAATAATATAAACACCGAAATGAGAGCAGACATGCTTCGTAAATTGACAATAACACACAAAATATCATGGTGAAATAGAAGAGCTATGCATACTTTAATTTCACAGTGAATGCAATTGGGACATCGAAAGGGAAACAGACGAACATGCCCTATACTTTTGACAGCGATTACCAATTACAGTAGCAGTTTAAAACTAACATAGATGCATTACATTTTGACAGCAAATCACGAAACTTAGCAGCGAACTAATCTAACATACATGCAATATATTATGACAGTGAACACACACTCGGTATTATAACAACGAATCCGAAATAGGCAGCAGAATAAAACGTGCAATACATGCTCTCTTTGACAAAAACTATAGCAGCGAATTAAACGAGTTGGCATGTGTATAACTTGACAATGGATATGAAATGTGACCGTGAACTAAACAAGTATACATGCTTTACCATTTAACAGCGATTTGTGAAAACCTAACAGTGAGCTAAACGAGCTGACATGCCTCGGGGGCTGAGGCCTATTACTCGATCGCAAACAAGGTCCTTACTGTCACTTAGCCAAATTACTGATGATCTTGTTTCTTTTGTAGGTATTAACTTCGCGGATGATTCTATTTGGGATGTTGTCCCAACGGATAGGGAGCAACCTGTGCATGTCTTGACTTGGGACACACATGAACGTTATGAGCTTCATCGGACGGGAATTTGTCTTCCCGGCATCCCAAACATGTAACCTTTCAATTCTGCATATTTTTATTTATTTCTTATTTTTATTTTCATGGCAAACATTGAGCCTATTTTGTGAGGGTAAGGCATGGTTATAAGCTTTACTCATTCATGCATTTAGATTGTTGGTTAGGTTAGATGGTGATGATTGAGTTATGGGCCAAGTCCAATCCATTTCAAGCCCAAGGAAAGAGCAAGCCCAAAGAAAACATCAAGGAGCTGCCACGTGTACGCCATGCATGTTCTTCCACCAGCTTTAATCTCGGCCATTCATTCCACATTCATCCAAGAGCCTGCATATTGCCACCCACATGCCTCATCTTGGCCGCCCATCATCTGCCTCATCTCGACCGTCCATCACCCCTAGTCATCATCACCTAGGTTTATAAATTTCCATGGTGAGATGCATTGAAAAACGACTTTGACGAGATTAATATATTACTACTTTCCCTCCCCTGTGAGGAAATTCTGACTCCGTCGAGCGGCCGCCCCGGATCTTCAAATACAAAAAGAAGTAGAGGACTTCCTTGTTAGCAAGCTCGTGGTGCTTGAGCTAACTCATAAGTTTTCCCTTTTCAAACTTCCATTGGGAGTTTGAGCGAGGGAAAACCGAACCATTGCCCGCGATCGGTAGATTTTCTTCGAAAATCTAGAATCCGTGAACCTAACGTTAGATAGTTCCCAGATCCGATCAAAGGTCTACATCTCCTTCCCTGTCATTTTTCGTGGGTTGCTAACACGTACTTCCTTTTGCAGGTTGTCTCGTGTCACGAGCATATGTACTTTGAAATCTAACAGCAGACGCAATACATAACAGCAAAGTAATGACGAGCATATGTTCATTTAGATTCGACATAAATCAACAATATCCAACAGCGAAATAAACATGCATACGTGGTATACAATTTGACAATAAATCACTACACATGATAGTGAATTAAACACATGTATGCATGCTCTTATTTTGACAGGAAATAAATCATCACTTCCCAAGGATTTATGAGCATGAATATTAGAGCAAAACAACTATAAGATTAACAACTAAAAGCTAGCAATAAAATCCAATGACAAGACCAAATATATCACAGAATGTTAATCAAAGATCAAGTAAGTAACCATGGCTTTAAGGCTAAAAAAATTTCTAAAATCAATCAATACGAGTCATGAGTTAGTAGGATAGTCAATAGTTTGCCTAACAATTCCACTAACTCTTCCCTATCTTCATTAGATATATCTCAATCCTAACTTCTTCACAAGGATATATATCAAGTGCACAATGGTTCAACAAAATCAAGCATTATCAACAGTCAAAATCGTAGAATCTAAACAAGGAAAATACATAGAATTCCAACAACAAACAAACGTGACTCTACTTGTGGTGTAGGGCCTCCTCTTCAAAGACTTGCTCAACCCTTACCCTTGTCGATGAACCAACTCACGGATAGTCGAAGCCTAGGTTTTCCACACTCCACGCAGAGCTTCCTCCAGAAACCAAGACACCCAACTAGAAAACGTGAGGGTGGAACTGAAGGTTGCCTGAGGATAAAAGGGAGCTGCTCACCCTTGGAGACAATTCATACGTCTAGTAGGGGGAGTGCAGGAGACAGTCTCCTGCTAGTCGGATCGTGGTGGAGGGCGATTTGTGTTGAGGAGCTGTGTTTTGATTGGCTAATCATTGTTTCGTTCTGATATTAAATCATTTTCTGTTGCAGATCTGCAATCTTCCGGACGAGTACGGATGCAGTGGTCTGGTCCGCATTCGTCCGCAAGGCTAAAAATCCTAAGGCTAAACCACTTCCTTGGACGAGAACTGGCATCCTCGTTCTTGTCCGTACCGTCCGCAGAGTTTGTGCTGACGCATTTTGGCGTCTACATGAGGTGTCCGCACACATCCGCATATGTGCAAGAAATGGACAGAGGCAAATCAGATGAGGCCTTACCTCATCGGCACTCGTCCACGAGCGTCCGAAGGTGCTTACGATTAGTACAGATTTGATGCAGATGCAGCTTTGCTTGTCCGCATCATCTGGACTCGTGTACAAGAGAGCAATGCACACTTAGGATGCGGGAATTGCGTAGGGTAACAATCAACTCCAAAACGTCATTCCGCAATATAATGCATTACTTCTCACAAAATTTGTAATATCATTAACACGAGGGAAATAACGAGGTATTACATTCTACCCTCCTTACAGAAATTTTGTCCTCAAAATTTAGTTACCGAACAACTCTGGATACTTGACTCTCATCGCATCCTCTTTCTCCCACGTAGCCTCTTCCATCGTATGATTTTCGCCATAAAACTTTGACTATCGAAATTTTCTTGTGTCAGAGTTCCTTCACTCTGAAATCCAGAAGCTGGACAGACTTTTCCTCATAGCACATGTTTGGTTGAATGTTGATATCCTCTAGAGGATCTAGGACATTTACATATTTGAGGGACTTCTTCAACATGGACATGTGAAAAACGTTGTGTACGCCATCCATAGACACCGACAATTATAACTGATATGCCACAGCTCCAATTTGTTTCGTAATAACGAAGGGACCAATATACCTCGGGTTCAGTTTTCCTCTCTTTCCAAAATGAACTACACCCTTGAGTGGGGACACTTTCAAGAACACATGATTGCCTTCATCGAATTCCAAGCTTTGACGTCGATTATCCACATAACTCTTTTGTCGGCTCTGAGCAGTTAACATCCTTTGCCTAATGATAGCCATAGACTCAACCGTCTTCTGAACCAATTTTGGACCATAATAGCTAGCTTCACCGATTTCACTCCAATATAAGGGAGATCTGCACCTTCTCCCATATAATGCTTCGTAAGGGGGCATGCCAATCGTGGCTTGATAACTATTATTGTATGCAAATTCGACCAAAGGCAAGATCATTTCCCAACCAGCACAAAATTCAAGCACACAGGCATGAAGCATATCCTCAAGCATTTGGATCATTCTTTTACTTTGATCGTCGGTTTGAGGATGAAAAGCAGTGCTAAATTTCAGTTCTGTGCCCATAGCCTTATTCAAACTCTTCTAGAATGCTGAAGTGAACCACAGGTCTCAATCGAAAATGATAGAAACTAGAATACCGTGGAACCGGATGATCTCTTTGATGTACAATTCAACAAATTGATGCAACTTGGACATCATCGCCACTTGTAGGAAATGAGAAACCTTCGTCAATCTGTCAACAATCACCCAAATTGCATCATGGCCTTTAGCAGTTCAGGGTAAATTGGTAACAAAATCCATAGTGACATGCTCCCATTTCCATAGGGGAACGGGCAAGGGTTGAAGCATATCACTAGGACATTGATGCTCAGCTTTCACACGTTGACATACTTGGCACAACGCCACATACTCGGCAATATGGACTTTCATTCTCGGCTACTAGTAATGAGTCCTGAGGTCTCTATTCATCTTGTTACCTGGATGAATAGAGAAATTGGATGAATAGGCTTCTTGCAGGATCTTTGTTCGTAGTTCTGCATCACAAGGCACATACCATCGGTCTTTAAATTTAACGATACCATTAGCTGACATAAAAAAATCTCGGTACTCAGGCAAAGTTGAATTTGACTTGAAGTTTCCACATATGTCATCTTGCTGCGCTCCCTTAACTTATTCAAGGATCGAAAGGGATAACGTCAGTTTCGATAGAATCACTTCCAACCGAGACGGGACCATTTGAACATCGAGTTCATGCATGTCTTTTGGAGTTCTACAGGCATTTCACTGCACATAATACTCATCACTGCAACCTTGCGACTAAGGGTATCGGCTACCACATTCGCTTGCCTAGGGTGGTACATAATCTCGCAGTCGTAATCCTTCACACACTCCAACCATCTACGTTGTCTCATGTTAAGTTCCTTTTGTGTGAAGACGTACTTGAGGCTCTTATGGTCGGAATAAATCTTGCAATGTCGCCCATAGAGATAGTGTCAACAGATCTTCAGGGTAAAAACTACAGATGCGAGTTCCAAATCATGCGTAGGGTAATTGGCTTCATGAGGCTTAAGTTGTTGTGAGGTGTAAGCATTGACTTTACCGTTCTGCATAACCACTCCACCAAGTCCTTTCTTAGATGTGTCACAGTAAATGTAAAAATCAATTTCCTCAATGGGTAGGGTCAATACAAGCGCAAATGTTAATCGGCGCTTTAACTCTTGGAAGCTCTCCTCACAACTATCGGACCACAAAAAATGAGCATTTTTCTTAGTTAAACTGGTTAGAGGGAAAGCAAGTTTAGAGAATCCTTCAATGAAACGCCTATAATATCCTGCCAAGGCAAGGAAACTCCTCATGTCACCAACATTTTGTGGTTGAACCCAACCTTTAATAGCTTGTGTCTTTGTGGGGTCGACTGCAATGCCCTCTTTAGATATGATGTGGCCAAGAAAGCTGACTTTGTGCAACCAAAACTCACATTTCGAAAACTTCACGTACAACTAATGTTGGTTAAGGACAGATAGGGCAATACGGAAATGCTGACAATGCTCTTCCTCCGACTGAGAATAGATCAGGATATCATCGATGAAGACAATGACGAACTTGTCCAAATAATCCCAAAAAATTTGATTCAACAGGTTCATAAAGGCTGCAGGGGCATTAGTTAATCTGAACGACATCACAAGAAATTCGTAATGTCCATATCTAGAGCGGAACGTAGTCTTTGGTATGTCTTCTGGCTTAAGTCTCAGCTGATAATAACCCGAACGAAGGTCAATTTTTTAAAACACCTTGGCTCCACCCAGCTGGTCAAACAAATCATCAATGCGAGGCAGGGGATACTTGTTCTTGACCGTCACTCTGTTTAATTCACGGTAGTTGATGCACATTCTTAATGATTTGTCCTTCTTCTTGTCGAAAAGCACAAGTGCTCCTTCTTCTTAATGATTTGGATGGCGCCATGCGATATGGATTCTTGGAGATAGGCTCGATTCCTGGAAGAAGGTCAATCCCAAACTCAATCTCACACTTAGGAGGTAAGTTGGGAAGATCGTCGAGAAAGACATTAGGAAAATCGTGGGCTACTGCAACATTGTCCAACTTAATATTAAGGGTTGTCGTAACATCCATGACATTGACTAAGAATGCGTCACATCCACTCGTTAGTAATTTGTTCGCCTTTAACGCAGAAATGACAGCAAACTTCCCAATATCCTTAGTCCCTTTGAACATATGCGATACACTGCCAAGAGAGCATAAAGGAACTTCTTTCTTTTTGCAATTGATGTCCAGATGATGTTGAGACAGCCAATCCATGCCGATAATGACATCATACCCCTTGAGATCCATGACGATCAGATTAGCATGAAATAAACGGTCGTTTATCTCGACTGCATAGTCCTTAAGAACTCCATCGGCCATTAAGTAGTTACTACAAGGCAACAATACTCTACGTGCACAGTGCCTACAATTCGAGAAACAATTCGCCTTGTTCAAGAATTCGCTAGAAATGAACGAGTGCATAGCATCGGAATCAAGAAGGGCGTAAGCAGTGTACTTATTAATATATACCGTACCTGTCAAGACTAGACAAATTAAGACTCATAAATAGCATAAGCAATTATTACATAAAAGGACATACGTACCTGTTACCATAGCTGGTGGCTCATCTTCCTCCTGATCAGGCCCGTTCATGGCGAAGACGCGTGGAGTCACCCCTCCTTTCCCTTTCGATCCAGACGGGCATTGCCAAGCGAGATGGCCTGGTTTCCCATAAGCAAAACACTGGTTTGTGCCTACCCTGCACTCACCACGGTGGACCTTTTTACACTTCGGACATGGCTTTTGCTGAAATTGTCCATCTTTCTGAGGGGCAGTGGGGGATTCGATTGTGGGCCGTTTATCCTGCCTCTAGTGTGTTCCATCGTTAGAAGATCGTTTGGTTCCCTGACCCATAGATTGGTCCCTGCTTTTCTGCTGGTTTGAATTGTTCCTCCACATTCTTTGATTTATCTCATGATGCTTAGCCACTATATTCTTAACATTCTCAACAGCCAGAGCCTTCGTCACGACTTTTGTATAAGGAACATCCTCGGTACCAGCTACCGTAACACTCTCTAGGATTTCAATCTTGAGTCCATGAATAAACTGATGAACTTTAAACTCCTCTTGAGACACCAAGTGAGAAGCGAAACTGAATAGGGACTCGAACTTTTGAACATACTCTGCAACAGATCCGGTCTGGCGCAAACGCACAAATTCCACTAACTTTTGGGATCGAACAGTGTGGTTGAAATACTTTTCGTTGAATATCTCCTTGAAGCTGGTCCAGGTAAGGTTTCGAACATCTTGGGACGTTTTGATAGAATCCCACCAAAAACGAGCATCTTGAACCAATAAGAAAGCAGCCCATTTCACCTTTTCTCCCTCCAATATATTCGCATACTCAAAGATGTCCTCAAGTGTGCTGATCCACTCCTTGGCTCCCCTAACATCGGACATATTCCCATTGAAACTGGGAGACTTAAGCAGCTAGAATTTCTCCCAACCTGCCATAGTCAGAAATGCGACCGCCCATTGATCATCAACTCCGTTTGCATTGTCTCGGCCACAAACCGTCCCATATACTGGAAATGTTGGGTTATGAACTGAGACTGCTGCTGCATAAACTAAGACTGTTGCTCCATCATAGCCACCATGCGTTCTAGGGTTTCCTCATGGCTATTAAGGTTTTTAGCACCCGTCTGGGTATCGGTAACATCTTGACAACCCAGTGCCTTGTTTCTCTCCTCGGTAATTGGAATGTTCACTCTTGCTCGTCTAGCCATCTTACGATCCTATACGTTATCATATTTAATATTGTAAGTTAAGGGAAAACTAAGAGAAATAGAAGTAAACTTACATAGGAGTATTCTCTTGTGAGTTTCGAGTTATCCGCAGTCTACAGAAACGCGTTCGACCTGTTTATGCTCTGATACCAATTGTAATGATCCTTCTTACTTATAAATAATTTTTCCTTAAAAATTTACTATGTAAAAATTTTTCTTTTTATTTAGCGAAACATACGATAATTTAGTTATGAATAAAACCATATCAGAGTAAAGCGGAAACACATTTAAACCTAAGAAATCTATAGTTTTACAAACAATTGTCCAAATTAAAAGTTAAACATTCCAAATTAAAAGTCATGTTTATCATGAGCCATAACCTCGCAGGTCTATTTCGTCCTCCACGGGGAATGCTCCCTCCTCCACTGAGGTATTATCATTTCTTGATTCTCACCTACACGAACAAGTAAACTATAAGCCCAAGGGCTTAGTAAGGAATTAAGGAATACAACGTAAATTCCTTTAACATAAACTCGTGGATCGAGTTGGGAGATTGGAGATTCTTGGTGGGTACCCAGCACCTAACACCTTACGATAGACAAGCTCGCACAACCCATGTAGGGAAGGATAAAAGGGGTTTTGAGTCTACCGGTTAGGTCCGGACCATCTCTCCAACCTCCAATTCCCTTACATTCTTTTCTTTTCTTCTCTTCATTTTCCTCTCACACATGAATACCGACCCCCTTTTGGTGGTATTTCCAAGGGTTTCTAATGTCGTGAATGTATGGTGATGCAAAACAAATAACAAATCTATAAGTACCATACATTCAACCAATCCACAAATCTATACAATCAATAAAAGCGAATGAAGAAACTACGGCGACCCAATTGTAGAATTCAGCATTTTATTTTAAATTAGCGAAACATTGGTCAATCAACAATAGATACGGACAGCGAATTAAGGAGAATTAACAACAATATGAGCAGCAAAATGAGAGATGACATGCTTCGTAAATTGACAATAACACACAAAATATCGAGGCGAAATAGAAGAGCTATGCATACTTTAATTTGACAGTGAATGCAACTGCGACATCAAAAGGTAAATGGACGAACATGCCCTATACTTTTGACAGCGATTACGAATTACAGCAACAGTTTAAAACTAACATACATGCATTACATTTTTGACAGTGAATCATGAAACTTAGCAGTGAACTAATCTAACATACGTGCAATATATTATGACAGCAAACACGCGCTCGGTATTACAAAAGCGATTGTGAAATAAGGTAGCAAAATAAAACATGCATTACTTGCTCTATTTGACAAAAATTATAGCAGCGAATTGAACGAGTAGGCATGCGTGTAACTTGACAATGGATACGAAATGTGACCATGAACTAAACAAGTATACATGCTTTACCATTTAACAGCGATTTGCGAAAACATAACAGTGAGCTAAAATGAGCATCTGTACTTTGAAATCTGACAGCAGAAGCAATACATAATAGCAAAGTAATGACGAGCATATGCGCATTTAGATTCGACAGAAATCGACAATTTCCAGCAGCGAAATATACGTGCATACATGGTATACAATTTGACAATAAATCACTACACATGACAGTGAATTAAACACGTGTATACATGCTCTTATTTTGACAGTAAATAAATCACCACTTACAAAGGATTTATGAGCATGAATATTAGAGCAAAACAACTATAAGATTAACAACTAAAAGCTAGCAATAAAATCCAATGACAAGACCAAATATATCCCATAATGTTAATCAAAGATCGAGTAAGTAACCATGGCTTTAAGGCTAAAACAATTTCTAAAATCAATCAAGAGGAGTCATGAGCTAGTAGGATAGCCAATAGTTTGCCTAACAATTCCACTAACTCTTCCACATCTTCATTAGATATATCTCAATCCTAACTTCTTCACAAGGATATATATCAAGTGCATAATGGTTAACAAAATCAAGCATTATCAACAGTCAAAATTCGTAGAATCTAAACAAGGAAAATACATAGAATTCCAACAACAAACAAACATTACTCTACTTATGGTGTAGGGCCTCATCTGGCCAAGACTTACTCAAACCTTACCCTTGTCGATGAACCAACTCACGTACAGCTGAACCCTTGGGTTTCCACACTCCACCCAAAGCTTCCTCCAGAAACGAAGACACCTAACCAGAAAACGTGAGGGTGAAACTAAAGGTTCGCTAAAGATAAAAGGGGAGCTACTCACCCTTGGAGACCACTCGTACGTCTCGCAGGGGGAGTGCAGGAGACAGTCTCCTGCTGGTCTGATAGTGGTGGAGGGCAGTTTGTGTCGAGGAGCTTCGTTTTATATGCTAATCGTTGATTCGTTATGATTTTAAATAATTTTCTATTGCAGATCTGCAATCTTCTGGACAAGTACGGACACAGTGGCCTCCTCCACAAGGGAAAAAATCCTAAGGCTAAGCCGCTTCCTCATACGAGAACTGGCATCCTCTTCCTCGTCCGTACCGTCTGCAGACTTTGTGCGGACATGTTTTGGCATCCACATGAGGCGTCCGCACACATCTGCATATGTCCAAGAAATGGACAGAGGCAAATCGGACGAGGCCTTACCTCGTCCGTGAGTTTTCGAATTTGCCCCGGATTAGGACAGATTCGATGCGGATGCAGCTTTCCTCGTCCGGACTCGTCTGGAGTGCAGTGCACACTTTGGAAGAGGGAGTTTCATCCTCATGCATCACCAACCCCAATTTCTACCTTTCTTTACTTAATTTTTCTCACATAAACTACACCCAACTCCTTCCCAATCGTTTATGTGATAACAATGAACTCTAAAACGTCATTCTGCATATAATACATTAGTTTTCGTAAAATTTCTAATATCATTAAGACGGTGGAAATAACGGGGTATTACAATGTGCATAGACTATTAGGAACTGAACAAAGTAACAATCAAGAATAAATACCCTTTGCCTTTGATTGATGACTTATTTGATCAGCTACACAGTGCCTGCTTGTTTTTGAAGATTGACCCTCATTCACGGTATTACCAGCTGAAAGTTAAACAAGATGATATACCTATGACAACGTTGTGAACGAGGTATGGACATTATAAATTTCTAGTGAAGTCTTTTGGGCTGACCAATGACCTTGCAGCTTTCATGGACTTGGTGAACCAAATCTTTAGAGATTATCTGGACAAGTTCATTATTATCTTCATCAATGACATTCTTGTATATTCTTAGTAGGAAGAAGAACACTGTGAACACTTAAAGATTGCCTTATCTATTCTGGGGCAGCACCAACCATTTGCAAAATTCTCGAAGTGATAATTCTAGTTAAATGAAGACAGCTTCCTTAGCCATGTAATTTCTAAAAATGGTATTGCAGTAGACCCAACAAAAATTTAGGCAATTGTCAACTAGACAACCAAAGAGTGTGGGTGATGTGGGAACTTTTCTCAGGCTTGTAGGATACTATAGATGGTTCATAAGTGGATTTTCAAAAATAGCTCTACCTCTTACTAGTCTTACAAAGAAGAACGTATGATTCATGTGGTCAGGTGAATGTGAAAAGAGCTTCTAAGAGTTGAAACACCGGTTGTCCTCAGCGACTATATTTGCCCTGCACGAAGAAGAAGGTAATTTCTTTACTTATTGCGATGCGCCCAAGAGCGGACTTGATGGGGTACTCATGCAAAATGGTAAAGTGATTGCATATGTTTCGAGACAGCTTAAACCACATGAGGCTAACTGTCCCACTAACAACCTTGAACTCGCTGCAGTGGTATTTACGCTTAAAATATGAAGGCATTATCTGTATGGGCAATGGTGTGAGATTTACACATATCACAAAAGCTTGAAGTATAATTTTACGTTGAAAGAATTGAACATGAGGCAGCGGCGATAGTTGGAATTCATAAAAGACTATGTGTCACGACCCGGAGGTGAGCCTAACATGACTGCAGGGTCAGGCAACTCGATTCTCAGAGAGAATCCGGTTACCCAGCACAAGGCGTAAGAAATGTGGAAGACTTAACGGGAAAAATATCAAGCCCAAACCCAAATCACATGGGTTTGGTCCACAAAGTGATCACTGGAGACGGGATAGTGTAAATAAAGAAATATACTGTGCTGGAATTAAATCAAACAACACCAAAACTAAAAACCCCAACGTAATCGAAATAGAGGGATTGAATCGACGAACATCCACCCATCCACGGGAAGATGGAAGAACCCACCAGGGGCCTTCAGCGTCGCCTCATGACAGCACGTTCGAAACCATTGCACTGAACCTATACCCTAACCTGGCAAAAAATATAGTCCAAGGGGTGAGTGACAAACTCAGTAGGGAAATGGATACTAAATGCAATGCATGCAAAAACCATTTTCCTTATCATTTCAAAACCCTTTCATGCTTCTCATTTACCACACATAGATTTAAATTATAAGAAATCTCTTAATCATTTTATAAATTTGGCCCATGGCCCTCGATGTGGCTTTATCAAAATCAGATGTATACGTAAATAGCTATACCGCACAAATATGCCTACATCCTTTTTCGTATGAAAACGTCATCAGTGAAAAGGGATGATTACACAAGGACCCATCTGGCACACACTGAAAAAATGTGGCCATCTGTCGAGAGCAGCACCTCATGAGATAGATGGAAAATAATAATGGCAATCCAAAGATCCAGCACATTACACAAGTTGCCAGCGAGCAAGCTCAGCAACGACACAAGACATGTAACCGCCCGAATGTGTCGACGGGCCGTAGCCAGCGCCGATATGATCGGTATAATTAGAGTAACAGATAATGTTGCTCGCCATAGATCGGTTCTCAACAGAAAATACCTCTTTGTTCCATATTGATGAGGGTTACCGAAAGCAGAGCTACGAACCGTCACACCACCCGTCAATGGAACGATACTAGAATAGGCTAATCTCAACGACTGACAACCTTCAATCCATTCTCAATGAAATGGATGGTCACAAAAGGACCCACCCAACACATGTCATAGAAAGGTGGCTATTCGTCAATAGCAACACCTTATGAGGCAAGAGAGAATACAAATGACGGCGACCAAAAGATCCAGCACGTCACCTGAGTTACCAATGAGTTATCGAATAAATAGATGAGGTTGTCAATGATGGATTGCTTCTCAACTAGATACCTCTAGGTTCCAAGTTGATGAAGGTTGTCGACGAGAAGAGCTACAAGCCGTCATGCCACCCGTCAAATGGAATGATACTGTGATAGGCAAAACTCAGCGACTAACAACCTACCAGCTCTACATGACTAATACCCTGCCAGGTTTAGGGACTCGAAACCCATGGAAGCATCATCCCCTTCCTATCTCCATTTTCAACTTTCAAGGCTCAAAACCTGACGTATGTCACCAATGCCTCATCTGTATTTTCACTTCCATAGCTAGAAACCTAAGGATATGTCATCAATGCCCCATTGCCATTTTGCATGCAAGCAACCAATCTTCTAACAGTAGAAGATTGCACAAGATAGCCTCGTGATGCTTTAGCACTAGAATATGCCTAAAGCATCAGGAGGATTCATCCTCCCAATTTACGTAACACATAACTCATCTTCTCGTAGTAGAAAATGTCACGGGATAGCCTCGTGATGCTTTGGCGATAGAGTGCCTAAAGTATCATGAGGATTCATCATCTCCATGTATAAGCACAAATATCACATCATTAGTATGTGTAGAATATCAACAAGATACCATGTACGAACTATAAATGTGAGAAAACATATGTATACATAAAAAAATACGTGCTGTCGAACAGCCCCCATTGGGTTTTCTGGTGTGGTATTCCACAAAATAGCAGTTTTTAAAACCATTATGCAATGCAGTGCAAAATTCTAGAGATCCCTATCTCGATAACGACCATGACATGCTTATCGATAAACTAGCTCCACGCACTGGTTAAAGCAAAAAGTCAAACCATCTGACACCTACAGAACCTACAACAAGGCTGGTGTTAACATCCCTCAAACAAAACAGTCATAACAGATAAGTTTCAATGAAGACTAAAATCTAAGACGATTTCTAGGGACAACCACAAGCTCCAACCAGGAAATCGAAACTAGGAATCCCAACAAAATTCCCAACATTATCACTCAACAACATAACAAGGCTTTAAACCGCAACCCAACATTTTCTATATCAGCTCAACTATCAATTAATCCTCAACCCATGCAGAAATTAAACAACAAAAACAATATGTTCTATACCTATGCAAAATTCTTTCTAATGCATAGCAGCCGAAACAGAACAAAACTAACATCATGGACAATAATAAATTGAATATCCCTCTCCTATTGTTATAAATCCACAACTCAACATCCAACAGAATTAGGAATCCAATATGGCCATGACAGCTCCCAAATAGAATTTAAACTAAAATCAATTCTTGGGTTACCAAATAAGTCAGAGAGAAAAAAATGAATATTTCCTACCAGGCATAAGTCCTCAAACCCTTCATCAAAGCAGCTGTACTAACATAATAGAATCCATCAACCCATCTTCCTCATTACAGTTATAAATCTATGACTCAACAATTCCCCAAAAATCATAACCAAACTCAACTTGGAACACTACGCCCTGTAAATTCAAAGCAGGAATTAAATGTAGCAACACTTCACAAATCCATTCCAAGACAACAAAACAAGAGCAAATCACCAAAACAAAACAAGGACTAAACCAAACCCCCAAAGTGAAATTCCTATATAATCTCTATCAATATAGTAACCAAAACCGATATTTAAAATCAAATCGACATAGCACAAATATCCAGTAAGCCGTAACTAAAAGGACCAACAAAACTAACTCATTTCTACAGGGTAAAACTACAAGTCTGAGGCTAACAACATTAACAGCCACAAAAAATAGAGACAAAACATCACAACAACAATTTATCCGGTCTTAACAACAATTTGCAAGCCTAACTGAGACCAACCCTACACATTTCCATCAAAACAATAACAAAAATCATAGTGGCCAATAGACCAACAAAATGCAATGGAAAAATTACCTTAATCATGGGTGGAAGAACGTAGCATCCTTGTTCAGAACGCCCTCAGATGGAGCACCAGAGTTGCCCGAAGCTCAAGCCTCGCACGTCCCCAACTCAACCGAAGGAACGTTGGACCACACGGAATCCTTCTCTCATGAAATGCCCCTAGATAGACAGCACAACCACTGTGAGTGATTGTTCTTGACCACCTGCGGGTACCATCGGCAGGAATCGACTATCCCCGCCTTCGCAAATCCCCCTCCTCGCGAAGCCCTTCCAGAGCTGCCAATGGGACTGAAGAAGGATCTTCAAGAGATGGACTTACAGATGGTTCCTATGCAGTTAACTGCTCTAACACTAAAGCCCTCTGTACTTGAAAGAATTATAGAAGCCTAACAAAATGATGGCCAATGTAAAGATTTCAAGCTGAATCTGACTCTAGCAAAGTTCTAGGATTATTCAATATCTATTGACAGAATTGAAAAATTTGAAGGCAGATGGTATGTGTTTGATGACTCACAATTGGGACTGATGATCTTAAGAGAGGCTCACTCTTCAAGCTTCTCCATCCATTCAGGTGGCAACAAGATGTACAAAGACGTTAAGGTACACTATTATTAGCCGGTGATGAAATTTGATATTGCTTAGTGTGTAGCATTGTGCCAACTATATCAACAAGTAAAAGCGAAACAACAAAGATGATGCGCCATGGGTGCAAGGAGCTCACAAGAACAATAAAGCTAACTGGCAATTCCCAAAAACAGAACATTTTAATTGAATCGATCATATCTCATGGTGCATAAAGGCAAATCACTACCAATTGGGAGGGCAGTTAGTAATCACAAAGATAAACGTCGTCACCAAAAATCGTGCTTAGATTCACAACACAAACGATGTTATGCAATCTGCAAGATGCCGCTAGGAATTGGCAGAAAAATAATAGTTCTGGGTCTCTTCAAAAATCAGTTGCACAACACCCCTCAATTCGATCTTAATCAACAACAAACTTCAAGCACTTCACTAATTTCCAAAGAAGAAGCAAAATCAAGAATCCAAATAGAAATACAATCAAAATTAGAGAATAAAAATGGAATAACTCAAGCTAGTCCGCAAATCTCCAAGCAACCACAAAGAGCGACTTGATGGACCCCTTCAAAGAGATCACTCCACTTTGTTTCTTTCAGTCATCTAAGTCTCGACACACAACAAACAACTCAAAATAGAGATACTAGAAGACTTAGCATAAGGTATTCTCTCCAAGACCAAACAAGTACTACAATAGAAGAGATTGTTGGTGTAAGTCACAGATTCAACCTAGATTTGACAACCGGTTTTTTTTCGAGAGGGAGTCTTCAAACGAAGGAAGGTGTAGCTTTACGGTTATCAAATTGAGTTTAGGACACCATTAAGGAAGGTTAAATACTTCCCTAATGGATGCCCTAAGGAGAATTACAGATTTACCCTTGTGTTCATAAAAATTGGGCATGAATGCTCGGCTAACATGCTAGTCGAGCACTCTAATAAAAACTGAGTTCAAACATCCTAAATCTAAACAAAAATAATCTAGCAGCAAGTATTTCAACAAAACATAATTTAATCCAACATGTCAAAATAGAAAATAAACATATCTCTATCGAGGGGACTTCCTTAGCCTTGGTATTTTGAACCTCCAAGTGACCGCGGGTAGTTTTGTCTAGCCGAGAGGTTGCTCCATGGATCCAAGTGAGCATATGCCTTGGTGCCTCCTTATCTTCATGTCTCAACTCATCTTCAATACCATCTATCATAGTTTCACCTGCAAAATTAAAACTAGTTAGGTAAGCAATGAGTCTCTTAGCTTGGGCCCGGGTGATAGGGCCTTGTGGTGCATCATCCTCCCCGGGTGATTGAGGATTTGTCCTCAAATCTGAGGCTTGACTACCTACTTTCTCTTCATCTTTAACATCTTTGCCCAAGTATGGAGACAAATCTTGCACATTAAAAGTGAAGAATACTCCATACTCCTCCGGAAGCTCCTACCGATAGGCATTGTTATCAAGCTGCTGAAATATTTTAAAAGGGTCGTCCGCCCTTGGTAGTAACTTCAACTTCCTTTGCTTAGGGAATCTCTCTTTCCACAAATGCAACCAAACCAAATCCCCTTCTTCAAATACCACCTCCTAACGACCCTGATTACCATGTCTAGCATAATCTTTGTTCTTCTTTTCAATGGCTTTGCTCACTTGACCCTTTCAACCTTGGAAGCCCATCCTCATTTACAAAGTCTTCAATGGGCAATGGAATGAGGTCCATTATTGTAAGATGATTGAATCCGTACATAATCTCAAAAGGTGTGTGTTGCATTGTCTAGTGCATACTTCAGTTGTAGGAAAATTCTATATATTGCAATTGCAAATCCCAATCCGCTAGATGCTTGCTCACAATAGTTCTCAATAAAAGCACCTAATGTATAGTTGATAACTTCCATTTGACCGTCAGTTTGGGGGTAAAAAGAGGTGCTAAAAAGCAACTTAGTACCTAATTTCTTCCAAAAAGCAATTAGAAACTTAGTATCCCGATAAGAGATAATAGAGCGGGGAACCCCATTCAATCTTACTATCTCCCTGAAAAATAGGTCTGCCACATGGCTAGCATCGTCGGTCTTGTTGCATGCAATGAAGTGCGCCATTTTTTAGAAACGGTCCACAACAACCATAATTGAGTCTTTTGATCTAGAAGTTTGGGGAATTCACAAAATAAAGTCAATGTTGATCTCCACCCAAGGATGAGTGGGTACCGACAATGGCATGTACAACCCTTGTGATAAAACATGACTCTTGGCCTTCTTGCACACTATACATCTTTCGATAATTTTCTGAACATCCTTGAGAAGATGTGGCCAATGAAAATGCTCCTTGACAGCCTCTAGGGTCTTCTTTTACCTAAAATGGCAGTCTAATCCACCACAATGGGCTTGTCTCACAAGTGACTCTCAGAGGCTACAAATCAGAAAACAGATTTTTGCCACCATTGAAAAGAAATCCATCCACAATGTAAAAAGGGTGCTCTGCCCTTCTTAAACAACTCTGGTACATGGCTCCAATATCCTTGTCCTCCTCATATAAATCTTTGTTCAATTAAAACTGAAAATTCTTGCATTTAATTTGGTTATCAAATCATATCTTCTAGAGGGGGCATCCGCTACTTGATTCGTATCTCCCCGTTTATACTTAATAATGTAGGGCTAGCATTGTAAAAACTCCACCCACTTGCCATGCAGTCGATTTAGCATTCCCTGACTGCAGATATGTTTCAGAGCATTATGGTCTGAATGTATGATAAAGTCCTTGGATATAAGATAGTGCTGCCACAGCTCAAGAGCGTGGATAATTACATAGAATTCTTTGTCGTATATCGAATAGTTCAGGCTAGCCACCTTGAGCTTCTTACTAAAATAGGTGATTGGCCTACCCTATTGCATTAAGACAACCCCAATTCCCTGCCCAAAGGCATCACAATCTGTTTCAAAAACCTTGAAAAAATCGGGTAATGCCAATACGAGAGCACGACATAATTGTTCTTTGATGGTCTCGAAACTATCTTGCATGCCTTTGACCATTGAAATTCTTTCCGCTTTTTATTAGAATTGGTGATGGGAGCTATGATGTTACTAAAGCCCTCAATCAACCTCTGGTAGAACGAAGCTAATCTGTGGAAACTCTGCACCTTAGAAATACTCCTAGGAATCGGCCACTCTTAGATGACTACGATTTTGGAGTCATCAACCTCCATTCCTTGCTTTGTGATGATAAACCCCATGAAGTAAACTCTTTCTTGAGAAAAAGAACACTTTTTCAAATTAGCGTAGAGCTTGGTGGTTTTAAGGATTTTAAAAATAAGTTGAAGATGCTCCACATGTGAAAAAAGATCCATACTATGTACAAGGATGTCGTCGAAGTAGACCTCAATGAACTATCCAATAAAATCTTTGAGGATGTGATGCATCACCCTTATTGAGGTACTTGGCACGTTTGACAACCCGAAGGGCATAACCATCCATTCATAGAGACCATACTTCAATTTGAACGCAGTCTTCCACTCATCTCCCTCCCGTATGTGGATTAGGTGATAGCCACTCTTGAGATCAACTTTAGAGAAAACCGAGGCACCACTAGGCTCATCTAGCTTATCCTCAAGTCTAAGTATGGGAAACTTATACTTGATAGTAATATGGTGTATGGCCCTACTATCCACGCACATTTGCATAGAACCATCTTTCTTAGGAACAAGTAATGAAGGAACTATGCAAGGGCTAAGCCATTCTCGGATGTAACCTTTCTCAAGGAGTTCATTGACTTAATTGTGTAACTCCTTAGCTTCTTCTGGATTGAGTCTATAAGAAGGCATGTTAGGTAATGAAGCACCAGGGACAAGATCAATTTGGTGCTCTATTCCATGTATTGGGGGTAGGCCTTGAGGAAGCTCCTGGGGAAAAAGATCTTCAAATTCTCAAAACATTTGCATAATAGAATCAAGTATGGTTCCCAGTTCTTCTACCCTATCTTTAAATATGATCAACACCAATGGGCCCCCTTGCAATAAATTTTCTTCTATTCATTCTCGGATATAAAGAAGGAAGACTCGACCCTTCCTTTCTTCTTACTTTCATAGTCTTGAGTTACTTGTTCAGGTGGAGAGGAGCTAGGTTGATAATCTTCCCATTCATCTTGAAGGAATAAAAATTTTTGAAACCATCATGAGTCACCTTTCTATCAAACTACCACAGTCTTCCCAACAACAAATGACTCGAACTCATAGGCACAACATCAAAGAGGGCTTCATCATCATATCTACCAATTGAAAAGGCAACTCGGGCTTGTTTGGTTACATTGATGGAATCCTTGTCATTTAGCCAATTTAGCTTGTAAGTGGTGGGATGTATTAAAGTCTCTATTCCCAACTTCCCAATGACTTCAAGAGAGACCACATTCATACAACTTCCCCCATCTATGATCATAGAGCACACTTTCCCTCCCACTTTGCATGGGGTATGAAAAATGTTTTCTCTTTAGCTTTCCTCTTCTTAGTTTTGCAAGGTCATTGATCTTTTCATCACAGCAAGTAGCGGTCCTTCTTGAGCATAATAGGTATCTTCCAAGGGTTCTTCCATGGTGCAAGATGCTTCACAAGCTTCATCCTTAGTGAAAATCTCCTCGGAATCACACCTCATGACCATCACCCGCTGATTGAGACATTGAGAGGCAATATGTCCAAGGCCGAGAAACTTGTAGCACTTAATGTTGTCTCTCGTGATGCACCCCAAATCTACATCAATATCATTTTTTTCAATTTTCTTTTAATTTAAATTAAAGTATTTTAATTTGTAATAGTTTAATTATTGTTTGGGATTGATAGTTTGTTTCTATTGTTGTTTTTGTTCTCTGTCGATTGGGTTGCTTATGCTGTAGGGTCAATTATATAATTAGGTGATTAGGGTTTAACCCTAATTGGCTTAGTATTTAAAATTCATTAAGCATCATTTGTAAGGTTAAGACTTTGGAATAGAAAAACTGAACTTCGTTCAAACTTGGAGTTTCTCTAGTCTGCCGCATCCTTGTCAGTGAGTGATATCTGATTAAGTTTGTGTGTACCAAAATTGAAATCATTAGCTTTTAAGTTTTGGGTGATTTCTCTTAGTGCTTCTCCTTTCTCTTCTTTATGCTGTCGAAGAAGAATTTATCCAGTAAAGAAGAAGAAAACTTTCAAAGATCTGAGTTGGAGTGCTGTTTCTTGCAAGCAGCCGTTGAAGTCAGAGACATCGTGTAATATCTCGAATTTTTGTAGGGCTAAGCACAAGACTTATGTGATAAATTGGGACGCTAGAAATGAAATTGGACAATTTGAAGATATTGGTTGAGAGAAACGTATTTGGAATAAGTGAATTATGATACCCTGTTATATTCATAATTAGCTTAAGGGAAGGTTACGATTATGTAGAATTTTGTGATGGTATTTAGAGTTAGAGAGGACAATGTGAATTAGAACTAATTGTAGTAGAATTAGCAAAAGAAAATATATTTGGACGTAATTTGGATATTGTATGGACTAAGAGCTTGAGAATAATAAGGTTCTTATCAGTTATTAGAATTTAACTTGGACAAAGGTGAAGGAAGAATAGTGAAAGATATAATATAATTTGATTTAAGTGATATTGATGTCAAAATATATTTATGGATTTAGTGCATACTGGTTTGGAGAAGGTGAAATCTAATGGAAGATATTAGAATTTCAAATTAAGAGTACATTGAATCTAGTGCTGGTTTTGGATATGAGATTTGTTTATGCGATACATGAATAAAGTAAAGAGTTAGAAGATGATAATTAGAATTAAGAGAAGTAATATTAGTAGTTAATAATGAGGTTAAAAGATTATAATTATATATATAAATTACAGGGAAAAATAAATATATAAAAATATACGTACGCAATTGCTTATTTGAGTGGCGGATGGTCAAAATTGAATGGCAGTTGGTCTCCCATGAACTCCAGTCGACCGGTGTGTTAAAAAATGGGTTTGTGACTAGTGAAATGAAAATGGTGGTCGATTAGTGACAAGGAATCATCGACCGCCAAACTAAATCATCACCTAGAAGCTGAAACCTAATTTTGGAAGTTTTCTGTTCTGCGTTTTACTCGTCTGATGATGTTGCAAATCGACATTAAACGTCTGCATAATTAATGGAGCATCCACTGGCCTTCTATATTCCTACCAAAATTAAAGGGAAACCAATGTCTGGCCTTCTATCTTTACGCAAAACATGAAGAGACAATATTGCCTATAGAATGAGATGGAAGACAGCACAGTTTGAGAGAAAAAGTTGGAGCACGGTGGGGTTACTCTATCAAAGTCTTGTGAGCTTCAAGATGAGTGATTTATGAGGGTTACATTGTAAAAGAAAGTAAGGAACATGAGGTGCAAAAAGTGAGTAAATGATTAGTTGAAGTTTTTGGAGAAAGGGAAGGTGATAGGAGGAGGAAAACTGAGGACGTTGAAAGGTGAATGTTACTGTGATGATGAGAATGAAGAGTTTGTGATTCTATTGAATGGAAGAAATCTGAAGGAACAACACAGTGATGAAATGGATGTGAAGGATTGTTGGAGAATGAAGTGATCAACGAGGTTTAGTAATTGGAGATTAATTCTCTGGGTTTAGATTATCGGATGCTTCAGGTATTGACGAGGAAGTGTATTTAAATGCTAACTATATAAGGCTAAGGACTCCAGGTAATGAATAATGCTTGTGTTTTGTCTGAAAGGACATACATCGCAGGAGTAGGGTTTTTGTGTAAATTGTTATGTCAGTCTTTTGTGATGGTTATCTGGCTAGGTTCTATTCCTACGTTAAATTACTAGTAGTTATGATGAAAATGGTTTTCTAAACTGATGGTATATGATATGGAAAAGTTAGACTAAGTTAGAAATAATACGTCAAGGATAAAAGATTAGATGTATGACGTTATAGTGTAATAGGAACGTGTTTAATATATATGTTATAGTTTGTTAATTGTTTAATTCGTCAATCATATTATTGTTTGTTAATTGTTTATAGTATTGTTTGCAATACATGAACTGTTGTGTGTGACACTCATGTAGATATGTTAATAGAATGTACGTCATGTATTTCATGGGCTAATAATGAAGATAATAATGGTGTTTCTATGTCGGTTTGGAAACTGAAGAGGTTGCTCACAGGTAGAAACTGCTCATTTGAGTAAGTTCAAAAACTGAAGAGGTTGCTCTTACTCAACGAGTGGTGAGTTCGGAGACTGAAGAGGTTGCTCTCACCTAATGGTAAAACGGTAAATGGTAATGAATGTAAATGTAGGTGGATCTATTTTTACAAGGTTCAGAGACTGAAGAGGTTGCTCTCATCCAACTTACAATTATATGAAACTAAAGTATGTATAATTGTCATAGAGTTTAAGGTTGCATTACATTTTATTCCTTACTGGGCAATAGGCTCATTATTCCTCCTATGATGTAGGTATGCAAAAAATCAAAGATAGTAGTAGTTGATGAGGCATTTGTGCATTGCGGGCTTGGCGGCTGGTTAGGCTAAAAGGTTTAAATGAAATGTTTGAAAGAATGACTTTGTTATGGTGTTATGTTACATTAAGTAGATTTTAAAATGATGTTAAACTATTTAAGTATTCAAAATACAAGTCTTCCGCTGTTGCAATGTTTTAAGGTTTTACAATACGAAATGTTTTAAGTGATCAATGGTTTAACAAAAAGGTATTTATTTATGCAATTCTTATTTAAGCTAGTTTTCAAATGAAAAGTCTTCCACTGTGATTTTAAAAGAAAAAGTTTTCACAAATCAGAAGTTTTAAACTGAAAGAATGAACGGGATGTTACACACCGCCTTAGTGTTGTTTGGACCAACTTGTTATATTTCTGTTAATCATTTCATTCATTTTGATCCGAGGAAATCAGCTGCCATTCACAGAGGACTCCCAACATCCAAGTTTTGAGCATTCTTCAACATTTCAGCCATGGGAATTATATTTTACCTTCAGACAGATTCAACTTCCATCCTCCTTCATTTTTGCGTGAAATGGATCGAATTCCAGAGCCATTTTGTTCAAATTCTTCCTTCTCCCTTTCAACACTCATAGGCAAGTCTGCTTCTCTAGGGATGTCCAGCCATGCAAAGAGACGTCTATTCTTTTCATTTAGCGTTAATTTCTATTCAGGGACATTCGTTCCCATCAAGGGACGTCTGTCCTCCAAGCGACGTCAGGTTTCGTCTCTGTTTCGTCAATTCCTTTTACTTTAGGGACGTCCGTTCATCAAATCGGGACGTCTGTCGTTACTCAAAATTTAACGTCGTCAGTTCTTTCATGCTAAGGGATGTCCATCCTTATAAAAGGGACGTCCGTTGCTTCCCCGTTTTAGGTGCCAGTCACTGCCTTCCCTCAAACGATGATGCTTCAGCTATCAGGGACGTCCACAACCTTTATTTGTCGTCCTTCACTCAAAACGATGGCTTCTCGATATAAGGGACGTCCGATATTACACAAGGGAGGTCCATTGTTCCTATTTTTATTGTCGGACTCTTCTTCACTCCAAACGATGCCACTCTTATTATAAGGGACATCCGTCTTCCACAAAGAACATTTGTTGCCTCTATTTTGAGCATCCATCGTCTTTCTAAGGGCGTACATCCTTTCTCCCAACACCTGAAGCTTCCTAGCTTTCACCCCAATGACCGTTTGAGCTCTGCCCCTACCTGAATTCATCCTCAACGCTTTCGTGGGTGCATCATTAGGTATTAGACCTTAAATTGACACAACTAATTGTACCAGGTTCTTTGTTCCTATTTTATTACTCTGTTATTTAGATAATTTTATCTTCCCTTATGATGAAACAAGGCTACCAGTATGCGAGATATTACAGTGAAGAAGAAACTGAGTTATTGGCATTTATCCCAACTTTTAGTGGTTCAAAATTTACCGAAGACTATTTGGATTGGGAAGACGAGGTTGACAAAAGTTTTCTATGGCTGTGTTTTTCGAAAAGGAGTACGGTAGAAATTATTTCTTCAAAGCTTCGAGAAAGAGCTTCAAGATGGTGGGACAAACTAATTTCCTACCAAAAAGAAAATGGAGGAGAAGACATCAGCACATGGCATTTAATGAAGAAATACTTAAGGAGAAAATTTGCTCCATCCTCAAAAAGATTTTCCAGGAGTCAATGATTAGAGTGCCAAGAGTTGAAAGTCATTTTCAATAAGGTCAGTTAAGTACTAGACAACATGAGAGATAATCTCGCGATGATGCAAGACTCCAAATTTTCTTCTACTTTGCAAGCCGAAAGCCATATTGAGGTTGTAGAAGATCTTGAAAGGGCAGACGAGATTATCCTAGAAGAGATTATACTTCTGAAAGAAGGGCTGCTTCATGAAGAGGATTGTAAAGATAACTCCTTGGCAACAACTAAACCAGAAGAAAAGCTTGTAGAAGAGATCATATTACCTGAGGAAGGTCCACTACTATCTTTGGATTTCCAGAGCATGAAAGCAGACTTGTCTGAAGTGGAATTCTTTGAGTCAGAAAACCTCATTGACAATAATATAACCTCGGAACTTATACTGAAAGAAAGGAAGTTAAATACCCAACTTGTCAATCCACTGTGTGACTTGCTAAGTCATATAAATTCAGAGTTGGAGCCATTTGTTAAAGAGAAAGAGCTACATGAGGAGACATCCCTCGTGATAATTGCAAGGCTATTGCCCCTCTTTATCCGAAAAGATAAAATTCCTGAGAAACAAAGTTTTCTTGATCAACATGAAAGGTACATTCCATCAATTTCCTTAATTGATTGGGTTTTTAAAATTGAGTGGGTCAAAGATTTTGCTATTATTTACTCTATTATGCCACCACTGGATGATAATGTTGTTGCTACTATTGTTGATAACTCTTTGAATTCTGGATTTTTGATTGGGGTTGACAACCTCAGCTTGTCTAGTGGTATAAGTATAGACACGTCATTGGCTAATGAACACCATAGTACTAAGCTTAACATCCAGGTTATTAATAAAGGAGATAATTACAGTTGGGGGATGAGCCATGTTGTTGTGAAGACTGAAGACTATTTTGTTGTTGTTCTATTTGGGAAACCTAAGATGAAAGTCATTATGCTTGGTATCAATCTCAATTTTCCATTTCATCCAGGTTGAAGACATGCAGAAGATAAAGGTAGAAGATTCATTGGATTTGAGGGCAAATCCTTTTCAACCTCAAGAGTATGATGCACCCCGGATCTGAATAAATATCATTTTTATTTTAGTTTAAATTAAGTATTTTAATTTTTAATAGTTTAATTATAGTTTGGGATTGTTAGTTTGTTTTTGCTGTTGCTTTTGTTCTCTGTCGATTGAGTGGCTTATGCTGTAGGGTCAGTTATGTAATTAGGTTATTAGGGTTTAACCCTAATAAGCGTCATTTGTAAGGTGAAGAATTTTGAATAGAAAAACTGAACATTTGTTCATCCTTAGAGTTTCTCTAATATGCCGCATTCTTTCAGTGAGTAATATATGAATAGTTTGTGTGCACAAATTGAAATCATCAGCTTGTAAATTTTGGGTGATTTCTCTTAGTGCTTCTCCTTTCTCTTCTTTGTGCCATCGAAGAAGAATTTATCCAGTAAAGGAGAAGAAAACTTTCAAAGATTTGAGTTGGAGTGTTGTTTCTTACAAGTAGCCATTGAAGTCAGAGACACCGCCTTAGTGTTGTTTAGACCAACTTGTTACATTTCTGTTTAATTATTTCATTCATTTTCATCAGAGGAATTTGGCTGCCTTAGTGTTGTTTTGACCAACTTGTTACATTTCAGTTTAATCATTTCATTCATTTTCATCAGAGGAAATTGGCCACCATTCATAAAGGACTCCCGGCTTCCAAGTTTTAGCCTTTTTTCAACATTTTAGCTGCAGGAATTATATTTTACCTTCAGGCAAATTCGACTTCCATGCTTCATCATTTCTGCGTGCAAAGGATCGAATTCCATAGCTGTTTCATTCAGATTCTCTGTTCGCCCTTTCCTCGCTTGCAGGCAGGTCTGCTTCGCCAGGGACATCTAGCCTAGCAAAGAGACGTCTATTCTTTTAATTCAGCATCAATTTTTGTTAAGGGGCATCCGTTCTGGCCGAGGGACGTTCGTCCTCCAGGCGATATGAGCCTCTGTCTCTGTTCTGTCAATTCCATCACCTTCAATGGCGTACGTTCTTCAAATTGGGACGACTATCGTTACTCTAAATTTAACGTTGTCAGTTCTTTCGTGCTAAGGGACATCTGTCCGTATAAAAGGGATGTCCATTGCTTCCCCATTTTAGGCACCAGACTCTGCCTTCCCTCCGACGATGACGCTTCAGCTATCAGGGACGTCCACCACCTTTATATGTCGTCCTTCATTCAAATCATTGTCTTCTCGATACAAGGGACGTCCAATATTGTACAAGGGATGTCCATTGTTCCTATTTTTTGTGCCAAACTCTTCTTCGCTCCAAATGATGCCGTTCCAATTATAAGGGACTTCCGTCTTCCACAAAGAACATTTGTTGCCCCTATTTTGAGCGTCTAGCTTATTTCTAAGGGCGTTCGTCTTTCTCCCAACCCCCGAGCCTTCCTAGCCTTCACTCCAACAACCGTTTGAGCTCTAGCCAGGCCTCAATTCATCCTCAACGCTTCTGTGGGTGCATCATCTCGACCTTGGTTTAAGGCCATCAACATTTATTTTCCTCTCTTCATTGCCCATGCCTTCTTGGACTTTCATAGGGAAGCTCTTCTCATCATTCTTATGAGTTAGTTTGAAAGGAATATTGCTTTTAGTAAATGACCGAGTGTTGCTCTCATTCATTTCCTTTTTCTTTGCCTCTCAATTTTCAAAGCTAATTAAACCCACCTTGCCATGGTTGGAAAGGGTTATAACTCCACCAAATCCCCAATATCTCTATGTAGCCCCTTGATGAATCTCGCAATGATTTTCTCCATTGGTTCTTCTATAGCACATCGGATCTTCAAGGTTTCAAACTTGGTCAAGTAATCCTCCACCGATTGAGAACCTTGTTTTAGATTTTGGAGTTGGAAGAATAATTCTTGCTTATAATGGGAAGGAACAAATATTTTCTCCATTAGGGCCTTCATGGCTTTCCAAATTTTCACATCATCATAGCCCTTTCTTCTTCTTTGAGCCTTAAGGTCTTCCCACAAAAGGCTTGCATACCCGGATAACTCCAATGTCACCATTTGGACTTTTACCCTCTTGGTATAATCATAACAATCAAAGACACGATCCACTTTTTCAATCTAATCCAAGAAGCCACTGCCATTGCTAGGGCCCTTGAAGGTTGGTATGGAGACTTTAACATGCCTCATATCATCCTTGCCATGTGATTTTCCTTTTGGGCTTCAGGATTCCTCTATATCGATTTCCTACTCATCTTCATCAAACATGCTCTGACTATGGCCTCTTGAGTGGATGCAAGTACTTAGTCTCCTTCTAGGCCTAGGAGTCCTTGGTCCTCTTACATGTACATTGCGGGGATCCTCTTGTCTTGGCTGTAACTTAAACAACATTCATCGGATCTCATCAATTTGTTGTTGTAAACTAGTCTAGGCTTTGTCATGCTCTTTCTCGGTTGGTGAACTAGAACTCGACATTATCTCCTTATAATTATTATAGTAAGCACCACTTCTTGTACTCAATTTTCCAAAATTTCACACTCACAGAGTTGCACAAACAGGGCAGTTGTGCTCTAATGCAAGCTTATGCACCACAGGTGCAAGGAGCTCACAAGAACAATGAAGCTAATTGGCAATTCCCAAAACAGAACACTCTAATTGAATCGATGATATCTTACGATGCATACAAGAAAATCACTTCAAATTTGGAGGGCAGCTAGTAATCACAAAGATAATGTTGTCTCCAAAAATCAAGTTAGATTCACAATACAAACGAAGTTATGCACTTTGCAAGACGCTGCTAAGAATTGGCAGAAAAATAACAGTTTCGGGTCTCTTCAAAAATCAGTTGCACAACACCTCTCAATTCGATCTCAATCAACAACAAACTTCAAATACTTCACTAATTTCCAAACAAGAAGCAAAATCCAGAATCCCCATAGAAATACAATCGAAATTAGAGAAGAAAAATAGAACACCTCAAGCTGGTCTGCCAATATTTAAGCAACCATAAATAGCAACTTGATGGAACCCATCAAAGAGATCACTCCACCTTGTTTCCTTCGGTCTTCTAACTGTCCACACACAATGACCACCTCAAAATAGAGATGCTAGAAGACTTAGCATAAGGTCTTCTCTCCAAGATCGAATAAGAACTACGAGAGAAGAGATTGTTGGTGTAAGTAACAGATTCAACCTAGACTTCACAACTAGTTTGTTTTCGAGAGGGAGTCTCCAAACGAAGGTAGCTGTAGCTTTAGGGTTATGAAATTGAGTTTAGGACACCATTAAGGAAGCTTAAACACTTCTCTAATGGTTGCCCTAAGGAGAATTATAGATTTACCCTTGTGTTCACAAAAATTTGGCATGAATGCTCGTCTAACAGGCTAGCCGAGCACTCTAATAAAAATTGAGTTAAAACATTGTCAATCTAACCAAAAAATAATCTAGCAGCCAGTATTTCAACAAAACATAATTCCATCCAACATATCAACACAGATAATAAACATATCTCTATCTAGGGAACTTCCTTAGCCTTGGTACATTGAACCTCCAAGTGATCGCGAGTAGTTTGGTCTAGTCGAGAGGTTGCTCTATGGTTCTAAGTGAGCATATGCATTGGTGCCTCCTTATCTTCGTGATGCATGTATGTTATGCCATACTCAGTCCACAATAATTTATATAATGCACAAAGAGGTAACATAGCATTATAACAGTGATATAATAGCATGACTCAAGCTAAAATAATCCCTTCTATCGTCTAACAATTTATCAGTGATTTATAAAGAACAATTAAGGGAACAATGCATTAGAAAGGACTGCTAAATAAATCATCTATTTACTATCAGAGAATAATTCACTAAACACCAAGGAACAACTTATCACTTAACAAGGCAGAGCAAACCATTCAAAGATTGCAATCCAGAAAGAGCGGATTACCAATAACTCCCTCTTTATCTTTTTTTAATTTTCTACAAAGTATTATTTCATAACTAACCAACAGAACATTTCCTATATTCCTCATCGGCTAATTCCTCACAGCCCACAATAATCACAAAGTCACAGTCAACAATACATCACAGCAGCTATAATCGTATAACAGTACAGCACTACACCTCAACAATTAAACCAAGCAATATTCAGTGGAACAATATCCACTTTAATCTTCTATGGAGTATTATTTAATCCAAAGTAGTATTCCAAATGAATAGGGTAACACTCTTCCTAAGTAACCAACACTTCTCGGTCTATAATGAATCACAAATTAATATCACACTATGCATGACAAAAGCTGTCCAATTTCACAAACCAACAGAAAATGGCAGTGGCTAAATTCATCTAACTAGAGCATATTAACATATCACAACAACTAACCAAGGTAGTGTTCAAACAGACAATAAAATCATGTGATGTAGTGCCTCCATTGGCCAAACCTACATCCCATTTCTTACCTCTTCCTCTTCGTAAGTTCTCCAGCAGAAGCTCCTCCGCACGCCAGCAACAACCACTTTGAACCAAGGTAGAACACCTCACTCTCCCCTTTTCTATTTCTCTTCTCTCTAAAGCAAATAATTGGAACAACTCACTCTCTCCCACACACTTTTGGCTCTCTCACCCTCACTTCCTTTTCTCTCTTCTCACTCTCACACTATCTTTTGCTCTCTGAAAAAGAAATACCAACTCCAGAAGCTCCCTATGTAAGCTAAAGTCCATAGTGCCTCTGTATTTATCAACATGGAGGAAGCTTCTTGCCAAATTAGATGGATGTTCACCAACATCGAAGGAAGGGGGTCCAATTCAACATTGCCATGTGGAATGTCACTTATCGCGTCGGGAGAGTGAAAATCATCAAGAGAAACATAAAATGACCACAGCAAAAAGAACAATTTTTTTCATAAAACTTTGTGGGAACTATCGATGCAATCGGTTGATAGCCCAATGTCGACCGCTCCAACACGGAACACGACTTTATGGTCGATGATAGTCAACCTCACACATGACTGTACCATCAACCGCTACTCATATTTTTATCTCTGTAATGTTTTCCAGTTGAGTACCCTTGACGGCTCCTTCGACTTATCACTCGACTGAAAAACTAACATGCAATCTATAATATATTTTGTTCGAGCAGCTCAACTGCGTCCTTGACAATTTCATCGACCAAAAACCTAGGGCCAATCTGTAATATTTAGCGATCGACCATTTATTCGAATGATTTCTCCACAGTTGATAGAAAATGCCAATTTAACACTTCCCTCAACAATTTATACTTTTAATCTCTTTTCTCATCTTATACTTATTTTAACTGCAATTACCGCAAGAAGGTTCCATACATTATTATGAAACGTGTTTTCTTTTATCAAAACATATATTCCAAAAAATTCTTTACATTATATTTATAGAGGAATTATTTGGGTACTACACGTCAACTTGGATACAATAGGTATTTTAGTTGAGAAGCAATCCATCACGAGCAACCTTGTCTATTCTCTGATCGTATGAGTGTTGTCGGCACTAAGCTTTGGCTCGTCGGTAGCTCGGATGACGAGTTGGATCTCCAAATTGCCATCATGATTACTTCTTCTACCTCATGAGGTAATGCTAGATCCTACATAGTACTTTCTTTTGTTTATAATTATATTATATTGTCTCTTGTTGATCATTTTGTGCATCCTGAACCATGTGATTTGGGTTTTGGACTTAATTTCATGTTAAGACTTCCGCTTCTCCCTAGCCTTGGGCTAGGCAATCAAGTTCTCTCTAAGAATCGGATCGCCTGACCTGGCGATTTTGTTAGGCCCGCTTCTATGTCGTGACAATAAAACCCTTGTTCGAAATTGTGAAGATTTCTCTATAGCCAACTCTCTTTTGGTTGTTTCATCCAATTGATTTTTGTGTAGAATTTGGTATGATTCTGTTTGTAAATTTAAGTTGATATCACTTATGGCTCTATCCTTCTCCACCTCGTTCTATAGAGGTAGAGATCCCCTGCAACAGTATGGAAACTTGCAAGAGAACCAAGTTGGAGTGTTTCAATCAATGGAAGCCATTGACGTCAATAGGCACGGATGTGGTGTCTATTCATTATAGTTTGCACCCTGTCGACCATAACTTTGCCATTCAACGTATTTGCTTATGATTTTTAGAGGGCTCCTTCCTCACTTATAGAGTAAGGTGTGGACCAAAACTCACGTCCAAAGGAAGTAAATTGCCAAATACATATTTTCCTCAAGTTGGGTGAGTTCTTTCCTTATTCGGCACCAAGTTTCAAGGAGTTTCCATTTTTTCTCATTAAGGTGGTGCGTCACCATCCAAATAATAAACTAACAATAAAAGTTGCCCTATCAAGATGTGATGTATACAGAAAGGCTAAACTCATGCAAACATCTCTTATCTTAAGATCTCAGCACAATTTTTGATCACCTAAATTGTTATCCCTTGCTTTGGTCAACTTCCAATTACTTTGATTCCAACGCCGTTATTCTCCTTGAAATATCCATTACAATATATCAAGTTAATAATGAAATTGAAATTCATTGAACTAGGCTACTTATGAAAAATCCCCAAAAAGATAAAATTATCTAATTTAATCTAATTTTTTTGTTAGGTATTTGACTAAATTCCCAACAATTTCATTTTTATCTTAATCATTAGTATGGCCATAAGACATAAATAAGTGCCAAATTGTTGAGAAAATTGGGCATACAAAACTTCTTGAACAAACCCAAATTAAAAATATTTAAAACTCCAATCAATACCCTAATCCACCACTATATTCAATCTTATAAGCAATCAATAATCTAAACCCACATGATTTTAACAACAACTAGCGTTATCTCTAGTGAGATTTAGAGAAAAGGGGTGGAGGCTTGCATTTCCCAATTAAAAGTGATTAAGATTTTGGCTAAATTTCCTTTTATATCCACAATTAAATGTGTTACTTGTCGACTGCTCATTATATAATGCCCCTCTCATAAATTTAAATTTTTCTTGTAAATTTTGTGTTATAATTTTTTTAAAAAAATCACAACAGTGACACTTGTCACAAAGCACTACTTGAAATAAAAACTATATGCTAAATCAATTACCCTACCACTTTATTACCATTCAAAATAAAACCATATTTTTAAATAAGCTATCCAAACAAGCCTGAAGGTTTCATGTAAATAAAGCAAAAAAATTCCCAATTCAAGCAAAATTTCATGTAAACCCAATGTTTAAAGCTCTTTACACTTAAATAAGCTATCCAAACAAGCCTGAAGGTTTCATGTAAATAAAGCAAAAAAATTCCCAATTCAAGCAAAATTTCATGTAAACCCAATGTTTAAAGCTCTTTACACTTAAATAAAACCCATAACTAAAAATAAAATTTCAACATTTGAAATAGAACCTTTTATAGTAAGAGTACTAGCATAAGATAAGGGTATTAAGTCTCAAGCAAACAACCCCGAAGTCTTACTCATGGGCAAGCTTCCTCAACTTGTATGTCATCTATGGCCAATTCCTTCATAACTTCCTCACCTATAATGCAAGGTTCATCTATAAGTGTAGGGTTTAGAAAGTAATGCATGTGACTGTGTACATAACATATCATGGCATAAATTTATTTTTCCTCTTTCTTATTTATCTTTCTTTAGTTTTCTTTCACTTTCGAGTATGAGTAGGCTCAACAGTGGAACACACACTACTTTCTCCACCCTTTTTGGAAGTCGTCCGTTAGTTGTCATGCAATTTAATGCATGGCAACCTAGCGACCCTTATGCTAGTTAGACCTGGGTTTCATCAGAAGCAAGCTAACGGGCTAATGTCCCAATTCTCCACCCTTTTGGGATAAAAAGTCTTTAGTCACCATTTACATAAATTTTATTATCTTTTATCTCTCTTAAATGTAGACTCATGCATGAACATAACATCATAATGCAATAGACCATATTATCATAATGTAGCAGAAACATGTTCTCATCATTGACCATCAATACAGGGAGCTATATCAAAGTAAACAATAACACTGATCCTCAAGGCACTCAACATTGTAAATGGAATCCTTAATATCATTTTAAACTGGAAATAAATGAAATATCTATCATCATATTTGCAAAGCATCACATCCTCAGTTCATTAAGCATAATATAAACATAGAAAGCAAAGCATCGAATCCTTGAGAATCATTACTAAAAAAATAAGCATAGCAACAAGTACTCAAGTGTCATTAATGAAATAGTATGTACAAAAAAAAAAGAGTGGTCAGTAAAACAAGAAGTAGACTAACCAAACTGCCTAACACCTTGTGATGTATGCCATGAGGCCATAACGCTTACTAGTACAAGAAAACCTCTCTCTTAGCTCATCCCTCTGTCGTCCAAAAATGCTTTGTCTCTTTGCAACACTCTCAAACAAAATTATTACAAATGACCGAAGTAAAATTGTTTCGGTCTCTTCAAAATTCTCGCTTTTATACTCACGGTAAGGGAGCAGCAGTCATCATCTACAAAAGTATTCCTTGCTGCAAACGCCAATGGATGCACTAATGACCACATTTTTGGGTTTTGCAGCTGTGTTTAATTCCACGGACAGATACATTTCCATGAGAACCATATTTTCCTTTGTGACCTGAACCAAAACAACATCGCTTCCTACAATCTATGGAAGTGTTCTGCATCGCAAACTCCTACACTCTTGCGACTCTAACTATTCAACGAACACTTATATCTAGTCGACGTTCAACTTTTTCTTTTAACCACTTCAAGCTTTTCCATTAGTCAGATGACGCCTTTTAACTCACACTCATCCACATCCCCTCCTGCAAGAAATATTTCCATGATGCGGAAGCATCTTCTCTACATCCAATGGTCTGCATTTTGTCTAACTATTTTATCCAATGGTCATCCTTTCTCCCACAATGGAATCTTTCTCTCCCATGGAGCATCTTTTCTTCCACCTTCTAATTCGACAGTCCTTAGCTCATCAACATTTCTCATCAAATGGACATTACTCCCTCCACTAAACCTGATTGTTTATGCAGACATTTTCCTCTCCATGGTCTTCATCAGACGAACAATGTTTCCACCGCGCTTTCCATCCAACGGTCCTTATCTCCCCCTCCCCTTCTGAAATGACCCCATTTTTTTACTTTACTTGAAACATTGAGATTGGAAATAATTTTTCTCCGTAAAATGCGTAGCAGAAGACTTTCATTAGTAAAAACACATAATTTGAAACCTTTCTCTTTAATAAAATCTTTCTAATAGAATGCGTAGAGGAAAGCTTTTCATTTTATTATAAAACATGTTCTTCAATAGTTTATTATGAAAACATTCATTCCATTCCATTCCATTCCATGAACATACCATATTCATTATCATTATCACAAACCATATTTCACATAAGTGTAGAAAACAGTCATCACAAATTACCTAAAATTTGTTCATAAAACCTTTATACAAGTATCAAAATATGATATGTAAAAGCATGCTATTCCAAGCTATAACCTACCACTTAGGTCGCCAACAATGCAAAATGCTCAACATAGCAATACTTCATCACCTGTATCCTCCCTATCTTCAATTCATAAAGGCTTCATCCACAAATAAGGTCTTCACCTACATCACAAGATATTAACTTTGAGCCCAACACTCAGTAAAAGATATAAATATATTATGCTCATGTTATGAAACTTTATAAAACCTATGCAGTTTCTATATCAATTTTTCCTTTTCCTTTTCCTTTACCTTTACCTTTACCTTAAACTTTACTTTCACTTAACAATCCCGGAGTTGGGGGTATAACTGTAAAAGAGAGAGTGACCCTCATGATTCAATTAGGACCGCCATCTAAAACCCCATAACTCACAACGTCTATTTACATTTATTTCAATTTTATTCCATTTTTCTTTAGTTCCACTTACCCATCCAGGTGCTAGATATATAATCGTACAAGGGAGAGTGACACCTCTTGAACCACGTGGGGCAGCTATCTCAAGAACCCATACCTCATAGCGTTTATTTATGTTTATTTCTATATAATTTTAGTCTCCTTTTCAAAACATAAGCATAAAAAATTTTCGTACATTTTCATCAAAACTATGATGCAGGAGAATGCACATGATCAACACAATGTGCCAAATCATCTACACATTTCCTAAAGTAGCAACATTTTAAATTTCTTCATTTATCTTGTGATTAATCAATCAACATTTTATCCTTTCATATAAATCAATACTATCTTTATATAATTCCTAGCATACTAATCACATGATAGCATACAAGTAACCACATCATGTCATAACAGTATCCTCATATATCCAACACAGGAAACTATATCATCAATAACAACATATTCCTAGATTCTTGTGATGTAGGTCAAAAGACCAAAGACATGCATATCTCTTACCTTGTGGTCTTCAACAAATTTATTTAACTATGTCCTTGATTTAAGCACCTAAAACATGATAAACCTCATATTATTATGCATTTATACACTTTTTACTTAACATAACCCTTAATTCCAGATCCAAACGTAACTAACATGGTATAAAACATCTTTTGCATCGCTAGAATAAGCAATTTCATGCATTCAATTCTCCTTACAATAATTCCATGATATCTTAATAGTTTTTATCCAGCTTTAAACAACCATAATTTCCAATATACTCAACAAGTTCTATAATTTCCAAAACCTTACTCTTCCTTACGATGCTAAGAATAACATATTCAAAGGGTTTCTCCTTACAATCCTATTAAAATAATCAACACATCCCAAACAACATATCTCCCTGATACTAACCATTTACTTCCTTTCACCAAATTAACTTCCTTAAACTCAGAGAATTCATAAGAATCATAAAAGAAACTCTTGATACCTTCAAAATTTCGTGAGGGAGAAAGTGGGCTTGTTGAGAGTTTCTTGAGAGCTGCTTAATAGTGTATGCTTATTTTTCCTTTTTTATGCATGTCTTTTAGCTTTTATTTTCTAATAGGAACCTATTCTCTAGCATCAAGCTGAAGGTGTTCCGTAGTCAAGACACGGTGGTGGTGAGTCAGCACATCCTCACCAATCAAAACATATTATTGAATTCTATTCTAGGTGACTTTTCATATTACCGGTCAACCACTTTTCCAATGCTAGTCGACCGAAAACCTACCCGAGGTTTAACTCTCACATTCTATCACAATTTTGGTCTACCACATCCTCAATGTCTATTGACTACAAAACAACCCCAGGCTACCAATGTTTAACTCTACACAAATCTAGTTGACCCCAAATCCACATCTGGTCGACCATCTATCCATCCAAGAGCAAGAAATTACAATATATTCTGAATCTGGTCGATCGCCATCTAATTTTATGTAACGACCTGGGTTTCCTTTCTTAAAACGTGGCATTTTTAAAAGCATTGATCTTTGAAAATCGTGTAAAATTTAAAACTTTTGTATAGTAGAAGACTCTTCATTCATAGAACCATTTAAACACGGTAAATAGAATCCTTTTCTTAAAAACATTTATACTTTGGAAAACTCCTTTATAAATCACAGCGGCAGACTTTTATGAGTTAAACCAAACTATTTAAATACTTTACAAAACTCTTTACAAACTATTTCCTTTTAATCCTTTAGCCTAGCCAGCCATAAGGTTCACGCGTGCAAATTTTTCATCAACTACTCCTTAACTTGATCTCGTACGTACCTATATCACAAGACTTAAACTATGAGCCTATGGCCCAGTAAACGATATAAAATATGCAATATAGCTTTTAAAATCCGTATGTAGTTTTCTATGCTTAAAAACATTTTCCTTTCTTTTCTTTACATTTACTTGCTTATAAAAATTGTGATGAACTTTAATGAACTTTAAATCTGACAGTGAACATAGGATGTATTTGTGAACTTAGGCTTTGATGGTGAACTTGCACTATTCTGGTGACCTTGGGCCAGCAGATTGAACTTGTACCACAGATGGTGAACTTGCATCATGAGGGGCAACTTAGTCCATCATGATGCACTTTTACCATTTCCTTTCTGCTAACAACTCGGGAATGAGTAGTGAACTTAAGAAAACTTAATCTTTCTCATTTTCTTTACGTATTTCTCTTTGCTCTTTATCTTTCTTATACACAACTTATACAATTAAAACCATTTCATTTGCAAAACCATGTAGAAAACCATTTTTGTGACATTTTTAAAACCAGATGCATGAATGCATACAATTCTATATCCTCAAACCATGATCAATATCAAAATCCTGTAATCCTAAAAGCAGGATCCATATAAATTTCTTAACTTAAAGAACTTAAATCTAATAAACACGTCACTAAAACACACAGCAATACATCCTCGAACAATAGCATGGTTAATAACATATTATTCTAGTAAACACAGGCATCAAACTAGTCCTACCTCTTGCAATGTAGGGCTCCCGGGAAAACACAAGCAATATCACTTACCTAGCGATCTTCAATGAACTTTAACAACTATGCTTATCGCCCAGGTATTCTCCCCTTCAAAGTTAAAAAAATCCTTATCAATAACTATTTCACACACACACACACACATACACACACACACACACACACACACACACACACACATATATATATATATATATGTATGTATGTACGCATCATGGCAACAAAGTTGTCTTTCTAATTTTCTTAATTACCAAAACTAAAATAACAGAACATAACTCCCATATATAACCAGTGAGCATGAATTCAACAAAGAGAGAGTAACTTCAATCTTCAACACAGTGAACGAATAGAGAAATTGATGTGCCCCCAAAAATGCACAAAGACAATACAAAGCTATTGGGCAATCGGTTAACTTCAATCCGAGCAATCTGATGAAATGTCTATAGCTTTTAATGCATGCAAAAAAAAGGTCCCATATTTGGAGGGTGTCTTGAGAACTCAAAGAAATAGGGAACCTTCAAATTTTACATTCAACAACATAATATTCATGGAGATATGACTAATTAAAAAAGCTCCTTGGAAATAGCTTTCTCAAAGATTAAAACAGTTTTGCGGACATCTCAAATAATGGTTGAACAACTTGATCCAAAACAAACTCCAATTATCAAGTAAATCCCCAATAGCTTAAATATGTACAGAGTACGTTCATAATCCAGAAATTCAAAAAAAGAAGTCGCAAGGATTAAGGGAAACAGGTCGAAGCCCCCAACTAGTCCAAGATAAACAAGTCTAATCGGCTAGCCCTAAATCTGAGCATTGAAAGTAAACTGATTAGAACTCAAGCTTCATACGGAATCTAGACCCCAAATTTACAGGGCAACTACTAAATAGCTAATATTAGAACACCTTCAAATGCTACCCACACACGGAGTTATGCATCGGAGAATCCCCTGCTCATAAATAGTATTCTTAGAAAAACAGATTCTCGGCACTCTTAGGAAAACAAGCACAACTTTAAAAATAGGAGTCCAATTCAAACAATACCACCCACCATTTCACAAGGATAGCGAAGTTAATAAACTCAGATAAAAATACAACAGTAACCTTCAAGAAAAATGGAAGAAATCATAGCACTAAGTTGGTCCGCAAATCCCTCACTCGGCCGATGGGGCCACTTGTTCGGGTGATTCGAAGAACACTCTCCAACTTAACTTTTGTCATGGTCTTCTAACTCTACACCACAAGGAAAACTCCAAGAGAAGTTGCTAGAAGAGCTAGCAATGATCTCCCTGTCCAAGATCGCGCAAGAACAAGAGGGAAAACATTTTGATGTGGTAAGCCAAGAGGCTAAAACTAGACCACCATGAGGACAAGAGAAAATTCCCTAAGCTAAGATGAAATTGAAAAATAGGGTTTCAAATCTGATTTCAAAATAGCCCTAATGGAGGCTTAAAAACCCCACATGAAATTAGGGTTGTCTAATTATCAAATTACAATAATATCCCTAATATTAAACACATAAAGAAAAAGGTTCGAGGCAGGGATTTTGGTCTCTATAAAAGTAGCTTTAGAAATAGCAAAAGAGGTCCGAATTTATCACAAAAGCACATTCTAGAAAGCATAAACTGTTGGAAGCAATCTTTGTGAAGAATGTATTTTGATATCAGATTTTCCAAAATGCCAAAAGTGCCCTTGACTGTTCGGAGGTCAGATTGTAGGTGGATTTGAAAAGTCCACCATTACTTCTATGTTTTGCATGACCTACACTTATCCAAATGCGTAGACTCCTCTTTGTGTAATTGACTAAAATTCTCCCCCAAGCTAGCTAGGAAAGAGACACCTACAAAATAAATAAAAAGAGTTAGAAAAGAAAGGAGCACTTGGCTCGGGCTCAGGTGATGAGACCTTGGGGTGCATAAGAAATTCCAACCTAACAGTTTCCCTTCACTTATTTTCATCAACCAAATAACCAATAAAAGAGTAACATTAACTTACAGAACCTTGAACTCAATACATTCTTCAATTCACTAATTATCATATTCACATTCAACAGATGACATTAAAATCCTCAACCAACAGAGCATTCCTATTTATTTCTTTTATCATGATGCATGTCAAGACAGTGCAATAATCACAACAATATATCGAGGTCATTCAACGAGAAATAAAGCGAATCTAATCAGAGCAAGTCCAACCCAATAATCAAGAGAAATCTAACAACCTATAGTACCAAGGAGCATATTATGATACAATGATTATAAGCAATAATCTAACTAACCAAAATCAACAAATTAATGATTGGAGGGCTAACATGAGGCAGTATATTGAGATTTACTGTAATACCCCAATTTTTGCAACCAAATTAATTTGGGATGATTGACATTTATTTGATAAGAAAAAATTGATTGGCAGAAATATTTGGAAAATAATCTAAGTATGGAAAATTTAGAAAAAAATGTGCACTGGTGAGTTTCGGACGCCTGCAGACGAAGCAGACAAAGAGGGTTCGCGTCCGCACTGAATCTATACAATTTTGGGACAATTCCGATGACTTGCGGATGAAGAAATTTGCGTCTGCAATGAATCTGTACAAATTTGGGACAATTCAGACGACTTGCGGATGAAGCGGAAGACGAAATTCGCGTCCGCAATGAATCTGTACAAATTCTATGCATTTTTGGATGCCTCTACATCATCCAAAAATGGGCGCAGACGGGCGGACGTTGTTGAAACGAATCTGTATTGAAATTTATTGGTTTTCGGATGCATAAATCACTTCTGAAATCAGGCGCGGACGCCTCATAGCGTCCAAAAATTTGAAAATATTCAAGAAACCCATTTAAATTATCTTCTCTCTTCCGATTTCGTGTGGCACCTAACAAACTCTCTCTCTCTCAACCTCCTGCACCTGCGTCCAGTCTCTCCCTTAGGTATGGGAGCCTTTCCACTTGGTTAAATACTAGTGGACCACTTCTTCCTTGGTATGCTCAATTATCTGCCAGCTTTGGAAGTCATCCATTCAGCTATAAATGGATGGTAGTGGACAGGCTCTGGCAGAGTTGAAGACCAGTGATGGAAACGTGAAGGTGAGTGCAACAATGATGGGGAAGGAACCGATACTTCCTCTCGGGTGTGCACTCTGTGAAAGGAACCAAGATTTCCTTGTAGCCAGAAAAGAAGATAGGTGAAAGTGACAATGAAGCTTCTGTCTTCAGGTAAGAAATTCTTCCATGGCTTCTGTAGGCTATTGTGAATATGGGTTGTTGAATTGTCTTCTGTCGACAGTCCTGAGAAGATTAAAGTATTGATGATTTGTTGGATTTCTTGTTTGTTTTGATGAGCTGCTTGGGATGTGAGGGCCGTGTATGTGGCACTTTGAGTTGTGGCCGGGAGGATCTGAAACAAAGGAAGAAAAGGAAGAAGTTCTCTAGAGGAAGAAGATGGAGAAGATGAGTAAGAACCAGGGGCTGCCTTCTTCCTCGGGTAAGCTTATGTCTTCGACTAACTCACTGTTACTTGTAGTTTTAAGGATTTTAGATAAATGTTCAATGAATACTCTCTGTTCCTATGTGAATTGTGCATTATTGTGGAATAATATAGCCAATGGTTTACTACTTATGGGTTTTGTACAGTGACACATGTTATTAGTTGGAGTGTTCTGTTGATTATTGTTCTGCCCTATAATGATATGTTTATAAGACATTTGTACAATCATATAGGACTGTAGGTATTTATAGGCATATTGCATGACATAATTAATATATGTAAATAGGCGTGTGGGGGTCGGGTGATCGGTGACACTTCCATACGGTAGTATTTCTCCCACGTAGGGAGTGGTAGGTTTAGAGTTAGCTACGTGGAAACTAGGGTTCACCTTTACCCCATTCTGAAACCCCCAACGTCTTTAACAAAATGACTAAGTATGGCTCGTGGTGACACCCCGATTGGCGTGGTTCCTCGTCGGAACCATAGGTTAAGCCACGAGAGCAATTGACTTATCCATCGTCCCGACTAACAGATGAGATACAGTTTTCCTCTGTAATGCATCGCATGATCATGCATCATATCTGTGTTTTATTTTCTTATATCCCTTACTAAGCAATAGGCTCATTAGTTTAGATCTTGTGATGTAGGTATCGTACAAGAAACAGGTGAACATGTCAAAGACAGTTGATGAAGGATTTGCACGGGTGGATCTTATGGTTGGTTGGGCTAAAGAGTTTTAAAAAGAAATAGTTTATAAAATGGTTTGTAAATTATTTAATATTCTTTAATGTTTCATTTTAATTCCGCTGCGTTTTATAAAAGAATTTTTATTACTTCTTCTACAAAATGTTTTAAGTAAAGAGTTTTAACGATGGGTTTTTATAAGAAAAGTTTCACTCAGATTTTATAAAAGAAAAAGTTTTAAATTTCTTGTGATTTTAAAGTAAATAAAAATCGGGTCATTACATTTACATTAACATGGCATATTCTGATTAGAAAGATAGCAATAAAACATGGAACACTGTGCGAACTAATAACATGTTATAGCGTGTAGTAATGCTTTAAAACATGCTTGGCAATTATAGGAAACAACAACTATATCAGAAATCCTAAACATGCTTGGCAACAAATCGATGACATAAGATGAGCAAAGGCGCGATGAACAAAGACAATATAATATCTAGTAAGCGAAGCGTCAATGCAGGGTGTGATAAAGCATTATATTTGACAGATGCATTATCAAACCCTCTAGAAAAATATATTCAAGAAATTAACATGGAATCCACTGCTTGTGGTGTAGGACCTCCACTGACCACGACTCAATCCCAATTCTTACCTAGCATTGTAATGCGTCTTTAAGTCCTTCCTTCTTCTGAATACCTTCAAAGTCATTGACATTTAATTATCAATAATTAAGGCTAATAAATCTAAACGTCATCAATACCCTAAATCCTTATTCATCATATAATGGAATTTCATAATTCAATTCCAAACAGTAGAGAGCATTATAAACCAATAGAGCACTGACCAAATCCAAAGCATTAATGTAATACCCAAAAAATATATTTCCATTTATGATGTACTAATTCCGAATAATTTTAATATACGAATAGTGCATCATATTATGTGATGGTATGTGTTAAGTTGTGCTTGGGAAGTATAGGGTTAACATTGAGAATAAGCTAAGTGTGGAAGACTTAAGAAAAATTATGCATTTTCGGTGTTTCGGACTCATGCAGACTCCATGCAGACTAAAATTGGCGTCTGCAACATTGTTGAGCTATTCCCCTGCACTTTGGGACAATTCGGACGACTATACAGATGATGCGGATGAGAGGGTTCGCGTCTGCATTGAATCTGTACAATTCTGGGATAATTCGGACGATAGCGGACGATGAAGAATGACATCCGATTGAAACTGTCCTAAAACCTGGACACTTTCGGACGATGCATGCGGACATCATGTCGCGTCAGTAAGGCACCAGCGGACAGTACGAACAAAGGCTAGGGACGCATTTTCTCATCCCAAATCGATTTTCAGATGGTGCGGATGAGTACTGCGAGCGACTGGACTCGTCCGCAATATCGGGAAATTATGAGAAACCCATTTCAATCTTTTCTCTTTCTTCCTATTTCTTGCAGAAATCAATGAACCCTCTCTCACTCCAGTCTCCCTGCAACCTGTCCAGTCCTCCCCTGCAGATGGGAGGGCTTTCCACTTGGGGTATCACCATTGAACCACCTATCCTTGATATGGATGATTGTCACCTCCTAGTGCAGCTTATCCCTCTCTCTATAGAAGCCCAGCTCTCCCTTTTGTTCTCCTATATAGGTAAGTCTTCTGCTTGTAATTTCCTCTGCAAACGTGAATGAAGAGTGTGAGAGTAAAGTTTGAGTGTGTGAAGGAGTTGGTGAGAATTGTGTTGTTTTGTGGTATGTCAAGTGAAACATAGAGTGATCAATTGTATTGCTCTGTGAGGTTGTTGCTAGGGAACTTCTCAACGTGAAGGTAAGGCTTTATTCTGGAATGTATTGGTCTAATTATGGATCCCTAGCTTAAATTTAATTGATAATGCATTGAATCTAAACGCTATTTTTACTTAGGAAGTATTGGAAGTTTGGAAGGTTAGAAATTTTATGTTGGTTGCTGTTGTTGCGTGTTGCTGAAATTGTGATTGTGTTTAGCTGCTGGAATTGAGGTAAGAATTGGGATTTTGTTTTGGCCAAAGTATGGCCCTACATTACGTGTTCTTGCTTGTTTGATTATTGATTCTATATGTTTAGTGTTGAAATGTGAAGCATAAATGATAGTTGAACCCATGGTGACGGTGGAAATTTTTTGAAAATGCAAACACTTCTCTAGTTGAAGGATAAGAATAAATTAGATGGTGCTGAATGTCAATAATAGAATAAATGGAAGACATGAAATTGACAGTTGAATGAATGGATAGTGATTTCATTATAAAGAAAATATTTGGGCTTGTTGTCAAATAGTGCAATGAATGAAATGGAATAAATGGATAATGATTTCAATAAAATTCTGATCTTGTTATTGAGTTGCTGACAGCTTGGACTGTATTAACGGTAGTTGATGATTGTGGACAATTGTTAATGTAAATTCTTGGATATATGGAACTTGACTTAGGTTATATGTTAGTTAAGAAGAATAAGTTATGCTCGATTCAGATATCATAGTTAGTCTTTCCATTCCTTGGAGCTGGTTAGTAAAATCAATTGACTAAACTAACCCTGGAAATGAAGTTGAGGTTGAACTCCATTCTTGAATTAGCTTGAACATGTTATCCTTACTCATATCATTAAAGAACAACCCAAAATTTACATTGTCATAACTTAAATATTGTTTGAAACCTAATGCCTATCATTTGAAATCTTATTGCAATCGTGATTAAATTTATTTGTGCTTCATCATGTGTAAATTCCTTGTTTTACTTTACAGCATTCATGCATCATCTTACGACTTATGAACTATTTACATACCGTATGACATCCTAAAAATTTAAGTAAATAGGCATGTGGGGATTCGGGAGGAATATGAATGGTTGTCGTGGTGATACCCCAATTGGAGTGCCTACCCCCACTTAGGGGGCACGAAGGCATAGGTTAAGCCACGAGAATCGTAAGATTCTCGATTCTCTTGTACTGAAATTCCCAATGTCTTGAACAAAACGACTGGGTATGGCTCGTAGCGACACCTCTGTTGGTGTGTTTCCCCGTAGGAAACATAGGTTAAGCTACGAGAGCAATTGACTTATCCATCGTCCCAAATAACAGATGAGATATAGATTTCCTCTGTAATACATCGTATGAATATGCATCATATGCATTGCATTTGTATTCTGATTCTTGCTGGGCATTAGGCTCATTGTTTTACCCGTAATGTAGGTGATGATTTTAATGAAGAAATTGTACCGATTGAGGGAGAAGCGTTCCAGGATTATCCCTCGTGTTATCAACCGATTTGACCTGTCGAATGTGGCTCTTATGGGATGAGCGATGTTGGTATTTTGTTCGTATTTTGAGTGAGGGGTATTTTGGTAATTTCTACTGTTAGTATTTTGGATATTTTCATATTGTAATGGGGACCTTAGGACTCTTGGTAAAATATTGAACTATGTTTTGGACCCTTCTATTATTATTTCGTAATATTTCCACAATTTGTTACTCTGATTTTACGTTCTCTTAAAATAGATTTCAAATAATGAGTAAATGAAAGCGAAAATTTTTATATGACGTATTTTTAAAACGAGAAAAATGTTTTTAAATTAACGGGGCATTACAGTTGGTATCAGAGCACCAAGTCAAACTCGGTTCTGTAGACTGTTGATAACACAAGGAATCGTCATGGAATCCTCCTCCTACTATAAATAAAGTTCTAATTTTCAAAATTTCAACTACGCCTATAACTTATTAGTTTTTAAAAACTTTGAATTTAGACACCAAATTAAAATGGCACGACGAGCAAGGAATGACATGCTAGTACCTAACGAGCGGGATGAGGCTCTTACCCGCATGACTGAAGTGATTGAGCGTCAGGCTCAATTTATGGCACAACAAACCCCATGTTATAGACCGACTCATAGAACGTGGTAACGGAAATGGGAATGGGGATGGTAACGAAAATGGAAATCATCGTGCTGCTGCTACACATATAGAAGCCGGTTGGGAGCAGTTTCTACGACTTAAACCGCCAACTTTTGAAGGCAATATTTCTGATATCTCAGCAGCTGAGACATGGATCCGTTTGATTGAGAAGATGTTTGCTTATGCCGATATTCGAGAAAGTGAAAAGGTAAAATGTGCCGTATACTTGCTGACTCAAGATGCACAGTATTGGTGGGAAGCAATACAACCAACCCTTGATATGCAGATTCTCACCTGGAAGGGCTTCAAGGAGTTATTTAATGAGAAGTATTTCAGCTATACCGTACAAAATCAGAAGTTTATAGAATTTCTACGGTTACGTCAGACGGGGACCGTGTCTGACTATATTCGAAGATTTGAAGAACTATCCTGATATGCCCCATACTTGGTCAGTGATAATGGATCGAAAGAGCAACATTTCCTACAAGGGCTGAAGGTGGAGATTTTGAGATGTGTGCAGATGTCAGGCATCAGGGGTATTCCTTATTTGCAAATTGTGGCTAGAGCGCTGGACGCTGTGGATGTTGAGGAGATTGTGGCCAGACATAGGGAATTTACTCAGAGGATTGGGAGGAATAATCCAATTATTTAGCAGCATGGGATTCCACTTGGAAATCGTGGCGTAAGAAGGCCACCAGGACCTAAGACCCAACAGGGGGGGTGACAAAGAGCCCTGTGATTGAAGCGACTGTTACAGCACCTGCGGCACCTAAGTTGTGCCCCATATGTCGGAAGAGCCATTCTGGACAGTGCAAGATTGGCATAGGTGGATGTTTTAGATGCGGGAAGCCAAAACATATATCGCGTAACTGCCCGACATTGGTTGACAGGGCAGCTCCATGTGTATTTTCACTGCAAGGAGAAGAAAACGAAGAGGAAGAACATTTGGCTGTCATATCAGGTACACAACTATGATTTGACTATTATGAAAGTATCTTTTATTCATATGATGTTAAAGCAATTCCATCTAAACTTTAGAATCGTTTGCATAAATAAGTGAATTCTTGAACACCTTAGGTACAACTTATATTAATAATGTGGCCGTGTATACCTTATTTGATATGGGTGCCACTCATTCCTTTATCTCAACACAACTATGTGTGAAATGAAAATGTATGCCGGGTATTTCTAAGAACGGATATTGAGTACTCACACCTTCTGGTGATTATATGGCTGCCAAGGGTATCCTTGAAGATTATGCAGTCCAGATCAATTGCCGAAAATTTTATGCGACTCTAATTGTTATGGATATTCAAGGGTTCGACATTATCTTTGGCATGAATTGGTTGACTTTAAATCGTGCCGTTATGAATTGTGCAAGACGAGAGGTTCGTTTTTAGCCTCTCAATGGCGAACCACATATTTTTCGAGGAAGGAAGGAAAAAGGCAAGCTAGAAATTATTTCTGCTGTAAAGGCAGATCAACTGATGAAGCACGGGTGTGAGGGATTTCTCGTCAACGTTATTAACACCATGATCAAACTAGAAGCAAATGTCGAAGATGTGATGGTGGTCCGTGACTTTCCGGAGGTTTTTCTAGATGATCTTCCGGGATTGCCTCCTGCTAGAGAAATTGAATTTGTCATTGATCTACATCCTGGTACGGACCAATTTCAAAAAATTCGTACAGGATGGCACCTGCTGAGTTACGAGAGTTGAAGGTTCAGCTTGAAGAGTTGATTTCAAAGTTGTTTATTCGACCGAGCTTCTCACCACGGGGAGCTCCCATCTTATTTGTGAAGAAGAAGGATGGATCACTACGAATGTGTGTTGATTATCGTGAGCTGAACAAGGTGACAATCAAGAATAGATATCCCTTACCTCGAATCGATGATTTATTCAATCAATTGCATGGTGCTTGTGTATTCTCGAAGATTGATCTGCGTTCGGGATATTATCAGTTAAAGGTTAAGCAAGAAGATATACCAAAAACAGCATTTAGAACCAAATATGGACACTACGAATTTCTCGTGATGTCCTTTGGGCTAACCAACGCCCCTGCAGCTTTTATGGACCTGATGAATCGTATATTCAAGGATTATCTGGATAAATTCATCATCGTTTTCATTGACGATATTCTGGTGTATTCTAAAATAGAGGAAGAACATGTTGAGCACCTTAGAATTGCTGTATCTATTCTAAAACAACACCAGCTTTATGCAAAGTTCTCCAAGTGTGAATTCTAGTTGAAGGAAGTCAGTTTCCTTGGCAATGTGGTTTCTAAAGAAGGTATTGTTGTGGATCCCGCAAAGATTCAAGCAGTTGTTGAATGGGTACAACCTAAGAATATTGAGGGAGAGGCGTTCCAGGACGATCCCTCGTGTTATCAACCGATTTGACCTGTCGGGTGTGGCTCTTATGGGATGAGCAGTGTTGGTATTTTGTTGGTATTTTGAGTGAGGGGTATTTTGGTAATTTCCAATGTTAGTATTTTGGATATTTCATATTGTAATGGGGACCTTAGAACTCTTAATAAAATATTGAACTATGTTTTGGACCCTTCTATTATTATTTCGTAATATTTATGCAATTTGTTACTCTTATTTTACGTTCTCTTAAAATAGATTTCAAATAATGAGTAAATGAAAGCGAAAATTTTTATATAATGTATTTTTAAAACAAAAAAAATATTTTTAAATTAATGGGCGTTACAATTAATCCAAATAGAACAAAAACCTTTCCATTATCAGAACACGTTCCATCCAAAATATCCAATCAGAGAAATATTATTGACAATCTTTACTCCTTTATCTTCTACTCCTACTTTTAACATAATTAAATCCATAAACTCCATAACAGAGTATACACTTATCGCAACTGTAAACACAGAGAACAATTCCCAGCATACTAAACCAAAATCCAAGAACAGGGAACATTCTAGTATACACATCTATCATTAATCGGAAATAGCTTCAATAGAGCAGGACATTCAACATTAATTAATATTCTATCCTCTACTTATTAATTCCATAAAATCCATAAATGGAAGTGAAGGAAATTATCACTTGGAAGAACACTCGAGAGCTCCCCTCCTTCCCTTCGCCAAACTTCACACAACTAGAGCACCAATTCCATGGCAATGCAAACCAACATAAAATCAACCAAAGGAGGAACATCACAGAATCAGCCAATTTATGGGGTCGGCATGGAGACCGAGAAGCCAAACACGCAGGAGACCTTAACTCAATCGGAGAACACACTGCCCGCCAAGAGCTCCCTTCTAGCCTCACCAAATTTCACCTCGGTTAGGTGCTATGAAGTCCTCGCTCACGGGAGCTCCATTCCCACCGACTCGGGCGCTCTCGCCGTTTACACCGTTCAACACATCGTTGCTTGACCACGCCCACTTCGTGGAGAAGCTCACATCATGGGAGTTGCTCTCCCCCGTTACTCCCAAGCCCTTCTCCCTCTCGTTCATCGCTCGCCATTCGCGAAGTCGCGGCCAAAGGAAGATCGTGAGTCCCAAAAATCGCCCTCCCCTTCTCTTCTGCTTCTCTCTTTCCTCTTAATCCCCTTCTTCCTTTTTAATTAAAATCAGTCGTGGGCCATTTCAACCTCATTCCCTCTTTTTTTCTAGAGCAAACCGGTTCAAGCAGAAATGGTTGACCTCTCCCATTTTCTTTCAATTTCTTTTTACTTTAAATCCTATTCATTTCTTCTCTTTACGTTTTATTTCAGTTAAATCTTTCTCCTTTAATTTAGTTTCACTTACTCTCTTAACATTCACTTGATTATATATATCGCCTTATTTAACTTATTCTCAACTTCTGACTCATTCCCAACGTCGCTTGACAATAATTATCGATCCAATTTAAATTCTTCAATAACTATCCAAATAATTCTTTTACACCTAATTAATTTCCTAATTATCCTTACTTAATTTCGTTACAAAAAATTGGGGTATTACAATGAAGAAAGCTCTCACCCTTTTCTTCTTCTTCTCCTTCCTTCTCTCGGCTCATCATTCTCTAGAAATCTTCCACACCCTGTCTCACTTTTCTCCTTTCTCAGCTCCCTGTCTCTATCATCCTTTCACTTATTTCTCCATAAGCTCTCTGTTTTTCTTCCTCTCTTTCTCACTTTTTCTTTTTCTCTACATTTCTCTCAGCCCTTTCCTTCTTCTCTATAATCTTCGGAACACTTTCTTGGCTCTCAATCTTTCTCTAGAGACCTTCTTCTCCCTCTTCTCTTCTCTTTTCTATCTTCAAAGCTTCCCACACACATCATTTATCCCCATAATATTTCACCTAACCCTCACATGAAATGCCATCTGTAAAGTAGGACACATTGAGGAAGCACAGGAAACATCACCTCGGGATTACACATTTTTCTTTAGTGACCAAAAATCACGTTGAGCTGGTCTATCACAGGATTGACTAGTACAACATTAAATCTTGATTCCACATTTTCACGTGGAGTTGGTTTTTCATGACCCGTAAAGGATCTGAGACAGAACGAAGAATGACCAAGCCTAAAAGGACCGAATCATCTGACTCATTTCACTTAAATTTATTATTTAGCAGCAGAAGACTAAAGTTTATTTATTAAAAGCCAGGGACCAATATAAAATGGACTTAACAGGTCCAAAAGTGAAATAAGATATTAAAGTAATATAATCCAAATAAACAAAAACTATGCGGAAAATAAATTAGGAATTTAGGGATTACAGTTATCCAAATGAATGAGTAGAACTCACAAATGTCTCTCAAGGGAAATTATAAAAATGATAGAAATTAAATAACTCTACCTAATCTAACCTAACTTAGCAACTGGAAGTCTGGTTGATAAATTTCTTAAAGTTGTCATTGGGGTGAGTTGACTAAACTCAAAAGGGATTTACAAATTTTAAATTAAAAGAATTGTTATTAAGTATGCATGAATTTACAATCACATTTTTATAAATTCATTTTTAAATAAAGATTGTACAAAATGACACATGTTTAAAATCACCCAATAATACGTGATATATAATCAAAATAGACCCTTGTTGCACTAATCAAAATCACAATGAAATGAAGTCACTCACGAACTCCAGCACACCATGCCATAGGCATATAACAGAATAAAGTTGATGCTTGGCGATCGCAAAAGCCAAATAATACCCTGATCAAGTTTAGAGATTCGCAACCCAAGAACACGCACATACAGCTATCCTGTTACCTATTTTAACTTTAGGGATTCGAACCCAAGGATATTTCACAAATCCCCTATTATCCATTTCAACAACAAACAAACACATTCCGCACTGTAGAAGGTGTGAAAAATAAAATGAACCCCAAATCAGGTTGATCAAACTTGCTTCGCACGACCAAGTTGATCCATAAATATTTATAAGCATGCTTAGTAGAAACGTCAATAGTGAAAATAAAATATAATATAAAAATCTGACGGTCATAAAAATGGACGCGTTGTTTTAATATGAGACTCGTTTCAAAATAATTATTTTATAAACAAATACAGTGCATAAATAATCCCTACCTCGAAATTTTGCTAACACTGACAAGGCCTAATATCCAGTTAATCAAAAATCCAAAGTCCATAAATATTTTTTAATTAAATTGGGTACCTATAAAAAATAAGATTTAAATTTTGGCTCAAATTCCATATTTAAATATTCTCAATTATTATTTACAAATTTAATCCAACTCAATTGGGTAAGGGAATACCCATATCTAGCCCAAAAACAGACCCACCAAAGGCCATTAACAAGCCTAGGTAGGCCTTGGACCATGGTTTAATGATCTAGTCTACAATGTGTAGACCTAGACAAAAACCCAAACTGATATAGACCAAGCCCATAAAACATTTGTTTGGCCTGCAAACTGCATTCCAAACCAAACATGAGGTTCATCCCTTCAAACCTTTGCATCCCGTTCTACGCATTTGACCAGGGCTTGCAAATGAGGACGACAATCTTCTGGACGGATGGGTCAGATCTCATCGTCATCCCCATAAACGGATCTGTGACATCGTTTTTGGCTAAGATTCCCAGTCTTGGCCACTCGCTCCACTAGTCGAAGCAGCAAGAGTTCTGACCTAAGCTTGTTGCTTTCGAAATTCCTCTTGTCAGATTTTGATTGTTAGAGCACTTTGAACCTTTATGTGGATGGGTTCCCTTTGAATATAATATATCTCCTCTTATGGCTCCTCTTTTTCATTATTTGCCACTAATAATTCATCTTCAATAGTTGTCATCAAGGAGTGAACTTTACCCTCTATATGTTAAGCTTTTACTTCTTTCTCTTCTAGAGTTAGCTCTTCACTTATGAGGCATGTACTTTCAAAGACTCTTTCTTCATAAAATTCTTCTTTCATGCTCTTGAAATTGAAAGATAATAATGGCTCTTCTTGAGGTAATATAACATCTTCAAATTCTTCCTTCGCCTTTAGGGTTTCTTCTAATACCTCAACATGGTCTTGTGCATACAAAGGTGGAGAGTGCGCAAGGCTTGATTTCAAGTTGTCAATTTGTTGAACTATCTCTTCCAATGAGGCATTTCTTTTATTGAGTTGAGATTTTCAACTATTGGGAAATCTTGACTCATACCTTGTGAATGATGGTGAGGATGGGAAAGTATTGATAAGCTCCAGAGCATATTTTCTTCTCAAACATCTTTTCATCAACCCCCAAGTGTTGATGTCTTCGTTTCCATCTCTTCTTCGTTTAATAATCAATTTTTTCCACCACTTTGAAGCTTATCCTTTGATCGTTGAAGAAATAAGTCTCACCAAGGTCTTTTTTTGAAAAATAAAAATCTAGAAAAATTTCTTCGACTTCTTCTTCCCATCCTATGTAATTTTGTGACCATTCTGATCCGAAAAAAATAGGAATTGAATCCTGTAAGTCTTCTTCCGTCATATAATCCATATCATAATTGTAGCTTCTTGTCATCATGAAGAATGGATAAGAACACACAAATAATATGTTAATAGGGTCGAAATAGGCTCTGATACCAAATGACACGATAACAGAAGCTCTGATACCAAATGATATGGAAATCGATTATGATGGGCGATAGGTAAGATAGTAGGCGTTGGAAAAGGATACGAAAGTTATAACATTTTTATTCACTAAAGAATTCCTCCTTGATTGATCAAAAAGAACTCTCACCAATAAGAAAAGTGAGTTTGATTGCAATCTTCGACTTCGTTCACCAATCGAAATTGGCTAGAAGAATTGCAAGAAATCAAAAGATCAAATAACTCTCACAACACTTGAACTTTAGTTTTTCAATCAAAAGGATTTCAACAATCCTAAAGAAAGAGAGAAATTAGCCACGGCTAAAAGGGATTTTTATTCATTAAAAAACTAAACTCTTCTAATGAGTCTTGGTGGGGGTATATATAGCTCACCATGAAAGCAATTCAACTAGGAATAGGATTGGTTTATAGTTATCCCTAACCAACCCTTATCTATCTATTCGAAATTTAAAATAACTTGAATTTAAACTATCTAGAAAAACTTTAAAATAACTTCAATTTAAATAAATAAAGATTTGAATGAATTTAAACTTCACTCTAATTTCAATGAACTCAAATTTGTGGCACTTCTTTCTCTTTGGTGGATAGAATTTTGCAAGTAAGAACATGTGTTGGCATACCTTGATCTACTTCGTTAGGTGTGCTTTCGCCTTGAATCTTTGAATCTGAAGATTAAAAATCAAAATAATAATTTGAAAGTGTCTTTGATTGATATCTTATAAGAATTCCTTGGGCACATCATAAGTTGTTCTTCATATTGATTTGGGCCTCTAATTTGAGTAGGTGAAATCAAACATATATGTATAGAAATTCTTTTATGTCCTTTCTTAGAAAACATTCTCACAATGTATGATGTATGCCTCATGTCCATGCTAATGAAAATTATTTCATGGTCCTCAATATCATTTGAATGAAATACAACATAAACAGTCAATAAATCTCAGTATAGAATCGATGCAATTCTCATCTATCGCACAGCATATCAATCCATTTAATAACACACAAACAACCAATGTATCTATATATATATATATATTCATAGAATAGAATTGATACTATCCCCATATATGCCAGAGAATAACAATCCATTTAATAACACAAACAATACCCTAACACATTATGATGTAAGCTAAAATGCCAAATGCATACTGTAATATCCAGAAACTTCTAGTTTATTCAATATGAACAATGTATGAAATATGTTTGGCATTGATAATATATATCGAAATGATAAAATTTGAGAGGTTGTTGAAAATGTTGGTTGTTGGAATTGTGTTTAATGAATTTATATTGTGAATGGTGTTTTATGGCTTTTGGAGGAGTGGAATTTTCAATGTTATTGGTATTCTGGCACAAGTGCGATCGACAAGTTATTTTTGTTTGATCGACCACACTTAGACAATTAAATAAAGTTGATCTTAGAAAATTTTGTGATTAACTAGAATTATGTTGGTGGTCGACTAGAAACATGAGATATTCAAATCTGTTGCTATCGCATTGTTTTGTGCCTCACCAGAATTAGGTTGGCAGTTGACCAGAAATAGGACAGATTGAAATCTGTGGTTCTCGGGTTGTTTTGTGGTTGATCAACAGTGCGAATATGGTCAACCAGAATTGTGTTAAAATGGTTGAGCCTCGGGTATGTTTGCGGTCAACCGACATTGAAATAGTGGACGACCGATAATATGAAAAGTCACCTAAAATTACGTACAATGTTATGTTTTAATTGGTGGATTTTTTTTTTTTTTTTTGGGGGGGGGGGGGGGGTGGTGGCTTGCCATTGCATGGCCAGCTAAGGCACACATCCAGCTTGATGCTGTAGAAGGAGTGTTTAAGTGTATGAATGCTAGGAAAATTTGAAGCTCAAAAGTTAGAAAATAACTTGAAGTTCAAAAAGATAAGGACAAGGCATTTTCAAGAAATGAAAATGCTATCTCCCTCTCGAAAGTTTGAAGGTATCAAAAGTTTTCTCTATAATTTTTATGAGTTCTATAAGATTATGGAAGTTGTGATGGAGAGAAGAAATGAATATGAAGGAAATAGAGTAATTGGGTTGTTAGGGTGTTTGATGCATGTTGCCTATCATCTTGGAATTTTTAAGTAAAACCTAGTAAGTATGTTATTCAAAACATCTTAAGAAAGATATAGGTTTTGGAATTAATGAATTTGGTTAAGTATGGACAAAGTTATGGATAGTTAAAGATGGATGAAAAATTGAAAGAAAAACCCTAGAATGTGTATGTCTTGGTTTGAAGTTAAAAATGTGCAACTTTAATCATGTGCAAGTAGTAAATGCGAAGTGATTATGCAATGGGCATATTAATGGAGAAGATTGTGCTTATGCATACTTTTGTACTTGATGAAGTAAATACTTATTGATGAGAATGTTATTAATTGTGAAGGTGTTGTTGTTCAAGAAGATATTCTGATTGTTAGAACCACATTACTGACTTGAGGTAAGGCATATGTAGGTTTTTGCCTTTTCGCCTACATCACAAGATAATAGGGTTGTATTGCTTTGTTGGTATTGTTGGTTGTATTGATTGTAGGAGGATGTTAGTGATATGGAATGTTGTAAGTTGTATGCTCTCACATGTTTAATGAGTTATGAGTCATAGAAGATATTGAATCATAGTGCTTAATAGTTTGTAATTGATGGTTTGAATGGTTTTCAATCATGTCATGCATCATGATTTCAAGAAAAGAAACAAAAATCTGTACATGCATATATGTTCACAACGAAACTATAAATGGAATGAATAAACGTAAATAGGCATTGTGAAAATGGGGGGTTGAGTGACGGTTCTCTTTAGGAGAACTAAATGATGATGTATCTCTTCCCTAGTGGGAGTGACAGTTCTACCTAAAAGAATCATAGGGTGTATCTTTTTCTTTGGACTATGAATCTCCAACGTCTGGACTGTTATGTGACTGAAAAGGAAAAGGAAAAACTAAAATGAAGCTGTATGTTTTAATAAAATTGCATAACATGATCATCACATAGTTTATATTTGTTTTATCTCTTACTGAGCATTAGGCTCATAGATAAATCTTGTGATGTAGGTGACGAGTTTGATTAGATTGAAGAAAGAGGAGTGTAGCCACATCGAGCACTTATGTCAATTGGTGCTTTTGACCGTTGGGTAATGACTCATCTAGTTTATGTAAACTGTTTAAATAGTTTTATAAAATGTTTTGAACAATGTTGTGTCAAGTATCTTTGAAATGGTTTAAATGTGATATAGAAATGCTTTCCCTGTGCATCAAATACTATTTCTCTCACTTTTTTTTTAAATGTTAAGAAAAATGATAAGGAAAAGAGTTGTTACACATACGAACATCCCTTACCTAAAATCCTAACAAGGTGATTGCACTTAAGCAAATATTCTCCTTGTTGTAATCAACTTAAAACATATAGGTTTTTTTGCTAGCCTTAGCACATGTACATCAATCGCAATATCACATCACTTTTCCTTTTGCCAACTAATAAAATTTCTAGAATTCAAAGAAGACTTCACTTACCTTCAAAAATAGGGGAGATGTTGCACTTTCATATTCTTCTTCATAGTATAAATGAGAATGTGTAGTTAAGGTTTTCTAACTTAAGGTGTGAAGTGGGAGGTGATCCTTGAGGTGCCTCTTATTAATTGGGGTGAGGCATCATCTTAGGTTGCGTTTCCTCCATCCACAACATGCATGAAATATGTTCATTCATATTCAGCCCAATTTCTAATTTCATCAGTTGAAAATTTTGTGGCTCTTCAAATTTTGACAATGCTAGCTCATCCACAGTGGATATCGGCAGTGAATGTACACCCACTAACATATCCATTCCTTGATCAAGTACCTGCGGACATCAACACTTCCACTAATACACCTCACTTTTGCAAATACATCTCATTTGACGGACACTCATTCATTTCTTGATCATATATCTACGGACACCAATACATATGCAGACACCAACACTTCCATGGATACACCCCCACTTCTACGAATACACCTCATTCTGCAAACATAATTCACGAACAGCCACATGTTCTTCCAAAAAAAGAGTATATGCAAATTGTAATAGCCCAAAAATATTTTTTCCCATTTTTTTGATGTATTAAATTTGGATAGTTAATATATATACACATCATATCGTGTTGCGTGATGTTACGCGTTAAATTATGGTTGAAAAACATAGGGTTAATGTTGAAAATTAATCTAAGTGTGAAAGTTATGGAAAAATGTGTACTGGTGAGTTTTCCAACGAAGTCTGGTCGGGCGCGGACGGCGCAGACGAGGAGGAAACGAATCTGTACAATTTTTGGGACATTTCGGACGCATTTTCTCATATGAAATCGGATGTGGATGGCACGGACAAGGAGGAAGGAAATCTGTACAATTTTTTGGGACATTTCGAATGCGTTTTCTCGTCCAAAATTGATTTCGGACGGTTTATCTCGTCCGAATTATCAGGAAAATTTGAGAAACACATTTATATTCTTTCTCTTTCTTCCGATTTCGTGTCTGCCACAACAAACTCTCTCTCCCCTATTCTCCTACTGCGACGTCTCATCTTTCCCCGAGCTGTGTAGGCTTTTCCACGTGGTGTTGTGCCATTGGAGCTCTCCTCCTATATTTGGGCAATGGTCAGTCCCCTTTTCTGCAGCTTGCAGCTTCTCCCCTTCCCTGCAGCTCTCTCTCTCTCTTTCATCTATAAGAGGTAAATTCCTGGATGTTCTCTACTCTGGCAATTGGCATTTGTAAAAGTGTATGGGAGTGTTACCTTGCTAGATGTTATTGTTGAGTGGAGTGGTGAACTAAGTGTTGAGTGGTGTGTGAAGTGTTGCTTTGTTTGTCCATCTGTGAAGTGAAGCAAAGGTAAGAAATTATTGTTAAGAAGTTTGCTGGTTTGATTATGGACCTCTGGTCTAAGTTAAGTTGGGCATGAAGATGAGATTTATCATTTATGTTGCCTTGTATAGGAATTATTGAGAGTTGGAAGGATAGTAAGTACACATTGGCTGCTGTTTTGTTGCTTTTGGTTACTGTTATATTTGCGTTAAGCTGCTAGAAAATTGAGGTAAGAAATTGGAATATGTAGTTGGCTAGAGGAGGCTCTACATTACGGGTTTTTGAATGATATTAAATTGCTGTGAAATGCTTGGCTTGAATTGATAAGTTCTATTTAAGTTGCTAAAATTTGGATCTGTTATGCTTTTACTTAAATTGTCAATGTTTGGATTTTGCTTTGAAGTAATAAGCATGGATTGTGGGTCTTGATAGTGAGAGGCATGAAAATTGGTATTTGGTTGTCTGTTCAAAAATATAGATCGTTGAGGTTATCCAATAGCATGGTTAGTTGCTGTAAAGTTTGATTGTTGTGAAGCATGATAAGCTGAAATGGGGATAATGAAAATTGTCCTTCTGTTACATAATTAGCATTAATGTCATTGAAAATTCTTATCTGTTGTGACCTTTATTGGAATGAAAATATGTTGCACATACTAATGCTGAAGTCTGTAAACTATGTTCATCAATTTAAAGTTTTATGCGCATAGGGTTAGTCGATTTATAGTTGAGCCTTGGGAAAGGAATTAAAGTTGTTTTCTTCCTCGTAACGATTAATGAATGACTCGAAACTTGTGTTACCTTATTTTAAATTCTTACTCTAGATCTGGTTATTATGATAAATTAATGCAGTGTCTTTAAATTGAACTTCCATCTGCAAATGTAATTGATTTGGTTGTGTTTCTATTGCATGTTGTTTCCATGATTTACTTTGTGGCGTTCATGCATCATCTTAGGATTTATAAAACTGTTTACATGTTGCATGTCATTTTAATATATGTAAATAGACATGTTGGGGTTCGAGGGAAATGGGTACGGTTCCTTGTGATGACACCCCTATTGGAGTGCCTACTCCCAGTTAGGGGGCAGTGAGGTACGGTTAAGTCACGTGGACCCTAAGGTTTCTATTTCTCTTGTTCTGAAATCCCCAATGCCATCAACAATAGTGTATGGGTACGACACGTAGTGACACCCCTATTAGTGTGTTTCCCCTTCAGTAATACGGTTAAGCTAAGTGACCAATTGAAGTACCCATCACCCCGATTCGCAGACGAGATACGGATCTCCTCTGTAATGCGTTGTATGGTCATGCATATCATTTGCATTGCAATTGAATTCTGATTCTTGCTGGGCTTTAAGCTCATTGTTTTCCCTGTAATGTAGGTGACTATTATAATGATGACGACGTACCAATCGAGGAGGAGGCGTTCCAGGATGACCACTTGTGTCATTAGCCGATTTGACTTGTTGGGTGTGGCTCACATGGGATGGGAAATATTGGTATTTTGATAATATGGGTATTTTGGTAATTGTATATTAGTATCATTTTGAATGTTACGAACAATTTGTAACCAGGGACTTTGGGACTTTTGATAAAACGATGGAAACTGTGTTTTGAAATGTACATTACCTATTCCGCATGGTTAAGTTCTTATATGTTTTCCTTCAAATGAATTTCGAACGTTGGACAATTTAAACGAAAATTTTTATGACGGATTTTTAAAATAAGGATAAATAGTTTTAATTTATTGGGGCATTACACAAACACCAATACTACTGCAAACACAAACACTTTCGTGGTCACCGACACTTCCACCGATACACCTCATTCCATAAAAACAACTCATATGCGGCTACGTGTCCTTTTGAAACCAAGTATCCATAGACACCAACACTTCTGCAAACACAAACACTTCCACGATCACCAACACTTCCATTGATACACCTCATTTTGCAAACACAACTCATGCAATACCACGTGTCCTTCTGAAACCAAGTATATGCGAACACCAACACTTCCACAGACACAAAGAATTGCGTTGTCAACACCCCTTTTTGTTAATCTTATTTTCTAGAAAGATTTGTCATATATTTGTTTTTCATTTTAAAACCATCGCATTAGAACCTGCCACTTAATACCATTCGAAATAAAAGCATATTCTGAATCAGCTATTAAACCATACATGTAAAAATCATTACAACGGAACACTTTATCAATTAAAGTATAATTCTTGCAAAGAAACCCAAGTTTTAAAAGTCCTTTACAAAATAAATAATTAATCTCTACTTAGCATAAAAAAATCGAATACAAAATAAGATTGACATAAAATTGTTTTCAAAAGTGGGTTGACACACTCAACCCGTAAATCGTGATCCACTTACCCAACAACAACCAAGTCTTCATCTTGGCGTACTTCCTCAATGTGAATTTTGCATTTGCCATTTCATCTGTAATATCCATACCTACAATGTTAGGTTCATCTATAAGTCTAAGACTTAGTAAGTAATGCATGAGACAGTGAACATAACATGTTGTGACATTGGTTTTTCTTTCTTTACTTTTTCTTTCTTTTCTTTCTATTTTTTTTTCTTTTCTTTCTCTTTTTTTTCTTTCACTATTCTTTCACTTTTCGAATATAAGTAGGCTTGGTAGTGTGGCACACACTACTTTTCTCTACCCTTTTTGGGAGAGTCTCCAGCCCTTGTGAAGATAGACTCAACCCTTTTTGGGAGTCCTCCATTAGCTACTGTGCAATTTAATGAACAATGACCTAGGTAGCCCTTGTGCATGTTAGCCCTGGGTGGCTATAGAAGCAAGCGAACGGGCTAATGTCCCACTAGTCAACTCTTTTGGGACAGCTTGTCCTCAATCACCATTTAAATACATTTTATCATCTTTTTCTTCTTTTCTTTTCCTTACTCTTTTCGGATATGACTAGGCTCAGTGGTGGGGCACACACTACTTTTCTCCACCATTTTTGGGAGAGTCTCTGACCTTTGTAAAGATAAGCTCCACCCTTTTTGGGATTCCTCTATTAGCTGCTATGCAGTTTAATGCACAGCGACCTAGGTGACCCTTGTGCTTGTCAACCCCAAGTTGCGCCGGAAGCAAGCTAATGTGCTAATGGCTCACTAGTCCTCTCCTATTGGACAACCTGTTCTCCTTACCCATTTACATATGTCTTATCAGCTTTTATCTTTCTTAAATGATGACCCATGCATGGACATGCCATAAAATGCAACATAAATATATCTTCATCAATAAATTATACAGATCCTTAGTATGCCATCACAATATAACCTTAACATATGCAATAATTAAAATAGTAGCAGTAAAAAATCCTCAATGACAGAACATCACCCATCAGCTATAAACTAACCTCAACATCATGAACATTGGTCAACACAATAACAAATCCTCAACATGCTTATCATCGTAAGACAGATTCATCTAAGACCCACAACTAAATCTTCATACTTCATCCCTTGGTAAACATAAATAGTATAGCTACAATGTAAATACAGATCCTTGGATGAAATTCTCATCATAAAGATCAATCCTCATCTCCAACTTTACAGATCATCAATATGCGTCACATCGAAAATAGAACTCTCTACATGAAACAACATCATTTATTACCCATGAAAGAGCATCACACCCATGGTTCCATTAATCATATAAAAATATAACCCAATCAACATAGCAACATGACCTCAAGAGTCATCGATACAAGTACTAAGAAAAGCATAAACAACATCAACGACTAACTATAAATTGAATATCATTTTCCTACTGCTATAAAACTAAAACCCAACATCATTTACTTTATAGCACAAAATAAAGCATCAAATCTGTAACATCCTGTAACTTTTTCCATATAAAAATTTTCTTTTCTTTAAAACCATTTGCGTAATAGAACATCAGAGTAATAAACAGTGAAAGTCTTAAACGTATAAAACATATAGCGGAAGTCTTTTACAATTTAATACTACAAACCCATTGTTTAAATAAACACATTAACTTAAAACATTTATTTGAAGTTATAAAACACTTAAAAGCTTTTTAAAACATTTAAATACATTTATTTCATCTTTTGTGATCCATAACCCAATGTCAATGTCGCCAATAGTACAATCGTTCAAACATCAATACTTCATCAGCTACGTCTATTTACATCTTTTTCCAATCATCGGCTCCTTACCTACATCAATGGGACCTAAATATGAGCCTAAAGCTTAGCACATTGTATAAATATAAAACACATACAATTCCTATAACATCGTATACAGCTTTCTGTGTTGTTTCTCTGTTACTGTTTATGTCTTTCTCGTTATTTCATCTATTTATTTGCCGAGCGTAAACAACCGGACCACACAAACATCTGTTTACCATTTCTTTCTTTTACTGTTATTTCATCTGCTTATGTGTCGAGCGTATCAAACCAGCCCACACAAACATCCGTTTATTATTTCTGTCTTTCACTATTTATATATCGGGCGTATCAAACCAGACCATACAAATATTTGTGCCAAGTGTAACTAACCGGACCACAGTTGGTTTACTTATCTTTGGTTTTTGTGCTGGCGTAACAAGCTGGTCTCGACAGTGGTTTACTTTTCTTTGGTTTCTGTGTCGAGCGTAACTAACCGGACCACAAAAATGACTATTTATGTTCATATCATTTTCTCATACTTTTATTTTTGTGTCAAGCGTAACAAATCAGACTGCAGCTGTTTACGAATATTCCATTTTCTTGTACCTTAGGATTCAAGTCTTAACGTTGTCGTGCACATACAATCCTATCTAACATGTTCCTTAATCGTATTCTTAAAATGTGATCCATCCTAACTAAAGGACGGAACTTAAATCTAGTAAACATACAATTCATAACAATCAATTAAACAAATAGTAAACACCCCCTACTTCCCATGATGTAGGCCCTTTCAGACAAAACACATGCAGTACCACGTACCTGAAGTCCTTAGTTTTAATGGTTTAACACTTTAAGATTCTTCACAAAAAACCTAGTTATAAACAACATGAGATAATCAATAAAGATTCTCCAATAGCAACCCTAACTACTAGCAGTTCATTGCCTAACATATCTCCTTAATTCAACTTAACAATATACTCCAACAATGATAAATTCTTACTCCAATAATTATTTTCTCCAAATTCCCACAATCACAATTCCAATTTAACATTGTATTCCAACTTCATTAGCATAAACGAATGTATATGTAGTACACTCGTTTGCATGCAATGACCAATAATAATTCCAACCTTATCTACAATCTATTTCAATAACTAATACCAACCAACTTCATGAATAACACCTTAATCCATTAATACTTTCTCCAATAAAAATCTGCAAATCACATGCTATCATCATAACCAAAATCCATCTTAACAATACTGATAGACAGCAATCACCACACATAGTAATTGCTAACAAAACGTTTGTGAAGATAGAATTACCTGAATAATTTGATACTTGAAGATAGAATTACCTGAATAATTTGATACTTGAGAACCTAACTCTCCCTACAGTCTGCATCTCGCTTTACTTACTTTCCTTCACAAATGGAACCTTTACAGTTCACCCATCTCTAGAGACTTTTTGTAATACGCTGACTTTTTATATCAGAATTTAATAAGGGTAATTGGAAAGTAAGTGAGGTATTTGGATTAATTGAATAATTATTGGGGTATTACTAAAGACGTCTTCATAAGATTACAATTTATGGGAATTTATCGGATAATAATTACGAATTAATTTAGAAGAAGAACAAATAGATTTATTGGATTAGTTGGGATTATAATATTAGAGAGTAATTAATTAGGGATTAAGTAAAGATTAATTGAGGAATTGAATTAATTGGATTTTGGAGATGTAGAACCGGTTCAATAGCAAAACTAGTTCAATTTGTATTGATGGCTGGCGGCTCGGGTCTGGAAAGAAAAGAAGGATTTTTCTTTGGCCTTAGGCCATTTTCGCGACAGAAGAGAAGAGAAGGGGGGAGAGAGATCGAGAGTGACAAGCGGGATTTCCTGCTATTTCCGGCCATTTTCTGCCATGGTGATTTCCGGCGTCGACTTGAGGTAGGTTTAGCTGATTCTTCCCTCTCCTTGCTTGCTGTTGATCGGGTGTTCGCAGCAGGGGGATGGGGAGCTACTCCGATCGGTGATCTAACCGGGTGCTCCGACCTAGGTGCTCTGACCTGGGTATGACTGGGTCCAACTTGACTGGTTCGGGTTGAGCTGATGACTGCCAAGGATGAATCTTCCAGCCTGGAATTGCACCCCGCGTGATGGACAACTTCTAAAAAGCTGAATGGAGAAAGGAATATTTTCGGAGAATATGTGTGCTGGTCGGGCATGCTGAAGGGCTACAGTTTGTCTTTTGGGGGGAGGGGGGGTTTAGCTGCTAATTTAATGGCAGAGGGAAGTTGAGAGGGAGAGATGTGTTTGAGCTTGGCAGTGTGAAGCCGAGGGTGTCCTGGAGCTGAAAACTGAGAGAAGGAGAGCTGTGTGCAAGGAATGTTGGAGCTGCTCGGGTGTACTCTCTAGTTTGCCCTTTCCTGTTGGTGAGATTTCTCCTCTGCTGATTAATTATTTGGATTCTGTTTGGGTGTTGTTTGGGATGTTGTTGACCGATTACAGTTTTTGCTTGGTTTGTAGTTCTATAATCTTAGCTTGGTTTGTAGTTCTGTAATCTTAGACATGTGTTAAAAATGCTCTCTGTTGATTGGTTGGATCTTTGTAAAAGGTTATTGGAAGTAAAGAATATGAATATACTCTGTTAGATTTATGTTTGGTGTGTCCATTGTTGAATATTATTGCTCTATTGGTGGTGGAATTATGCAACGTTGGACTGGAATTGTTATATGGATGTGCAATTTATCAAGGAAATAAGTTTATAATATATTATTGGAATTGTTGTCTGGACATTTCTTGGAATTGGTTAGGTTTGGGATTTGCCTCTTGATAAAATGGTTAAGAATAATGCTCTTGATAATTGAGTTTTATGCTATGTAGGAATGATTAACTATTTGGATTAATTGTTGGAAGTAATATTGGTTGTGAAGGTTAATATTTTGCAAGATTAATTACAGATTTGATAATTAGAGCTATGCTTCTGTTGAATGATTTTGGTTGGATGTGATAATCTGTTGGTGATTGTCCAGATATTAAAATGTTGGAATCGATTTGGTTGTTTGGAGTATTATGCATGTATGTTAGATTAAATTCATGCACTCTGAGATTTAAGAGTATTCGACACCTTAGATTTATGCTCTGCACGTTTGGACGAGTTTAACTGCTGTTACGTTGGTTTTGGTTTCGGTTCACTAATTGGAATAAGATATTATGGAAATTGGGTAATATAGTTTTATGACTCGATTTGGATATTGTTATTAAGCGTTGATTTATAGGCCAATAATTTATGGATGAAGTTACGTTGGTAATTATGGGTCTATAATTCATAAATGGAATTACGTGGTCTCTGCTATGTATCGAACTTAGTTCTAAACTCTATCAATCGGGATTAATTTATTAGATCAATTTATAATTAATGAAGTGGTTTCGTTTAAGAAACTCGAGTAGATGACGTATAAGAATATAAAAGGTGAGATTAATAAGTTGATTTAAAGCGATTAGTTTAATAATTATGCGTTGTTAAATTGTGAAGGTACTAAAAAAGAAGAAAAAGATAACGAATAAGCGTTGAATGCTTTAAGCAATCGAGGTAAGTGATATGCATTTGTTTTGGTCTTCGGACACTACATCGTAAGAATATGAGATGCATGTTTTGTTGCTTATCGCTTTCCTAGTATGTCTACAGTTTTAACAGCATGTTTCGTTGTTTACTGTTTTAAATAGCATGCTTCGATGTTTACTGCTTTAAAGCACGTCTACAATTATTAATCATATGTTTCGTTGCTTACCGCTTTCCAAGCATGTCTATAGTGTTTAATAGCATGTTTTGTTGTTTACAGTTTTTAAAAGCATGCTTACAGTTACTATTCGCACGTTTCATTGCTTACCATTTTCCCTGCATGTCTGTAGTTTTATATTACTTACTGTGAATCACACGTTTGAATGTTTATTTATGCTTTCATATTACTATTAGAAATTGTATGTATTCACGAGCATCATGCATCACGATTTTCTAAAGCGCATACGAAAACAGATTTCGTGCACGATTTTAGAGAATTGTTTAAGTGATGCTCATACAGGCTAAGTGTACGGTGTTCTCGATGGCTGATCACCCGAAGCGAACTACCATCATTTGGGTTGTAGGACTATCCAGTTTACAATGAAAAGCGAAACAGATAATAAAAGAGAAACAGATAATAAACGAGTAACAAGTAAAATAAAGAAAAGAAAAAGGCAATGATATGATGCGAGACTGTTTAAGCCTGGTGAAGAGACAAAAGAGAAAGAGGTAGAGTGGTTCTCTCTTCGGTGGCTACAATGGTTCAGTGGTGTGAAGGAGCTAAAGCCCGTATGAGAAACTGTGAAAAGTAGAAGTAGCAGAGAAGAAGGTGGGGAAGAAGCTCCTATGTCTGGGTCTTCTTGGGTGGCTCTGGTACTATGATCTCCTTCTTGGATTTATGGATATTGTTCACTATTGTTGGTTTGGTTCTGCTCTGTGATTAATTACTGCCTTCGTATATGTTCAGTTCTATTATTGTATTTTGCTAAAGAAAATTTAATATGAGATAAGAGAATGAATAATATGGTTCACCGATATTTGATATTAGTCCTGTACATTTGAGTATTTTCTTTGGTTAATATTTGTAAGTATAGCTATGTGGATATAATGTTCAAATTACAGCTTTTATGGATATTGTGAGGGGGATGCTTTGTGGATTGGTTCTCTGGAAATAAGTGTTTCTTTGATGTATGTTGGATTAAAGCCTGGGTCTGCACTCTATCTGGGCTTGGAGATGTTCTGACATGTAGTTGATAATATGTGAATCTTGGTTGGATTTTATTGATGGATTTTAGTCAATATGGATATGACGGTTCGATGTTCTGGTTATATTTTGTCGAAGCCATATTCTATTTGGGAATAGTTTATTGAGGATAGTTTAAAGTAATAAGTTTATGATTACTGTCAATGATAAATTGTGGTTAAGGAATATTGTTATGGGTTGTAGAAATCTATAAAGAGATATTGGAGGGTTAATAATTAGATATTGTCGATTTTGAAGGTGTTTAAACATAGAAGGATATTGTTAATTTCAAAAACTCGCTACGGAAACCAGGTAAGTTGATATGCATGTGCTTTGATCCTTAGGGCCCTACATCGCAAGAATAGGACATGCATGTTGATTTGTTTAACGCTTTATTTGAATAATAAAACGTTGAGCATGTCTACAGTTTTATAAGCATGTCTATTGTTGTAATACCCCCATAATTTCTCCCCGTTTTATATAATGTAATGAATTTTGGGAAATTATTATATTATATTACGGGGTGGTATTTAGTTGGATTATTATCTTGTAAACGTATGGGGAATTATTGGGTGTGATTGCGGTACGAAATTTTAGCGAAAATTGTATGATTCGGGTTTTTGGACGCACGATGATGACACGCGGACTTGGTGTTGCGTCCGAAATACATTTCTAGTCGTTCCTTAAGTTTTAGGACAAAGCGGGGATGACGTTTCACGGCCAAATTCATCCTCCATCTATAACATGAGTTTTCAGACGAATGCGGTCGATGGCGGATGAGGAGAGTTGGAATCTGTCCAATTTATTAGACTTTTTGGACGCATGCGGATGAGGCGTGGACGACTTCCTTCGTCCAAAATCGCAATTCTGAAAAACTGAATTATGGGCTAAACCGGTTTGGTCTGGCTCAGTCCGGAAAAAATTAAGTGGCTCGGTTTTTAGTTAAATGAAGAAGATGGAAATGACATCAATTATATTTCTTTTGAATTAAGAATTAAGTGAATGATTGAGTTGGGATTTAAGTGAGATTAAATTAAAAAAGGGGATAAAATGGGTGAAGGGAAGGCATGAATTGGTTCAACTGAACCGGTTCATGCAATTGAAGTAGGCTGGAAATAAAAGAAGAGAAAATGGGGAGAGAGAACTTGAAAGGGAAGGAGGGGAGAATGACAGAGAGGTGAAGGATTGGGCGAGAAGGCGACGAACGCGAAGGAAGAGGCGTCGGTGCTAGGCTTCGCTAGCGTACGTGAAGGGTTCAAAAGTTTGCTGGCGTCGTAGCAGGCGGACCGTGAGTTGTTAGGGCACGCTCAATCTTTGGGGATGATTTCTCCCAATGCTGTGGAATCGTCCAGCCATGGTGAGTCGATTATTTCTTTTGGTGTTTCCTTTCCCTCCTTTGCATTTTGTTGCTCGGCAATTCATGGAGTGGCCGCGAAATGCACCGGCTAGGAATCGGCAGAGGCTGGAACTAGCGGTCCATGAAGAAGCGGCTGAAGGACTTAGGGTTTGGTTTGCGGTTCGATCAAAACTGGCCCAATTCTGGTTATTCCTCTGGAATGGACGACAGCGTGAAGTGCATGGAGGATTGGTAGGGTAGAGGCAGGGCATGGCCTGTGGCAGGGAGTGGTGTATTGTGCCTCTCTGGTGGATTTGAAAGGTAGAAGAAATGTTGAGAGAAATGGAGACAGAGCAGTGAAGACAAGTGCTCTCGGGTGTGCCTCTATGTGTGAGAACATGAGAGAGGAGGGAGCTCTCCCTGGTGATGACTGAGTGAAGCTTCTCGAGTGTTCTTCTCGGTAAGAATTTCCTCACTTCTGAATGAATTTTATGGATGTTTATGCTCTGTTAGTGGGTGTTGGTTCTTTGCTTGTGATTGGTTATGGATGCTAAAGATAAATGAATAAAGAATGTTCACTGCTGTCTATGAATTTTTAAGGATTTTAGGCTCTTTGTATTGTCTATTATGGATAAATGCTCCCAGTTGTTGGATGATTATTCTCTGTTGTTGGCAGTCATTGTCGAATGCATGCCCTGTAAATTGTAGGTGTTTATTTTGGTTATGGTTATGAAAAATATTGAGTGTTGTTGTTGGATAATATCTCTGTCGATGGTTGACAGTGTGTGAGTGTATTAGGCATACACTTTTAGGGATCGGTATAATGTGTTATTGATTAGTTCTACCTCGGATTAAATTACAGAGATGTTATGGATGTATGTTAAGTTAAATTCATGCACTGTGAGATTAAAGTTAAGTGTTTTACACATTGGATATATGCTCTGCACGTTTGGACGATTTTAATTATTGTCGAACATTGATAATAATGGATGTGTTATGTTGCTTGGAAATAAGGATGTTTAGTTAAAGCTTTGGTGACATGCTCTGTTAATTATTGCTGACTATTGCCATGTTGTTTTGGTTACTGTGTTAGCCTTTGGATAATGTTAAGTATATACTTAAGTTGGATTTCGTCAAAAAGTGTGTTGGTTTCATGCTCTTTAGGATAAGTAGAAGATAAATTGATAATATGTGTTTTGCTGCTAGTTTGTGATGTTAATCACTGCTTTGTTACAGTTTGGAATAACTGGAAAGGATAATGTTCTCTGTTGGAAGTGTATGTTCCGTTTTGGGGTGTCGAAGGGATTCCTAGAATTTTTGTATAATTAAGGATAGGAAAATAATGAAATTAATAAACTGTGATTATTAATACGTAAATGTTTTTAATCATGAAGGTATTGAAAAGGAAAAGAAAAATAAATATTAAGTATGAATACGTGATAAAGCTTTGAGGTAAGAAATTGAGATAGAGTCATTGACCTGTGGAGGCCCTACACCATTAGCAGTGTCTTTATTTAATTGTTTGGTTGCGTTTCTTCTATGCTGCCATATTATGCCTATGATGTTCGCACATTATTAATTTCATCTCTAAGCATGTTTAGGACGTTAGCATATTGTTTTTATTTTCTTTAAACTGCCAAGCATGTTTACGTTGTTATTGCTTTCGTTAAATTACTTAGCATGTCTATATCATTATTGCTTTCTTTAAATTGCCAAGCATGCCTATGATATTATTGTTTCTTTTAAAACGCAAAGCATATCTATATTGTTATCGCTTCCTTTAAATTAACAAGCATGCCCATATAGTATGTTAGCAGACTTCCATATCTCATACTTTTATATTGTTGTGATTACTACTTTATGTCTCCTACTTTTATATTGTTACGATTACTACTTTTCATTGATATGTATTATGATTATGTTTCTCATTGACATGCATTATGATAATAGAAACAAGTAGGAAGTGCCACCTATGGGGTGATACTCATATGCATTACGTGAGAAAAAATGATAAATGAATGAAAGAAAAAGATGATGAGGAGTTGGGGGGCGGATGGGTAGTTCGAATCTAATATGGTAGCTAGACTTACACCCCTTCCTTGTTGGGAACGGGACTAGGTGCACACATAAGGTTAGAAGCCTACCAAGACCATACCATCACACATGGGTTCCTCCAATCTCCCGCTCGACGTACGAGTTATGAATGAAAGAATGAAATGTAAAGAAAAGATTGGTTTGGGGCAGAACCCATTCCAAAAGAATTAATGATCATACTGCATATCTCATTTCTTACTGGGCCTCGGGCTCACAATTTGCTAATGGTGTAGGTACACGCACGAGATAATGATAACCAGATCAAGGAGCAGTTGATGAAGGATTTGCATAGGTGGAACTTGTGGCTGATTAGGCTAAGGAAAGTAAGAGAGAAAAGAGTTTTATAAATGTAAAGTAATAATTTATTGAGTGTCTTTTTTTAAAACAAATGATTTATGCTTCCGATATAGAATGTTTTATGCTTCTGCTATTAATTAAGAAAAATGGATTTTATAAATGAAGTCTTTCGCTATTATTCAAGATTCAAGTAACGAGTTTTAAATCAGATGGTTTAACGATCAGGTTTTTAAGAAAAGAACTTTGGTTTAAATTGAAAGGTTTTAATAGGGATTTATTTGTTTTATAAAAGTTTTAAATTTAACGCATTTTCAAAGTAAAGAAACATCTGGGTCATCACAATTGGTATCAGACTGAGTGTGTTTTAAAAACGGTCCTTATACTGCCTTCCAACACAAGTTTCGACGTGGAAATACTCCATCAATTGTAAGTACATTAATAGAATTGTTGTAAGTGTTTGCTCAATTTAAGCATTTTAATTGTGACTGAAAGGATATCATGGTTAGATGATGAGATGTAGATTGTGTTCTAATTGAAGATAAATAGATGATTTTATGTTATAGTGTATTGATGTATATAATAGAGGATAGAGAATATTGGAACTGCTTGGGATTTTATGCAGGATGTATAAAATATAGCTTTGGAGGAGTGTAAAAAGAAGGGAGATTGTAACATCCCAGTTATTCTTTCAATTTAATACTCATGATTTTCGAAAACTTTTTCTTTTAAAATCACAGCGGAAGACTTTTCATTTGAAAACTAACTTAAATAAGAATTGCATAAATAAATTCCTTTTTGTTAAACCATTTATCACTTAAAACATTTCGTATTATAAAACCTTAAAACATTGCAACAACGGAAGACTTGTATTTTGAATACTTTAAAGAATATAACATCATTTGGAAATCTACTTAATGTAACAAAACACCATAACAAAGTCATTCTTTTCAAACATTACATTTTTTCTTTAAACCTTTAAGCCTAACCAACCATCAAGCCCGCAACGTACAAATGCCTCATCAACTGCTACCATTTTTTATCCTTTGCATACCTACATCACAGGACCTGACTATGAGCCTAACGCTCAGCACGTAGTATAAAAGTAAAACGTGCTCATACAATACTATTCAAACACATACAATATTCTATTTTGTTTATCTGTCTTTTACCTTTGCATTTTCCTTTTATTGTTGAGTTTTCCCTTATCTATTTTTCCTTTAAACATTTCTTTGAGTGAGAGCAACTGCTTTAGTTTCTGAATTCACTCACTCGTTGGATGAGAGCAACTTCTTCAGTTTCTGAACTCATCCAAATGAATTCACCTTTGGTAACCAGCTATGGCATCAACCAAAATCTATTCTAGCGTTTGTACACATCAATGAACAATAATCGATTCCGACATCAATCGAGAACGCACTTGCAGCCATGCGCATTAACGCTAATGGCCTCACTTATCATTAGTTGGTCTGTTTCGACATCAATTGAGAACAAACTCTTCTTATTCTTTTACTTCATTATCTTTTGCTGTTATTCATTCTGTCCTTCGTTTCCACGTGAGAGCAACCTCTTAAGTCTCTGAACTCATGTAGAAACTATCCATTTACATTTATGTTTATTCGTAATTCAATTTTCATTTGTACTTTCATGTGCATTAGGAACAATGATGCAAGCATACAATTCTATCTATCTATGGACGCTAGGTAAGTTGATATTGATTATGTTTTGGTCTTCGGACCCTACATCGCAAGAATTAGGATTGTGTGTTGTGTGGTTACTAGATTTAGGTTCTTTTAATGATGTGTTTATTAGACATTTATTGCATATAGGATTGTATGAGTTCACGTACATATCGTATGACATAATAATCTATGTAAATAGGCGTGTGGGGCTTCGGGAAGTTAATGACCTCCCATTGTCATATAGATCCGTGTTGGACGGATTAGAAAGAACATAGGTTAGCGACATGGGATACCAGGGTTCATTGCTTTCTGTTCTGAAATCCCCAACGTTCTCGTAACAAAGGAGTGTATACGGCCTGGGTAACCCATTGATATATATTGCTCCTTTGTGGATTGGCAGGGTTACTGATGGTCCCACGGTGTTTGTCATGTATATACTCTTCACTTAAATTGCATTGTATGATCATGCATATCATTTGTACTTCACTTTATCACTTATTGAGCGTTAGACTCATTAGTTTAGGTCTTGTGATGTAGGTACGAATGAGCAACAAATGAACAGGTGAAGGACAGTTGATGAAGGATTTGCACGGGTGGATCTTGTGGCTGGCTGAGCTAGAAAGTGAAAGGAAAAGTATTTTAAAAAGAGTTTTGTAACTTATTTATTGTTCTTTAATGTTTTGTTTTTATTCCGCTGCGTTTTATTCAAAGAATGTTATGGCTTTTGAGCGTAAATTGAGAAAAGTGAAAGTAAAGCGATCGGGTTTTAGCGATTGAGTGTTAGCGATCAAGGTAAAGTGATTGGGTTTTAGCGATCGAGTATTAGCGATCGGGTTTATGAAAGAAAAAGAGACTGGTATTTGTATGAAAAGAAAAGTTTTAAATTTTACGTATTTTGAAAATGCGGAATGTTACAATTGGTATCAGAGCATCCCTGGTTTTAAAATCGATTTTGTAGACTGCCCACAAGCACAAGCTTCAACGTGTGGAAATCGTCATCAACTATAAGTATGGTGTAAGTTGTTTCTCATTGTTGAAACAATTGTTTAAGTAATCGTTTTGTTTTGTGATTTATGGAAAGAAATCATGATCAGGCAAAGTATAAGTGCCAAGGATGAGATTTTTCATTGGTTGACTTGGTTGGCGGAACAAGCATTTGTTGCTTGGAGAATGTATAAGAAAGGTAATTCCAATTGTGCAATATTTGGAATAATTGTAATTGATATAAGTATTTTCTTTTGATAGAATAGAATGAATATGAGAAAAGATAGACGATACTGGAACTGTTTGGGTTTTTTGAGTGCAGGAATTAGCTTTGGGGGAGTAAAGAAACTGGGGAGACTCCGCCCAAATTTTTATAAATTGGGAAAAAAGGATAAGTGGAAATTAAGATTTTGTGTGAACTAGATAATTCTGTTTGATCGTCTATAAGATATGGAATTCAGATATAAGACAATAGGATAAGGGACTAGTTTAGGTTAACTCAAGAAAGTGGAGTTTCCTTCCTAGGTTAGATTCTGTCATGGACAAGAAAATGGAACTTCTAGTCTGCTTGGAGTAATTTCGGCAGGATAGAAAATGGATAATAAGGCCTATAATCGAATTGGTTAAGTCGCTATCCTGATTAAAATATGAGCAAATGAACCAAAACGTGATGATAAGGATAAAGTATATTAAAGCAAGAATTCCACTCACACACTAGAAACATATTGACTTACTCAGCTTTGGCTGTAAGGAAAATGGTTACATCACGACCTACCTCGGATTGTGTGAGTAGGGTGATACTAAATTATACAAGGACTTGAGGCACCGATGTGTAGAGGTGTAACGATATGGGGAAAAGTTGTGATGTCGTCTATGTGTGTGACTAAGTTGGATTTCAATTTGCTTTTTGTAAATTGACAAATTCAGAGAAGAAAACGGAGTTGAATTCGGAAACAGAAATGGTGATGAAGATGAAACGGTCACTAACGAACTTCGAATTGTGGGATGGATTCGGATGATACTCCAAATCTATTAAAGTCAGTTGCAGGAATGAGTGAAGTAAGTTGAGATTTTATGCTTCATGACAATAATGGTTGGAGCGTAACAGGACTGGGCATAGTATGGTGGTATGTTTGCTGTGGGGTTTGGAACAGTGAAGAATGAGTTAGTTGAGGGTAAATTGAAAATCCGAGAGATGAAATGAGCAAGTATTGGACTGTCGTATTTAAATTATGGAGCATATTGGGAAATGAGAAGAACTTGGAAATGAGAAGAACAAAGAAACGAGAGGCTGACAATTTCCAAAGATCTAGAGTACAAAAAGGGTTTCAACTACCAAAGTAGCAAAAGATAATTTTGATCCAATGATCCATTGAGTTTGGAAAAGTATAAGCAAGTTATGGACAGGATGCTTAAGTCCACCAGCGTCAAAGAGCAAATGAAAGTTTTGAGAAAGTTCACACATGCTAAGTTCTAAGTCATGACGTTTAGAGAGAAGTTAAGGAAATTTGCTATACGAGGTAACCTGAAAGCGTATCACAAGGACTCGAAAGATGAAGGAGTCGCTCAACTCTTCCAAATTGAAATAGTATCAAAAGTAACACATGAGGAAACGAGGAGGGTATACGAGCAGCCACATGACTTCAAAGAGAAAACGTAAGATCTTCAAGAGCTAAGCATTGTCAAAGGTGTAACAGAAATCAATTTGAAAGATGTTTTGCTAGCTCAATGTTCTAAATGATGTATAAGTCAAAGATTGTCTAGTTTTGGCTTAAAAGACATGAATGGCTAATCAAGGGTATATTTATATTGGAAATGTACGAATAAAAAGTGAATTGGATGCGTAAGGACGAGATTTTGGAAGGTTGAATCTCCAAAAATATAGTAAAGTTTATGCACATGAAGATTGTTGACATAAATTATTGGCGTAAAAAGAAATAAATTTAGAAAGAATCAACAAAATGAAGTTGATAAATTAAGAACTCAGATGTGAAATAAGAATTTTTGTGTTCTACAGAAGTGAAGAATGTTGTAATCTTGGACGTTTTGTATAAACATAGGTTAAGAAGTTACATTAAGTTTTAGATTGAAGGAATAAGTACGCTGAGCAAATTTTGAGGACGAAATTTCTATAAGGAGGGAGGATTGTAATATCTCGAATTTTTATATCAGAATTTAAAATTAATAATTGGAAAGTAATTGGATATATTCGAATTAGTCGAATAAATTATCGGGATATTACTAATGACGTACTCAATATGTTATAATGTTTAATTGAGAAAAATGGATTTTGGGATGAGTTGGGATGGTATTTGGCGTCCTCAACTCTAAAACTGTCACAGTACGAATGGTAGCTGACGATGCAGACGAGAGAAAAATGGCATCCGAATGAATCTGTCCAATTCTGGGACAATTCGGACTATTGCGGACGAGAGAAGATGGCATCCGAATGAATCTGTTCTAATTTTGGGGACTTTCGGACGGTAGCAGACGTATACGAACGAGACAAAATGGCATCCGAATGACTATGTCCTAAGTCTGGACACATTCGGATGACTGGGTACGACTCATGCAAATGCCAAATGGCATCCAAATATGCATTTTGGATGGTACAGACGAAGGACCAGGGACACATTTTCTCGTCCGAAACTGGTTTCGGACGATGCAGACGATACTTGCGAACGACGCACCGCATCCCGAAGGGCAAAATTGGCCAAAAACCCCATTTAAATCTGATAATTCGCTCTTAAGTATTCTATTTTCTTTCAATTTCTTCAGCTGGCATGACACGAGTCTTCCACGCGGCAGTTCCTCTGTTAATGGTGAGGTCTCCAAGCGATGTACGCTTCTTGGCTGTATATTGGTGTAACAGGTGGGTTTTGTGAATTCAATGTGTGTGATTACAGAGCGTGAAGGAGAGAAATTCTGTGGAGGAGCCGAGAATGTCTGGTAGTCAGAGAAGTTTCTGTTTTCACAGGTAAGACATTCTTCTATGGTTTCCTGTGGATTGTTGTGCACATGAGTTGTTGAGTTGATTTCTATCTTCATAGTTCTATGAAGCTGACGATTTGATGAGGCTTTGAAAGAAATGTGAGCCAAAGATGGTGTGCAGGTTGAGGATTGGCAATAAGAAAGAGTGGAGGTGGAGGGAAGATCAAGTGGCTCTAGAGGACTTCAGACAGGGAACTGCTCCTGTTTTCTTCTCTAGGTCTCATCCGACTGCAGATAACAAGTCTCTGTGTTAATTAAATTGTCTGATTGATTAAGTGAGCTTAGGTGAATTACTACATATTAGGTTGTTATTGGATGGATTCTTATTCTTTATTGAATTGGAGATGAGTTTTGCATATTAATCATTGACTAGACCTGGATTGGATTAGATTGGTTGAATTGACTTGGATTGGAGATTGGATGAATATTTGTTTTGTCACTAGTGGTTTTAGCCTTTAGTTATGAGATATGCTTTCTGTGACTTGTGCTTTGTTGGTTATTGCTGAGTTCGTTGAAGTAAGATTTTATTGTGTAGTTTCCGCCATTGAAATATAAGTTAAGATGTAGAATTTCGACTCTGGTTGAGGTTTCGATTGTAAGATTATTCGTTGTTATTGTTGGGAAAGCTACCTCTTGGTTTGAAATGCATATATTGTGCATAGTGGTCATTATTAGCTATAAGTCTTGAATGATTAAGGAAAAGTCGTGAATGATTAAGGAAATATGAAGATGACTTGTATTCACTAGGTAATGTTATGTTAAAATAGGCATTAACTGGTTCTCTACTGTGATGTGGTAAATATGGTTTTATGACAAACAACTATTTAGTTTTGTAAAGTTTATTTCTCATGACACATTGATGGAATGAGCAACATTGTGGGTTTTTGCTATTTCGTCATAAATGTTAAGGTTTAAGAGATTGTTATTAATGCATAGTTGTTATGGTTTTGAAGGTACGAAGAAGAGAAAAGAAACAAAAAGGAATTACGGATGCCAGGTAAGTTGATATTGATTGTGTTTTGGTCTTCGGACCCTACATCACAAGAATTAGGATTGTGTGTTGTGTGTTTACTAGATTTAGGTTCTTTTAATGATGTGTTTATTAGACATTTATTGCATATTGGATTGTATGAGTCCTATGACATAATAATTTATGTAAATAGGCGTGTGGGGGTTCAGAAAGTTATTGACGTCCCATTGTCATATAGATCCGTGTTGGACGGATTAGAAAGAAAATTGGTTAGCGACATGGGATACCAGGGTTCATTGCTTCCTGTTCTGAAATTTCCAACGTTCTCGTAACAAAGGAGTGTATACGGCCTGGGTAACCCATTGATATATATTGCTCCTTTGTGGATTGGCCGGGTTACTCATGGTCCCACGGTGTTTGTCATGTATACACTCTTGACTTAAATTGCATTGTATGATCATGCATATCATTTGCACTTCACTTTATCACTTACTGAGCATTAGGCTTATTAGTTTAGGTCTTGTCATGTAGGTACGAATGAGCAACAGATGAACAGGTGAAGGACAGTTGATGAAGGATTTGCACGGGTGGATCTTGTGGCTGGCTAGGCTAGAAAGTGAAAGGAAAAGTATTTTAAAAAGAGTTTTGTAACTTATTTATTGTTCTTTAATGTTTTGTTTTTATTCCACTGCGTTTTATTCAAAGAATGTTATGGCTTTTAAGCGTAAATTGAGAAAAGTGAAAGTAAAGCCATCGAGTTTTAGCAATCGAGTGTTAGCGATCAAGGTAAAGTGATTGGGTTTTAGCGATCGGGTTTTAGTGATCGGGTTTTATGAAAGAAAGAGAGACTGATATTTGTATGAAAAGAAAAATTTTGAATTTTACATATTTTGAAAATGCGGGATGTTACATCATGTCTTGTGGAGTTGTATACAAAATCGATATTTGGATATATCCAGGCATTAAGGAAATGGAATGAGTATAAATTTCTACAAGTTTTCTCTTCGGATGTGAGAATACATAGATGAGAAAGGCGTATAGATGGGTTACGTGATGTGTTAGGCACAATAATGTAACTCGTGTTGCAATGTTTGCCACTTACGTGCGGATGAAAGGAGAGAAATTGGATGAAGGCTCTCCTTTTTCAAATAACGTAGATGGTGATTTAATGACCTCGACATGAGTTAGTGATTTGCTAACTCATTGTACTTTGTAGAAGGGGAAGTAAAGTAGTCCTTTAATAATTTTGTATAGAAGTGTGATACAGAAGTTGGTTGCGTATTTCTATTCGATGAACGCTAATGATTATTTTGGTTGTTAGAGCGAGAAAGTGATTACGTTAAGCTAAATTTCGAGGATGAAATTTATATAAGGAAGGAAGAATGTAATACTCCAATTTCCCGTAACATGATTAAGTGAGAATAATTGAAAAATTAATTGGGTGTAATAGGATTATTTGGATAATTATTGAAGATTTAATTGATAAGAATTAATTTAGGAAACATAATTGAAGAGTTTAAATTGGACTCGTAATTATTGTCAAGCGATGTTCGGAGTAAGTCGGGAGTTGGAATTGAGTCGATTAATAGGCGAAACATATATTTGACACGTAAATATATATTTAATATTAATTAAAGGGAAGTGCAGATTTATAAATTAAAGGAAGAAATTAATTAGAAGAGAAGAAGAATTGAAATAGAAAATGGGATTAAAAATTAAATAAGGGGAGGAATGAATAGGTTCAGTTTTGAAGAAAAGGGGTTGAACCGGTTCTCCTTGAGCCGGTTCAGTTTTAAGAGAAATGAAGAATCGGCTTGCGGCCATTAGAGAGAGAAGAGAGCGACAGGGGAGCTCAGGAACAAAAAGGTGAGGCACAGGCGATCCGACAAAGAGTGTTGTATGGCCTGATCCAGCGTGCAGAAGGTGAAGGCAATGTCTAGATTGCAGTGCTAGGGCTCGTAGCACTCGGGTTCGCGAAATGTTGCCTCTGGAATGATTAAGCATTTTCTCCTGTGTATTGAATGTGGTCGCGTCAATTTGAGGTAAGCATTTGGTTTAATGACGCTCTGTTGATGGATTTTTCACCTTGTGTTGTTGCGAGAAAGATGATGTTGCATTTTGGTGTGCCCATGATGGAAGGAGGGCCTATGTGATGCACCCGCAGAAGTGTTGAGGATGAAAAGAGGCAGGGGTGGAGCTCAAACGATCGTTGGAGTGAAGGCCAGGAGGGCTCGGGCGCTGGGAGAAGGACGGACACCCTTAGAAAGAAGCTGGACGTCAAAATTAGGGGCAACAGACGTCCCTTGGGGAATAGCGGACGTCGCTTGTGTGGAAACGTCGTCGTTTGGACAAGCAGAAGCTAGCACTTAAAATGGGGAAAACGGACGTCCCTTATGGAGCCAACGAATGAAAGAAGTGGATAACAGACGAAAAGTATTGGTGATGGATGTCTCTTATAGCTAAAGTTTCATCGTTTGAGCGAAGGAGTGGTAGGCGTTTAAAATAGGGGAATAACGGACGTCCTTTTTAAAGGAACAGAAGTCCTTCAACGTGCAAGCTTGAACAACGTTAAATATAGAGTAACGACGGACATCCCGATTTGAAAAACAGACATCCCTTTAGGCTAATGAAATTGACAGACGTTCAACGGAAGCTGACGCTGCTGGGAGGATGGAAATCCCTAAGTGGGAACAGATATCCCTTAATAGAAAGTGACGTTGTATTTAAAAGAACAAACGTCTCTTTGCTTGGTTAAAAATCCATGGCGAAGCAAGCCTACCTACAATCGACGAAATGGCGGGAGGGATGGCCCGAACAACAAAGCTAGGCAATTCGATCAATCGACAGTTAGAAAATGACGGGGATGGAATTTCGTGTCTATTTGAAGGCAAAAGGTAGTTTCTTGATGAAGTCACTCCCTAGTAAATGAAACGGCTACAGATGAAAGGCATGAGGTTTGGAGCCAAAATCTCCTCTGTGAATTTGAGGCAGTTTTCTCCCTATGGAAAGAGATGAAATGAACAACAGAAATTTAACAAGTAGATCCGAAAAATACTATGGCGATGTCTCTAATTTCAACATTGCTTCTCAAGAAGTAGCTCTCCAACTTGGATCTTTGAAAGTTTTCTACAACCTTTACTGGATAATCTTCTTTGACGGAACAAAGAAGGAAAGGAGTAGCAATAAGAGAAATCACCCACAACTTACAAGTTGATCTCAATTTTTTTACACACAAACTAATCAGATATTACTCATCGAGAAGGATGCGGCAGACTAGAGAAACTCCAAGGATGAACAAACGTTCAGTTTTTCTATTCAAAATTCTTCACCTTTACAAATGACAATTAGAGAAGCTTAAATACTAAGTTAATTAGGGTTAAGGCCTAATGACTTAATTACAAAAATATCCTTGAAATTAAAACACTACATACGGATAATAAAAAGCACACAACAACCGAACACAAAACAAATAATGAAAACCAAACTAAACAAATCTAACAACATTTAAACTATTACAAAATAGTGTAATTAAATTAACATAAAATAAAATTAAATAAAAATGAGGCGGAGCCGTGGTGCATCATACTGCTGGGGTTAAAAAGGATTTGCCCTCAAATCTAGGGAGTATTCTATTAGCCTAAGTGTGTTAGACACATTTATATTTTGATAATGAATAATATAATTGAAGTGTATAAGTTGTTTATTTGTTGAATTTATAATTATCGTATTTAGCTCATAAATTGGAAATACCCTTGCTAAGGGTATCATTAATGTCTAATGTGTTGTCCTAAGTCCTTGCAGTAAGTATAAAGATTCGTGGGACTTAGAGGATGCTTCTCGTGCAACTCCGAACTTTGCGGAATACATGCGGAATACTGCGGAAGGAATACGGATGGCCTAGAGGCGTCCGCAGAAAGGGAGCCTTGCATCCCCAAGATGAAACTGAGGACGCCATTCTGCATCCCAATATGCAATGTGATATTGCAGACGGTTGCAGACAATGGAGAGTAGAGTCCACTTTGAATCTGTCCATTTCGAGGGACAATTCGGACGATACATGAGGACGCAGCAGACACGTTATGGCGTCCGCACCTCTTCAGAATTGCGGACTTCAGAACGAAACTGAGGACGAGACTTTAGTGTCCCCAAGTGAAGCGTGTTGTTGTGGACGACTACGGATGAATGAGGTTAACATCCGCTTTGAATCTATCCATTTTTATGGACAATTCGGATGACGGTGCGGACGATGCGGAAGATGACGTGGCCTCCGCAAATGTGCAGTTTTCTCTCTAACAGCTAGTTTCCAATGTTTGGATGTAGACGATCCTAAGGGAGATTAGGACGTCCGCACCACGCAGTATTATAAATAGTTGGACTTCAAAGAAGGCAAGACACCAAGCAATTTTAAGCGAAGCTCTGCCAAATTTTCAACTCATCAATTGCACACGAAATTGAGTAGCAAACACATCCTCAAGAGAAATCGAGTGAGATCATTTATTGTTGTGAGGATTGTTGTATTTGAGTGCTTGAGAGTTATCCGAGAGAAAATTGTATTCGAGATAAAAGGGGTAACGCCCTAAGAGATAGTTGTTTGTAATAGCTCAATTGACACCCACTCAAGATCAATTAAATTGTAACCTGGATCAGTTGAGGACTATACCTTCAAGGAAGAACCTTGAAGCGCAGATGTAGGTGAGCTTGGCCGAACCACGTTAACAACTCAGTGTCGAATTCTCTAACCTTATTTCTTATCATTATTGCTATTGTGATTTATTAATCTCATTATTGTGATAAGTTTACTAGTGTTTAGAAAATTTATAATTGCACGAAAAAGTTAATAAATCAAATTCACCCCCCTCTTAAGTTAATTTTGATCCTACATATTCCACCTCTACCTTCTGTTGATGCTCCTCCTCCAAGATCAAATGGGAAATTTGAATTGACACCATGCGTCGAATTGTTCAACCAATCTCCCTTCAATGCTTCATGATCTATTGTAAATTGCTTTGGTCGAAGAGAAGTTAACTTGGTCATCCTACCATTATCTTTGAACAAATTATAATAGGAATTAGAATAGCTTCTTCAGGCATTATGACTACCTCTACAAGCTCTTCGTCTTGTTTAGTTGCTTCCAAGGAGTTATCGTCACTCTTTTCTTCAACCTTCACATGTTCTTCCACTATTTCATTATAATCAAATGGTTATATAGGTTGAGAGTTTGCGGACCTTCTTATTGAAGTTGAGAGATTTTCAAGTTGTTGAGCTATAAGTTGCAATGAGCCCTTGATGTTCAACACTTGGGCTTGCAACCTTTTGGAAACACTCCTCTTGGATCAGACTGGTGGTAGAGAAGATGAGACTATCTTCGTAAGCTTCGGAGCATATGTGCTTCTCAAAATTCTCTTCACTAGACTCCAAGAATTTACAACCTTTTCACCCTCTTCTCTTCTCTCACAATTTATTCCTTTCCACAAAAGGCTAGCTTTTCCTTTAAGTCTTGAAGAAGCAATTTTAACTTTTCCCCAATCCGAAAATTCATGAGTTAAAAAAAATTCTTTCAAATCATCTTCCCAATCTATGTAAACTTCAAGCCAATCTAACCCACTGAAAGTAGGAATAGAAGCTTGTAACCCTTCTTCTTCTGTAAGGTAACTTCTTGAAAACGTTTGGCCTCTATTCATCTTTAAGAATGGTAAATTTCACTGAATAATTAGAGTATAAAAATAGGGAACCTGAGAATTGCAGGCTCTAATACCAAATGATGCACTCGCGGAAGTGTTGCAGATGAAGAGAGGCAGGGGTGGAGCTCAAACAGTCATTGGAGTGAAGGCCAGGAGGGCTCGGGCGTTGAGAGAAGGACGGATGCCCTTAGAAAGAAGCTAGATGTCAAAATTAGGGGCAACGAACTTCCCTTGGGAAATTGCGGACATCCCATGTGTGGAAGCATCGTCGTTTGGAGCAAGCAGAAGGTTGATGCTTAAAATGGGGAACAACGGACGTCCCTTATGGAGAAACAAAAGTCCATTAGGGAGCCAACAAACAACAGAAGTGGATAACAGACGACAGGTATTGGTGATGGACGTCCCTTATAGCCGAAGTGTCGTTGTTTGAGCGAAGGAGTGGCGGGCATTTAAAACAAGGGAATAACAGACGTCCTTTTGAAAGGAACGAACGTCCTTTAATGCGCAGGCTTGAACGGTGTTAAATATAGAGTAATGAAGGACGTCCTGATTTGAAGAACGGACGTCCCTTCATGCTAATGGAATTGATGGATATTTAACGGAAGCTAATGCCACTGGGAGGATAGATGTCCCTTGGCGGGAACAGACGTCCCTTAACAGAAATTGACACTATATTTAAAAGAACAAACGCTCTCTGTTTGGCTGAATGTCCCTGGCGAAGCAGGCCTGCCTATGAGCGACAAAATGGTGAGAGGGATGGCCTGAACAGCAAAGCTAGTCAATTCAATCAATCTACACTTAGAAAATGACGGGGACAAAATTTCGTGTCTATTTGAAGGCAAAAGGCAAGTTCTTGACGAAGTCACGCCCAAGTCAATAAAATGGCTATAGATGAAAGGCGTGAGCTTTTTCAGCCGAAATCTCCTTCGTTAATTTGTGGCAATTATCTCCCAATGGAAAGAGATGAAATGAACAACAGAAATGTAACAAGTTGATCCGAACAACACTATGGCGGTGTCTTTGACTTCAATGGCTACTTCTTAAGAAGTTGCTCTCCAACTTGGATCTTTGAAATTTTTCTACAACCTTTACTGGATAATCTTCTTCGACGGAACAAAGAAGGAAAGGAGTAGCAATAAGAGAAATCACCCACAATTTACAAGTTGATGACCTCAATTTTTGTACAGACAAACTAATCGATTATTACTCACCAAGAAGGATGTGGTAGACTAGAGAAACTCCAAAGATGAACAAACGTTCAGTTTTTCTATTCAAAATTCTTCACCTTTACAAATGACAATTAGAGAAGCTTAAATACTAAGCTAATTAGGGTTAGCCCTAATGACCTAATTACATAAATATCCTTGAAATTGAAACACCACATACAGACAACAAAAAGCACACAACAACCGAGCACAAAACAAATAACAAAAACCAAACTAAACAAATTCAGCAATATTTAAACTATTACAAAATAGAGTAATTAAAATAAAATAAAATAAAAATGAGGCTAGTGGTGGTGCATCACTATGGGTGTGGAAGCGGGCATGTGACGAATTGGTTCAGTAGATGGGAGGTGTTGCAACCGGTTCCATTGGTTTTGCCGCCCAAGAAGGTAATTGGAATCCCAAGGCATCAATTATTTGTAATTCCTCCACGTACGTTTTCTTTACAGATGGCAAATTACAGAGATAGTTAGGTGAGATGAATTGGGTTATATGATGCGTATTTAGGAAAACTTTCCTTATGAAATAGAAAGAAAGGTAAAGTGAGACCGAACTCTCAGGAGGAAGAGATAGAAGAGAGACAAGATAGAAGGAGGAATCTATGAGCTGTAAAGTGGATAGCTCTCTAGATGGTGGAAAGCGTGAGGGTGGTGGTGCAGCTCCTAGTTTCTTGGGTGTTCTCCTTGAGTGCTTCTCAAGTAAGCTATTCTTCACCTCTTCTATGGAATTTATTGTGATGATAAGGAGAAGATCAATGAGTGAAGAATATGAATCGGTTGGATGGGTGTACTCTTATATGCTTGCTATGATTTATTGATGTTCAACTCTCTGTTTCTTTGTGAATCATGCACTATTGTTGGATAATGCACCCTATGGTTCCCTGCTTGCTCTCGGGTCTTTTGTGAGGTATAGCTTCCTCCTTAGCGTTATGTATTTAAGTGATGATTATGATTAAATGTAGAAGATAAAAGATTGAACGGACATTGTGATTTCCTGTTGCTCAGTTTAGGTCCTGCTATTGTCAAAGTTGAAGTATTGGGTTTACATTTTTGAAATGGTTCTCTGTTGATGGATATTATTGAGGAATGTTTGGATAAATATTCTATGTCAATTATGGATTATTGAATGGAAGAGTTATGTTCTATTGGAATGTTTCATTTGGGTTGGATATATATTGCTGAGATTAATGAATGTATGTTATGTTATTGTGGTTTAGAGAGGAAGTTGGATTAAATTATGCATGTTGTGTTTAAGGGATGGTTAAGGCGTGGATTTATGCTCAGTTGATTATTGAATTGGGAAATTGACTCGGGTGGATGAGATTTAATCTGTTCAATTGATCCTGTTGCCTAAGAAAAATTATGTTGATGGATGTCTAGTTTGAGTTTATTGCCAAGACTTATGATGATAGGTTGGTTTAATAATCTGGACTATTATTATGCTATGATATGTATGGGATCACTCACTGCTTGTAATTAGAGATTTGGGATTATTGTTGAAAGGTAATTATTGATACCTATATGTGTTTAAATTGGAATAGGTATGGGGAAAGACAACATTAAGTGATCTAGTTTACTAAGGAAACTAGGTAAGTGATACTATCTATGCTTTGGTCTTCAGACCCTGCATCGCAAGAATTAGGAAATTGTATGCTGACGGTTTACTAGACTGAAGTTCTTTATAGATTCGATATGGTTTATGAGTTCAAGGATTATAGGATCTTTGATATGATAGGCTTTGAGGATGTATTGCTGCTTGATGTCGTGTTTACTAGAAATAGGCTCTTTTAATGATATTTTTATTAGTTTTGAGTTAAAGATAATGATAATGAGATTAAGCATATTTTTAGGCCTACATTGAGGAGATAGATACTGTATGCATTCACAAGCATCATGCATCATGGTTTTCAAAATGGTACAAAAATGTTTTTACATGCATGGTTTTAGAGATGGTTTAATGGATGCTCACACATACTAAGTGTATGTTGTTCGTGGAGGGTTGATCACCCGAAGTGAACAACCATCATTTAGGCTGTAGGAATATCCATTTTACGATGGAAAGTGAAACAGATGATAAACGAATGTTAAATGATAAAAAGTAAAGTAAAGGCAACGGTATGATGTGAGGCCGTTTTAGTCCTTGGTGGGCACGGTCACTAGATAGGCTTTTGGATTATCCATTACCGCTAGCAAAGCTTTTGGTTTCTAACATTGCTAATCATACCGGTTTCGAGATTGGCTAATGGTTAGTTAGGCTTTTAGATTATCCATTGCTGCTATACCAGAGTTGTCGGGTCAGATGCATTTTCGTGATCAGTCCACGGCTAGAGGGCTTTCAGATTATCCATAGCTGCCATGCTGGGGGCGTCAGGGTCGGGTGCATAATAAAAAAAAAGACTAAAACGCATTGTCGAGATTGGTCAAAGGCTAGTTAGGCTTTCAAATTATCCATTGCCGCTATGCCGGGGGCGTCGAGGTCTGGTGCATCAAAGAAAAAGAATAAAACGTAAAAGATAAAAGAAAATGAAAACAAAAAGTGGACTTTTAAAAGGGCATAGCATGTGTATTATATAGTTTTATTTATATCACTTACTGAGCATTAGACTCATTAGTTAAAGTCTTGTTGATGTAGGTATGTACGAGATCAGGAAAACATGATAAGAAGCAGTTGATGAAAGATTTGCACACACGGATCTTGTGGCTGGGTAGGCTAATGGATTTAAAGAGAAATGGTTTGTAAAGGCTTTGTAAATGTATTTAATATATTTAAATTGACTCATAATGTATTTAATGTATTTAAATTGCAAAATAAAAGGAATTTTATTTAAATGATTGAATAAATGTTTTAATTCGTAAAGTATTTTATTAACTTATTCTTCCGCTGTGTTTTACAAAGAATTTTATGAAAGAAAAGTCTTCTGCAACTTTTATAAAAGAAAAAGTTTTGAATTTTACACGTTTCAAAGGAAAGAAGTTATGGGTTTACATTAACGATCCTACACATGATGCCCTTTCTTATAATCTCAAAGAGAATCGGTTTGTCCCGGGATGGTAGGATGCAGGCGTTGAAGGACTCGCGCAAGTTGTTAAAACTTATGTCGCACTTTGGGATGGACCTGAAGGCTTGTTTGGACTAGAATCTTGCATTTATTTCTTGTAGATATGTGTAGACTATCGGGTCAAGAAAAAATAGCTTCGCCATCTCTCTCTCAAAGTGTTGTGATGTTGTGTGATGCGCGAACGGGAGGGTTTTAGATCTAACCTGTAAATATGATGACAATGAATGAGGATCAATAGTCGGCAGACGTCCTTTATGGTTGGACAGATGTCCCTTGTAGTGATCGCCAGGTAGTTAACAAGGTGGCGGATGTCCTTTATGGAATATCAGGCGTCCCTTGTATCCGTGTGTTAGGCGTCTGTTGTTGATCGGGTGTAGTGGGCATCCACGAGAAAGGAATGAGTGTCCGTTCTTATTCGGCTGAAGGCAATTGCGTCTATTTTGTGAATAATGAATGCCCCTTGGAAAGGAATGAACGTCCCTTGAAGAGAACGGACATGCCTTGACTTGAAACGGATGTCCTATTGAGAGCGTAGCTTGGAATGCGCCGGGTGAACGGTGAAGAGCGACAGTTTCAGACATCCTTTCCTTATCCGAATTAGGAAAGTCTTCTCCTCAGCTATGCTTGAATCCTCCTTGATTTGAACTTCGGAAAGTCTTCTCTCGGCTATGTTGAATCTACCTTGAATTGAACTTAGGAAAGTTCAATGATCTTTCGATTTGTTTCTTTAGAGAAAGAAGAATATGGATGAAGAAAAAGGATTACTTTTAGAAAGTAACCATTAGGATAGTTCTCCCATGGTATGACTCACACGAGGAGGTCTTTGGATATAACTCACCAAAAGGGTTTGAAAGATGAATCACTCCAATTTCGAGATTACCAAAAGTTATTTTGTTTTAAACTCTGAATTGTATAAAACATAGCATTCGGTGACTTTATATAGCCTTTTACAAAACATAAAATAAGAAACTAAAAAATAGGAAACAATATCTAAAAACACCTAGATATTCGGTCCATAATTGGCGGATTAGTATAAGCTATTTTAGTAACTTTTAAAAAGCACGAATTTAGTACTTTTCAGCTTGCTTTATCTTCAAGGGAGGTGATATCTTTGATAACTTTCCTTTCTTTAATTTCGCTTGCATGATCTTCTTGTTGTGATTCTCGGCCGATTAGAAAAGTTTCCTTCATCTTTTGCTCTCTGTTTCATGGGCTTTTGACATAACAAATGGCTTTCGAATTTAATGATCCAACTTGTTCTAGAAAGGTTAGGAAGTCAACTACAATCTTTATGAAACACTCTTTTTGAAATGACGTCATTTGAAATGCTAAAATAATCAAATACTCCTCAGAGGCAAAAGGAAGACAGTTTTTGGAAAGTCTTTCCATTTCTCTTTCATTGCTCTTGACTTCCACCTATTCTTTGAGGCTTGATCAATAATAGAAATGTCGCACTTTGGGATGGAGTTGAAGGCTTGTTTGGCCCAGAATCTTGCATTTATTTCTTGTAGATATGTGTGGGCTATCGGGTCAAGCAAAAATAGCTTCGTCATCTCTCTCTCAAAGTGCTGTGATGTTGTGGCTCTAGAATTGACCCGTATTGCATCCTTGAATAACTCACCTTTAAATTGTTTTTGAAATTTTGCATACAGGTGTCAGATGCAAAAACGATGCTCCACTTGCCCTGCGAACTCTCTAACAGCTGCATCAGCCCTATAAAAAATAACAGTATGAATCAAACATTGGTACACAACGCATAACATAAACATAGATGACAAAAGCAATCAACCACACCTTTTGTCGGTCAAAAATGATTGACCACCCATTGTCGAACAGGGTGTTGAGATCCTCGAGCAACAATTCCAAAAACCAGCTCCAAGAATCCTTATTTTCTATTTCAACAACTGCTATAATAATCAGATAAATTCCATAATTTCCGTCGATGCTGACAGTAGTGAGCAGGTGCCCCAAAGTCCCTCTCTTCAAGTGGCAACCATCCAAATAAATAACCGGTCTACCACAGTTCAATAGCCCCATCATACATGCAGCCAAACACATGTACATCCTTTTAAATGTACTAATCTCTAGCTAAACACGCAAAAGCTTCCAGGATTAGACCTTCGACTCTCCTCGGCATACGACCATAAGAGCTTGTATTGCTCATTTTCATCCCATTCATTCATTTTTTTTTCCCACATTTCTTGCCCTTCTAGCTAGGTTGGGTGTAATGTTGACATTAAAATCCCTCATAACTGTCTCAATTATGGAAGAAATGTCTCAATCAGACTGACTTTTAATTCTGTCCAAGTAATGCATTGCCACCCATTTGGTAAAGGCAATAACGACTTTCCATCTTTCTCGAGCAAGTGTGCACGTCGTTATAGCTCTTGATTTGAAATGTCATTTCAACTTGCATTTTTTAGGCGTGCATCCGCTATGGGCATCCTTCTTGGCAGACAGCCCTCAACCGATGAGAGTTACTGTGGGTGAATTTTATCCCGTAACCATTCTTCAACGCATGATTGACAATTTCTTCTCTAATTTTATTCAACGAACTATACTTCTTGCCAATACCTATACCAACGAACATGCATTCTACTTGTAGTTGTCGTCCAACTGACGTGCTTTAAGGATCACTAAGAGCACTTGCTAGAAGATCGGCCACAAGCTGTAATAATCTGATCTCACAACTTCAAACAGATTTATCTCCCAATCCAAACGTAAACAACAGTTGGTTTTTGGAGGTCACCAAAATAACACAACCAGGCAAATCATATCAAAAATCCACTGCAAAAAGCACTCGGAATCTTTAGTTACGATCGAAACAATTTAACTCCAAATCTAGGGTTTCACCCGAACAGATTTAACAACCAGAATTCAAATGAAAATATCTCACCTTGCATACATCCAATGAATACCAATTTTTGAGGGGAGTAGCTAAACTAATTGTAGAATAAATCAGCAGAAGGAACGAACTCAATAGGACATGCGCAAGGCCTTCGAAATACAGTCACACTCGCAAAGATCCAGCAGCCGCAAATCAAAGGCAGATTTGCGATAATTAAGTAATCCACTAAAGAATCAATCTTGACATAAAACCTTCAACTATAATCACCAAACAAGATAGTAGCAACCTGTTAACAATAGAATAGAACAAGAAGAACCAAGAAATACTTGAAAGAAACTTCAAGAAAACCAAGAAGAACCGTGGAGTCCGCGAACCTCCTAAGTGAGAGGGGCGACTAAAATGGCTTGACCCGATGGTAAGCACTCTCCAAGGGTTTGAATATCTTCTTCTATCTCCACACCACAATCAACACCTTGAAGGGGAAGTATTGGAGGAGATAGTAACCCTTTCAACTCGGCCAAGAAGCTTCAAGATGGCCGAGCTTGGGCTATGGATGAATCGGCGATGAGGGAGGGGTTGTCGCGGGTTTCTCCACCAAGGAAAAGAGCTAGGTTTTCTATTTTATCAAAAGTGTCTTCTCATTCTGAAAGAGGGTATATAAACCCTTAGTGTTTACAAAAATAATGCCAAAACACCAAAATAACCTTAACGCGAAAATTTCGGCATGAGGATGTGGTTTGCATGCAAACCACGCATCTCTTAAACACTTAACAAAAGACAAAAACAACATAAAGAAACCAATTAAAATCTCTAGAAACAAACCTATTTCTAAATCAACAAAGATGGCAACCAAATGTTAATAATGCACTTTGAACCTTCAACACTTCATGGATCTTTCGAGGAGGAAATAACGAGTTATCCGTTCGGTGGTGAATGCACCTATGTGATAACGTGAAAAGGAACTCCCTTGTCTTCATGAGATGTTTCCTCTAAAGAATCCCAAACTTTGATATTACCTGCAAAATAAAAATGAGTTAGAAAAGAAATAAGCTTCTTGCCTCGAGCCTGAGTTTGGGCCCTGGGGCACATCACCAGGCCTACTCTCGGCCATATCCATGTCTTCGTCACTGGATTTGCATAATGAACAAAACTCCTCCTTATCTTGAGTTGTTGAGACGGAATGCACCACAATAGTAGCTTTGTCTCCAATTCCACGTACATCATGTGCCAATACTGTGGATATGAACTCCACTTCAAATGAGCAGTTAATAGATCCTCTACACTTTCAGACGCCAATGGTGTTCAACAATTACTAACACTTCAACTTCATCAAAATGCGATACAATTCAGCTCTCAGAAATTTATAAGGTTCGCTAATCGCTGACAAAATTGTTGAGAAAATCGCGATGAGTGTAGTGTGAATTTATACAAGGCAGAGGATGCAATACTTTTTTGCAGCAGAAAATTGAAATTCCACGACGGAAAGTTGACGTTCCGCCGCAGAACATTATAATTGTTAATTAATTTCCACGTTCCATGGCAGAACGTCAGTATTAAAACGCATGTTTCGCCGCAAAACAAAATTTAATATGTTTAACGGCAAACATGACAACGATGTTTGTGCCGACTTTTTTCCATAGTTCAATGGTTTAGTTGTTAGCAAAAATACTTTAATAATTGACTTGTCATTGATCACAAAGTATAATAGTTGATTTGTTAATTTTCCTATTTTTTTAAATGTTTCTGTTTCTCTTCATCAATAGAATCGTCAGGTATGGACACGATGGAACTGAGCACAGTTATTTATATTAATAGAATTGATCACATATTTTTATATTAATTTGGTTTAAAAGTTAAAAGACCGGGCAACAATTGATGCAAGAATGATACAGTATGAGCTATGAATAGAAAATAAGAAAATAAAAGAGAGTTTAGTTTTCTTGTTTGACTCGTACTAATGTGACAAAAATGACATCAATGTTGCCAGTCCAAAGATTAATGCATCAATTAATGAATCAGTCGTCCATGAGATTAACATTATTATATATACTGCAGTAGGAGACCGCCCAACGAGTTTGGGTTCGAAGTCAAAGGTGGAATGATTGAAACACAAATGCTCGGTTTAACGATGGATAGCAGACATGGAAATACAACCAAAGAACTTTCCACCGCCAGCATCTGACTCTATAAATCGAGTAAAAGTCGTACTTAAAAATGAAACCACATACTTCTAATGATATGCGCGCTCTCCAACAATTGTTTTCCACCACCCACTAAATTGTTCAGCCAATACCCAATGTGATAGCTGAACTTCGAGAAGTCACGGTTGAGATGAGCGGTCTTAAACTTAACTATGATTCTACTGACTTTGTCTGATTGGATTGCACCAGGAAAAATAAAACCCCCATACTTTTATCAAAGACAGTGTTATCTCTCACCTTCAAAGCTTTTTCTCTGGGAAATTTATTCCTATTTGGAATTGTAGAAACTTGAGCACAGGACAAGTTGGATTGGATCATTTGCTAGACTACTTTATTTACATCTTCCCTCATCTTCTCAGACCACAGAGCCACGGAAAGAAGGAAATATTTTCACTAGCCAACCGATCCTTCAAGCTTCAAGCTCATAAGCTGGTTCACCTCTGCGCCAAACTCGTCAGGAAGTTCATTGAAGACGTCTCGGCAGAAGCCCGATATCATAGCAGCCATGGCTTTCTCATAGTCTATTCCCCTCTGCTGAAAATAGAACAACTGGTCTTCACCAATTTTGGAGGTACTTGCCTCATGTTCAATCCTGGCTGCTGGATTCTTCACCTGTTCATCGGAATGAGGATGTGCATAAACTAGAAGATCAAAACAGTGATGGAACTCAACTCAAGAAGTGAGTTTTTGATAAATGATAAACTCTCCAGCTAAAAGACTGCAGATCAAACCTTGTGCATTCAAACGTTGTTAAATAATATGCATTCTTTTAAAAAAAGATATTAACTATCTTTGTCACAATTTTCTGCCCAATGTTTTTCTTGCAAAATCATTGGGAGCGTCAAAGCCAGATTAGGACAAATCCCACAGGACTAGTGCTGTGTGTCATCAAAGAGTTTCGCTATAGACGTTCATGTAAATCATTATATTAGCAATCGGGGCCTAACCCAAAACTTTTTTGGGTCTAAAGAGATCCACATTTGGATCTGGAAGAAAGAGCGTAGCTTGTAAGCCTTCCTTAACCGAATTAAACATGTGGAATAAACTGGGAAAATCATATTGATGGGTTGAAAATATATTTTGAGTGATATGCAACTACCAGAGTAATAAGACTTATTTACGTCTTACAGAGGTCGTTTCAATCATAACTGGTCTTATAACATGATAAACATAGAGTCAACTTTCAACCAATATTATAATTTATTAAGAACAAAAGTCATGTAACATGATAAACATAGAGTCAATTTTATAAACATATGCCACCCCCCTTAAAAGCATCGTATGTTTCTCAATCATACGTTGACTGGCAATTACATCAAACCATGATGTGATACATAATTTTTAACATCTAATAACAAAACGCTTTGAAACTTTTGTGCATAAGTTGAGTTTTGTGTAAGCTTGAATACCAAAGAGACTACAGTGCCTAACTGGATGAAGAAAAACTAGCCAAGCAAATAATTATGTGCCATGTTTAAGTACCTCACATACATGTTGAAGTTTACTTCTCGCATCAGGTTCTTAGATGTTGTCCTAACTATTGATGATAATTAGACAGCATGAAGGAGGCAGTTATGCCAAGATTGAAACTAATTCATTTATAACAGAAAATGAAAACAATTACATGACAAAGAACAAAAGAAAAAGTACCTGGATGTAAGGATAAGTGTTGGCAGCTGCATTATCACCAATAAGCATTGAATCACATTGTGTGGAGTTCCGAGCATTATCGGCTTTTGACTGAACCTGGACAAGCCCCCTATAACAGTTCCTGGAATGCCCAGCTGAAATACCCTTCGAAATAATCCTACTTCTTGTATTCTTGCCTTTGTGTATCATTTTTGTCCCTGTATCTGCTTGCTGATAATTGTTTGTCAAAGCAACTGAATAGAACTCCCCAACAGTGTCATCTCCCTCCAAAATAACACTGGGATACTTCCAAGTAATGGCAGACCCTGTTTCAACTTGGGTCCAAGATATCATAGAACGAGCTCCAGCACAAAGGCCTCTCTTCGTAACAAAATTATATATCCCACCTTTCCCATCTTCATCCCCTGCATACCAGTTTTGAACTGTTGAATATTTAATTTCTGCTCCCTCAGCGCAATACAATTCCACCACAGCAGCATGAAGCTGGTTTTTGTCATAAGAAGGCGCTGTACACCCTTCCAAATACTCCACAAAACTGTGGTCGTCCGCTACAATTAAAGTCCTTTCAAACTGCCCAGTTTCTAAAGCATTAATTCTGAAATAAGTTGAAATTTGCATTGGGCATTTAGTGTTCTTAGGTATGTAACAAAATGACCCATCACTAAACACTGCAGCGTTCAATGCCGCATAGAAGTTATCATCACTTGACACAACTTTTCCTAAATACTTTTTAACTAAATCAGGGTACTCCTTAATTGCCTCTGATATTGAACAAAATATCACCCCAGCCTCTTTCAATGCCTTTCTGTGTGTTGTTGCAATCGAAACACTATCTAGAACCGCATCAACCGCAACATTAGCCAAACGATTTTGCTCATTTAAAGGCACTCCTAGTCTATCAAAGTACTTGAGTAGTTCAGGGTCGGCCTCGTTAAGGCTATTCAAAGCGGGTTTCTTCTTAGGAGCAGAGTAATAACATATATCCTGGAAATCTATGGACGGATAGAGATTATCAGACCACTTCGGTTCTTTCATTTTCAGGAATTTATCAAAAGCAGTCAACCTAAATTCAAGCATCCAATCAGGTTCTTCTTTGAGCGACGAAATCAGCCGGATTGTTTCCTTCGATAGCCCTTTGGGAATCGTAAACGAATCGATATCCACAGTGAATCCAAATTTCTTATCATACTCACGATTTCGAAGAATCTCCTGAATCTTCTCATCAGTGCTACTAGATAAAGTAGACGGCTTACCAGGCGAAGGAGTTGAACTCGAATTCATAATCTGGGGATCGTAACCAACGTCTCCTCGGACTCTCAGGGTTCTCGAATTTCGAGGTTTGGGGCAGGGGGATTTGGAAATTTGAAGTTTTGGGAGAAGCCCTTTTGATAGTTTGGGGTGTTCTGAAATAGGTGGGGAAGAAAAAGGCGGAATTCCATTAGCTAATAGAGAAGCCATGAATGTGGAGCAGAATCTGAGAGAAATGAGTCTGCGAAGGAGAAGGGTGTGGGTTGGCTAATATCCAGTTCTATGCTTCCGTTGCCGAGTGGCTGTTGTTAAATCGGTAGTTTTCTCGTGCACACCACGTACCCCAGGCCACTGTGATCCAAATTATCTGCTTTAGTTTCTAAATCGCAGCCGACATTACATTTCTCCTTATCGACATGTCGCTTGCTTATCCTGCTTTAAAAGTCAATAATAATTTTTTGTAAATAATATTAAATATAAAATATTTATATTATTATTAACCATGTTTTTTGTGACATCTTAGCTTCAGAACTTATTTATTAAGTTAAGATAGGTGCAACGTTTAGTAGAGTATTTAATAATGCTTTTTTTAAATTATGTTTTCATTTAAATCACGTTATCACAAATTAAATTAGGCAAAATATCATGCAATCAAAGTTACTATTTATTTTATAAAATTATAACAAATTAATTGTTCGGAATATGAAACACTTTAACATTAGTTATTAATAGTGCCAATATTAATATTTACAAAAATGATGGATCAACATTCCAACCACCTTAAGGGCTATTTTATTCAAATTTAACTATAAATACAAATATAAATTTAGAAACACTTTTTGACAATAAATTAAAAAATGGAAAATTAACAAAACAACCACTGAACTATGAGATGAATGACAAGTCAACCACTAAATAATTTTCACTAATAAATAAAATAGTCAACGATGCGAAATGAACGGAACAAACATAATTGTTATGTTTCCTGTTAAATAATGTTGACTTTCTATTACGGAACGCTGTCTTTCTGCAGCGAAACTTTATTTTTCTAATGTGTCACAGATTTCTTTCATTCACAATCGAGCACGAGGGTTTTCTAACAATATTTTTAGTGTTTATTTTGCAGGTGTTCAAAGAGGAAAGACAATGAATTCCATTAATCAAGCATCCAAATATGTCATTGTGTTATTCAAAATAAAATATAAGTAGAAGTTCAGACACAAATTAAAAAGAAAGATGAAGCAACTCAAAACAGCCTACAATCTGACCTATGTGGAGTCTTTGTCATTTTTTACAACCTTTGTAATCTCATATAAAAAAGTAAGATTCATACCAATTGTAACTGACTTCCCAAGGTTTCTAAAATGTATTTTACTAAATTTGGAGATCGTTTGCAATACCAAAAGAGCCATGAACAAAGAGCATCAATTCTGCTAAAGAAGCCTGTACCTTCTTAGTTCAGAGTTAAAGCCTATGTCACTTGAAGAATGAGCTTAAAGATACTTAATTGGATCTTCGCTGCATAATTACATTTGAGGATTAATTTATATTTGTGTTTATTTATTTTCTGCTTGTTGGAATGGTTTTAAAACTCAAAATAAAAGTGTCACTCGGCTAGAGCATGTTCTTGCCGAGTAAGTATGTTGTGAAAGCATTTTTGTTAATTTTCTTTTATGACATTAACCCTAATTTTTTAGAGAGTATTTAAGCTCTCTCTTAGGGCTACCCTGGCAGTTGATTAAGATAATAGAACTCTTGTTCATAATTGTGAAGATTTCTCCATAGAAAACTCTCTTTTGGTGGTTTCATCCAATCGAGTTTTGTGTAGAAATTTGTATCATCTCGTTTGTGAGTTTAAGATGATATTTTTTATTGCTATATGTTTCTCTGCCTCCTTCCATAGAGGTATACATCCCCAACAAAGGTATAGAACGTTGCAAGAGAACCAAGTTAGAGTGTTTCCATCAAAGGAAGCCATTGAAGTCAATAGATACGGACGTGTGTCTATTCGAACCAGATTGTACCCTATCAACCATAACTCTATCATCAAAAATCATTGGCTTACAATTTTTGGAGGGCATCTTCCTCACTTACAGTGTAAGAAGTGGGCCAAAAATTATGTCAAAAGGACATTAATTGCGAGATATGTTTTCCTCAAATTGGGCCAGTTCTTTCTTTATTCGGCACCAAGTTTTAATCAGTTTCCATGTTTCCCCATTAAGGTGGTGCATGTAACGACCCAGTTTTTCATAAATCCTTTAAAACGCATAAAAATTAGAATTTTTGTAAAACTGTTGAAATCGCTTTAAAAACATATCAGAGTGCGACACTAAACCGACCCGCTACTAACATTTCGTTAAACTCGTATTGAAAATCCAATTAATAAAATGCGGAATTGTTATAAAAATCGTTTGCTTAAAACATCACGGAAGCGTAAATGAGTTAATGAAGAAACTAAACAATTTAATACAATTTAATAAAACTTAATTTAATTACAACCGTTCCTTATTTTACTCTTCTAGCCTGGCCAGCCTCAATCCTCGCGCATGCAAATCTTTCATCCCTACTTTATTATCTATTCATCGTTTTCGCATTTACTCCTAAGTCTTTGCATCAATTTCACGTACAAGTACTTACACCACAAGTAAACTGTAAGCCCAAAGGCTTAGTAAGGAAAAATGTTTAATGCAATTATGAAATGCCTCTCTTTAATCCTTTTTGGAATGAGTGCCACCCAAACCAAATCATTTCATTATGTCATTCGTTTCATTATTTCCTTTACATTAGTTCATTCGTTCGTTACTCCTACATCGAGCTGGAGATTGAAGGGGTTTTAGGGGATAAAATAGTTGGTCGGACCTAACCCTTTACTTGCAACTGAGTCCCCGTTCCCATCAAGGTAGGGGGCTTCGCCTAGCCGCAGACTAAATCCGCTAACCATCCGCCCCCAACTCCCATTTTCATCTTTTTCTTTTGTTCTTGTGCCGGTCTAAGCTACTGGACAATAGAAACCTTTATCATCTTAACGTTTTTTCTCGTTTTCATCATTTATCCTCACTCATGCATGTGTGAGTACCCCCACCAAGGAGGCACTCCCTATTAGTTTCTATTAACGTGATGCATAACCATATATTCTCAACCTAATATGATGCATGATGCTTTATAACATAACATTAACAAAAATTGAAGTGCGCACTGAAATAAAAGTTACTGTCATTAAAATTGCGCATAGAATGAATAACAGAAATTGAAAGCGCACCACATGGAGCATATAATAGAAGGAAATAACTGCGCACAACAGAAAATGAGTACAATATCGAATTGGGACAACGAATGCAATTAAAGGGATGGTACAGTAAACATGTAAGTAATTTATTTAGACTAACATGCTTAGGTAATTAGAAATAGAGACATGCATAGACAACAAATAATGGGAACACGCTTGTAAATTGGAATTTCTTATTCTAGTTAATTAAGCATGCTTTTATTCTACATGATTTAAACATGCTTTTATACTAGTTAGGTAATTAAACATGGCATGACTTAGTTAATTAACATGCTAGTAATTGATTTACACATGCTAATTAAACATGCTAGTTAGATAATTGGATACGCTAGTTAGTTAATTTAAACATGCTAATTGAATTAAACATACTAATTACATGCTAATACAATTACATGGCATAACCTAGGTAATTAACAAACATTTACTGGAAACGTATTTGATAAACTAACTAATCATGTAGGTTTGTCTAACTAACAATTATATGAAAACATACTCAATCAATAGAAAACGAAACATGCTTAACAATCAATTACAACTATAACATGCTAATTAAATTACATTTACTAAGCATGCTCGGATTACTTAAAGGAACTCAAATTATAGCTTACATTCTAATTGATTGATCATACTTTTTATTGAAATTGATTAAACGTACTCTTATTCAATTAATTAAACTTGGAAGGATTTCCATTTAATTAAACGTGCTTGGTTTAGTTAAATATGATAAACATGCTCATGCAATTATTATCCTAAATAATCTACGCAAGCTTGATTAACGAAATGAAGTAAGCATTAACAACTAAGAAGCTACAACGAATAACATGTTGAATCATGCAGGAAACTACAGCAAGTGAATATAATAAATTGTACAAACTGAATTGAAATTTTTTATTCATTCATAACCATACGTACACATCATATCATTCTCCATTTCCTCATTCTATCCTACAACTTAACGCCATCGATTATCATTAATTTATCACACTTCCATTAAAGTAAACATTTGCAATAAAAGGCAAGAATTATATTCCCTAACTAGTACCAAGAAGCAATAACATTATAAGCTAGACTTCAATATGCTAAACTACTCTATCTATGCATGCTTGTCTAACTAAAACAGAACATAGACATAATTAATAAATTGAAATGAGTCAATAATCAGATTAGCTTAAACATGTCCGGATTTAAGAGATCTACAACAAGCAAACCAATAATTACAAGTACTAAGAAGTAATCACAGCAAGTAAAACATTTCACAAAACCAAATCATGGCTTATACAGTTCATAACTCATTCATGCTTATCACATCATCTTACAATCTTCCATTCATCATTCATTCCATCCTTAGGCATTCAATTTCAACATTCATAATAAGAATATCTACAAAAGATTAAACAACAAAGCAGCAAGATATAAATCAAAGGAAATTAGCAACACTAAGACATCCAAAGAAATACAAAGGAACATTAATAAATCTACACTAGCATCAACATAGAGAGCATCTATAGCAAGGGATTCAACAAGGAAAGCACAACAAGTAATCATCTAAGGAACTAGCAGTAAGAAATTCATAAAACTCACGCACACCCACTTGTGCTGTAGGGCCTCCATTGGCCAAGACACCCCTAGTTCCTTACTTCGAAGCTTTAACGCATATCAACATTTAGTTGTTATTCTTCTTCTCTTCTTCTTTTCAATACCTTCACAAATTAGTAACATTTGTTGGTAAAAATCTAGTCAACTATAAAGAAACATATTCTTACTCCTACTTATGAGATAGGAATTAGGACCTAACACTGTATGTTCAAGTATGGCTAACATTAATAATTGACTTTAATCGAAAGTTAGAAATGTATGATTTGGAATGATTCAATTTTTGTTCTAAATTGGAGTTGGAAGTCTACATATATAAGGGTTATCTGTTGTAGAACAAGATATAGGTTTGAAGATTCGTTAAGTCGGAACCTCGAACATTTGGAGGGTTGGCTTACCGGGAGAATCGTGGAATAGAATTGATTGATATTCTGAATTTTTTGCTAATGGATTTAATTGAAGAAATTGTTAAGGTTAACAAATAATTGATTAAGGATTTATGGACGTGAAAACAGAAACGGACACGGGAACGAAAACGGAAACGGAAACAGAAACAGAAATAGAAACGGACACGGGAACAGAAATGGAAATAGAAAAATAAATAGAAATAGAAACAGACACGAGAACGGAAACGGAAATAGAAACAGAAACGGACATGGAAACAAAAACGGACATGGAAACAGAAACGGACATGGAAACAGAAACGGAAATGGAAACGGAAATGAATTTCTGGAAATGGATTTTTGGGATTCAGATATGGATACAGATACGGATACAGAAATGGATATAGGCACGGATACAGATACAGATACAGATACGGATAAAAAGACGAAGACAGATATATATATGGATACAGAAACGGATAAAAGTATAGATATGGATACAGAGATGAATACAGATATTGACATGGAGACGGATACAAATACGGATACAGAGACGGATATAGAAACAGAAATGGTGACGAAATAGGAATCTAATAGATGAAATAGTCAATAAACTAAGTTAGAATTGTGGGGTGGATTCGGCCAATGTTCCAAATCTGTTACTATGAAATTAAGTTAGAGAAATGGGTGAAGTGAGTTGAGATTTTATACTTCATGACGATAATGGTTGGAGTGCTCTAGGATTGGATGGTGTAGGGTGGTATGTTAAAAACAATGTAGGGGTTTGTCGTGTATATATTTTGTTAGAATTAAATGTGACAATGTACGGTGATTGTACTCACCATTCCTTGGGTATTGTTGATATTGGAAAAGTGAAGAACGAGTTAGTTGAGGGTAGAATGTTTGAGGAATTGGATTTAAGTTTGGTTCTACCAATGGATGAAATTTTGGTAAACTATATTGATCAAATAGGGATCAAGTGATGAAATGAACAATAGAATATAGGGAGTGTAAGAATGTCAGCTTCGATTTAATGGTAGGGTAATGCAGAAATTCAATTCTGTAGATGCCATGTAGGATCAAAGTGATGTTTTAAGTGAAGTGAAAGTGGTCCTTTTGTCAACAATTGTCATGTTGTGACTTATGAAACAGAAGTGGTTGCCCAAAGTTATATTTTATTGGAAATTATACGAATAAAGGTGGAATTTTGTGAGTAAGGATGAGATTTTGGAGAATTAGGATCTTCAAAATGTAAGAAAGTTGTTCACGTTACGATGGTTTGACATAAATTATCTGGTGAAAAGAAATAAATATTGGAAAGATTTTTCGTTGACGACAAATGAAGTTGACAATTTGATAACTTAGAGATGAGATAGTATTTTGGCTAAGTCATTATGTAACGACCCGGATTTTTATAAATCCTTGAAAATGCGTAAAAATTTGAAATTTTATAAAATTAATCAGAGCGCGATGCTAAAACCGGATCGCTACCAACCATTTCTAAAACTCGTTATAAAATCGAATTGATGAAATGCAGAAGCGTTATGAAATCTTTTATTTAAAACATTGCGGAAGCGTAAATAATGCGTTGAGAATGAAAACTAAACTATTGAGTAAAACCGAAATGCTAGATAGTTAAATACAATTTAAAATACTTAATTCAATTACAAGTGTTTCTCTTTTACCCTCTTCATGCCTGGCCAGCTCTAAATCTCGTTCGTGCAAATCCTTCATCTCTGCTTTAGATTATTTCTTTGTTATCTGTTCGTTGTTTGTACCTACACCACAAATAATACGTTTGCCTAATGGCTCAGTAAGGAAAAGGGTTTAATGCAATTATGCTTATGACTCTCTTTAGTTCATTTAGAATGGGGGCCACCCAAACTAATCATTTCATTACGTTCATTTGTTTGTTCGCCTGTTCGTTCGTTACTCGTACTTCGAGCTGCAGATTGGAGGGGTCTTAGAGGATGGAATAGTTGACCGGACCTAACCCTTTACTTGCAACTAGGTCCCCGTTCCTGTCAAGGTAGGGGGCTTCACCTAGCCACGGACTAGTTCCACTACCCATCCTCCCCCAACTCCATTTTCTTTTCCTTTCAGGCGTATCCCGCCCTCAAGGCTGTTTTCTCAGTGATAGACGTATCCCGCCCATCCTGACCGTTCTTTATCCTTCGGGCGTATCCTACACTCCGGGCTTTATTCCAGTAATAGACGTATCCCGTCCATCCTGAATGTTTTCTACTTCCTTATTCCTTAACATTTTTCCTCACTTATGCATGTGTGAGTACCACCCCAAAGTGGCACTCCCTACGGGTTTCTATTAACATAATGCATGCTCATACATTCTGATGCATGACGCTTCATAACCTAACTACGACAGAAATTGAAGTGCGCATTTAAAAGTAACTATAAATAACAGGAATTGAAAGCGCAATAAAATGAATAACAGAAATAAGCACACAGAGAGAATAGTCATAATATTGAATCACAAACAGTGAAGCACAGAAGGAGAATTCGAAACATTCTAAGTATCTTAATTGGTCTCCTATTCATTTGACATGTTTCCAACAATCATTAGTCTAGATGATCATTCTAGTTTGTTATCCTAGGTGGGTTACATGCTCAAGACAATTTCAACTATTAGGCCACTTAGTCATTCTAACAAATTACATGCTCAACCCAAAGATTATCAATTACAATTATTAAACTAGTTAATTAATTACATGCTCAAGGAAGAATTATAATTATTATCCTAGATAATTTAAGCATGCTTTTGTTCTAGTTAGTTACTTAAACATGCTACTAATTAAACATGGCATGGCTTAGTAAGTTAACATGCTGGTTATTTACTAATTTAACATGCTCAAGAAAAATAATAGTTTAAGGAATTGAGCATGCTTAACCAGTTGATTATACGTACTTCAAAAATTGAACATGCTCCAGTTAAATAACATGCTTAAGTTAATTGGTTACTCTAGTTAAGTTAACATGCTCTTCAATTAATCTCATTTAGTTAATTAACCTAGTTAATTAACATGCTCAAATCTAGTTTATTAAACAAATCTAGTTTATTAAACATGCAAGGGTTCTATTTGGTTAGCAATTAATCATGCTCAAGGTGATAGTTAGTTGTTCTAGGTCAATTTACATGCTCGGGTTACCACATACCTAGTTATCATTAACTAGCGAGTTATCGTAAATTAGTTAAATACATGCCATTAGTTAGCTAACATGTCACTAGTTAAACACTCGAATCAACATGCTAATTGCATGCTACGATTTATTAGTTAAATTACATGTTCACGGAGTAATTATCATTAACTAGTTAATCAGACATTAGTTCACATAATTAGGCTAATCCAATTGTTTACATGCTAAGATTAACTATATGGGTTCACATGCATAGATAATTAAAGTGATCAATTAAATTACGTTAGATCGACATACATGCTCAATAGGGAAAAAAGACTTCGATTAATCATATAGACACTTAAACATTAGAACTAGCAAGGACACTATCAATTAATTATAACGACAAGAACAATATATGCATTGGTCAATGGAAACGACGAGAACAATATACGCAAATATATTGATAAAGGAATAACAACCTATAATATATGTAGAGATTTAAACATAGCAACAAGTAAAAAGTAAGGTACAGAATCATCCTAAAAGGCATGTCTCTTAACTCGCTCATGCTTCAACTCAACATTTTTTAACTCATCTACATCCTTAACTCTCTCATCCAGGTAGTAATCATTCATCCAGGAATTATCAAAATAAAGCATGTATTGCAGGAAATGGAAGCCCACCCAATTAACGATGAATATCAATCAAGAACAATGAATAATAGCAGTGCAGTATATCAATCCAGAATCTATCAACTAACGACAAATAAGGTAATTCGCAGGTACTAAACAAAACAAAGACCAAGCATAAATGCACGCACTCTACTTGCGGTGTAGGGCCTTCAAATGGTGAAGACACATCCAAATTCCTTACCTCGAACTTTATCACGTGTCGACGTTTAACCATTATCCTTTTTTCTCCTTTCGATACCATCACAAATTAGTAATATTTATAATTAATAATTACGACTAATAAACTTTCGTACCCATAATCACATAGAAATTCTAGGAGTCCTTTAATACCTAACGAAACATAACATCCAACATAGGAGAAGGCCCCAACTATTTTCCGAGCACATATCCATAACAAGCTAAGTCCAACATATTCATGCCTCGAGAACATATAATTCATTTATCCCTTTTTATTCCATTAACAAGGTAGCGAATAAATTCTCCTAACGTGCAGGTTAACAACATGCTTCACGGATTATCATAATAGCCAAACTAATACAACAGAGGTCTAACATTCAGCAGTAAGCTATATTCATGCATCAATCACTCAATAGGAGGGCACACCCATACCACAACAAAATAATATAACCAAATCCAACACCAACAGAGCACACATTTAAGCACTTATCCAACAACAGACAACAAATCCATAAACAGCAGTGAATGTCCATCTAACAGAGCAACTTATCCAACAATAGCACTTATATTTTCCATAAACCAACAGAGAACAGAAATCCACAATTAACATTCTTCACTCAACCCATAACAGAACGAAGAGCAAAACCCAAAATCCATAAATCAGAGGAGAAAACATGCATTACCTGAGGGATCACAAGGACCCGAGAGCTCTCTGTCAAGCCACCTCCTTCTCTGAACTTCACTCTTCTCCCCACTGCTCTGTCATCCTCTCTACCTCGGTTCTTCTCTCTTGGCTACCACTCTCATGAGAGGATTTCCAGCACTCCCACTGCCTCTCCTCTTTCTCAACCAAAATCACCAGAACACTCCCTCAAATCCTCCCTTCTCCTTGTCTTTGTCCTCCATCCACCGATAGCACGCCCAGCAGCTTTATAGAGTGTGTTCCCCATGCTACACTGCTGTTGATTTCATCCAGATCCAGAACCAGGGAAGAAAACCAGTTCAGACAGAAGCTGGACCATGGCCTTCGGCCAGAGGCAACAGCCGCAGCCTCCCAACGCCAAATCCCCTCTGCCGAGTACCACACCAGCCATTCATCACTGTCGCCGTCGCCAAGCATCACCTGTAGTCTGACAGGAATCGCGACCAGACGCCCAACACCCAAAATGGTGACCCAAATCCGCGCGGAGAGCTTGCAGTCACGACCCTCGACGCCTGCCTTGAAGAAGCTGCTCCGAACGCGTCCCGAGCTTGCCATCGATGTCTCCGTCTCCCCCTTCTTCATCGTCGCTCACTTGTTTCCCGATCGCCTCTCGCTCTCTCATCAGGTCTCAGCTCTCTCTTTCCCTTATGTTCTTTCTCTTCAGTCTCGGTTTGGCTGAATGGCCAAAGGCCAAATGAAGGGCTTTTCTTTTAACTTCCCAGCCGAGCAAACACAATCTGAACCGGTTTAGCTTTCCCTCCCCTCTTCAATTTAATTTTCTCATTTTAACCTTAATCTATTAATATTAAAAAGATACATATGTTTAAGTATTGACTATTAGTGGCACATATTAACCGACCCAAGTTTGTAACTCTCGACTTAATCCAAAAATCGTTAAAAGACTAATAGAGGTCCAATTTAAATTTCTTAATTCATTTCCTAAATAGATTTTCATCAATTAAACCTCCAATAAAATCTCTTAAAGTATAACCTAACGGTTATATCCTTGGTAATACCCCGATAAATAACCGATAAATCCAAATACCCCTAATTAATTTTCAGTTATTCTTAATAAATTCTAATATAAAAATTTGGGATATTACACATTATGTTCTATTGATGTAGAAGCCTTGTAATATTTATAGAGTTTCGTATAAATGTAGGATACGAGAAGTTACACTGAGTCATAGATCGAAGGAATAATTACGCTGAGCAAATTTCGAGGACGAAATTTCTATAAGGAAGGAGGATTGTAATACCCCGACTTTTAAATTATAATTTAAAAAGGATAAATTGAAAAGTAATTGAGGATATTCGAATTAGTCGAATAATTATCGGGGTATTACCAAAGACGTAATTGTTAGATTATAAATAATGAGATTCAATTGGAATAATTAAGAAGTGAAAGAATTAAATTAATGGGATAGATAAAATGAAGATGAGATTAATTAAATAAAATTAGGGAAATTTAGATAAATAGAATTAGGAGATAAAAAGAAGAAAAATAGAATGGGGTTAATTGGAATTAAAATGTAAGAATAAAATTAAGTGGGGATTAGTGAAGAATTAATATAATAGAAATTAAGATAAAATAAAAAGGAAATCAAATGGAAATTGGGGGAAGAGAACTGGTTCAACAGGAGAATCGGTTCGTGTTGTGTGATTTCAGGCCGGTTCAGTCCAGTTTAGCAATGGGTGGAAATCAAATTGGCCTTTGGCCATTTTTCAGAAAAATAAAAGGGAGAGAGAGAGAGAGAGCAATCGACTAAGGCAAAGGGACAACCAGAGGGAGAAATCGGGTGAGGGAGAGCGATAGATGAGTGAGAGATCGAGAGAGGGACGACGAAAGAAGGAGCTTGAGCACGGGCTTGGTGGCGATATCCGGTGTTGCAAATGATTGTTGCGACTAGGGCTTGGGTTTCGCTTTGCAGGACAGATCGGTGAGGCATCGGACTATGATGCTCTGTCGATTGCCGATGGCTGGTGACACTCGGGTACGATGGAATGGCGATGACAAGAAATCGGCAGCGCTCGGCGATGACGAGGGGCGACGGGTCTTGCTGGCAGTTCTTGTTAGTGTGGCTGGTCCGGTCTGTTGGTTTTCTTCCTAGTGAAAATGACTAGCAGTCGATGATGTGCAGCTCCTCTGGCAAGCTTTTCACACGGCATTTTCTGGTTAGGGCACCCCTCCTTTAATTGTACAATTATCCACCAGCCTTGTAAGTCTTGTCCTCGGGTATAAAGGAATGGCAGAACTCCTATCTCATGAATTTTTTTAGTTGAAGGAGATGTGTGAGGATGTCTATTGGAGGTCCCCTGCTCCTTTTCTCGGGTCCTCTTTGGCTCTTTAGGTAACTCCTTGCTTCTTTCATGGACTTATGTAACTAGTTGTTTAAGATAAATGAGTGCTGGTGGTTAGGTTGAAATCTGTAGTTCGTTTTGTTTCTATTGTTAGACATTGTGGGAAAGTATTGTCTTGCTAGAAATGATTTTTGTTTCTGTTAGCTTGGTTCTGCCGAGAATACATCCTCTGAACTAATGTCTTGTTCTGCACTTGGGTTGTTGCTTACTGAATGGAAATAGTCTATGTTTGGGTGATGAGATTTAGCATTGAAACTGTTCTCTGACCACTTATATAATGGATAAACAATGAGAGAGAAGTATCCTATTGAGTGAGAATTGTTTTTCTGTAGAAGTTAAATGATGAACTTCCTTTTGTTGGTTTACGGTTTTTGAAGATTTGTGAATGTTTGATTTCCCTGTTTTGGTTGTTGCTTCTTAACCATGGAGAAATGAGATAAATATTGATGGAATATGTCCTATTAATAGAAACGGTTTCCTGAAGTTTACTATTTGCTAGAAATAATGGAGGAGAACCATAATGGATGTTATCTTTAATGACTGTCACTTTGGGTCTCTGCTTTGGATTACTAGTGGGTGTTTGTGCTAAAATGTATTATGGAAAGAAGAAAAAAGATTGGGTATATTGTTATTAATGGAATGAGAAACTTGTTGTGGATTATTGCAATTTCGTTGCACGTGTTAAGATATTGGAATTGTTATTACAAGGTTGCTAAGTAATTTAATTGACTTTATAAATTATTCACTCGATAATACCATGTTAAAGAAAGAGTTAAATGATTCTTTACTCTGCTAGGGGATTAGGTTTTTGTGATAGTACATTGATGTTTTGGTTGGTTCCTATAATTGCAAGTGTTTGGATTCCTTCTTTGGTGGATTGAGGAATATACTATGTAATTGGGGGAATTGGTTATCGGTCTAATTATTGTGTTGTTAGAAATCATTATGGGACTGGATGGTAAAAGTGAAGTTAGTAATTTGAGATTTTGATAATAGTTTATTTAATGGTTTTGAAGGTACTATGACGAATGACATAATCGCATTGAAGACTCGAGGTAATTTGATACTTACTGTGTTTTGGTCTTCGGACCCTTCTTCACAAGAGTTATGATTGCATGTTGTGTGTTCTTTTAATGATATGTTTATTAGACATTTATATCATCATATAGGACTATATGTATTCATGAACATGTTGCATGACATAAATAATATATGTAAATATGCGTGTGGGGGTTCGAGTGATCGGTGACATTCCATACGGTAAGATACTCTCACATAAGGAGTAGTGAGGTGAGAGTTAGCTACGTCGAATCTAGGATTCACCTTTACCTCATTCTGAAACCCCCCAATGGCCATTACTCAATAGCTCTATGGAATTATGATGCACCAAGGGGTACAAAGGAACAACAATGGTGGCAAGCAGTTGGCGGTTTATTCTTAAAACTAGACACCCAAATTATTTCCGCTGTAACTTCCGTTCCCAATATCCAAATGACACCAAATTTGGAGGGAAGACACAATTAACTGAGTAAAATGGTTCTACTAAAAATCACGACCAAAATCGTGAAAATAGGGAAGTTATACTGACAACAATAATCTATCCAAAAAGGCACGAAGAAAATAGTTTTGACACCCACAAAGGAAGTTGCATAAAAACTATGATTCAAATCCAAATGATAACAAATTTGCAACATGGTTCCTGTAACATCCCAAATCTTCATTGAGCTGAAGACATAGCTTATGTGTTAATTTTGGGAATATTAGGAGCTAAGTTGGACAAGTAAAGATATTAGTCAAGTGAAACATATTTGGACATCTAAGTTTGAATAGTTAGGATGAGTGATTTATTAAGGATATAGGTATATATATATAAGTTGGAAAAGGATTTTTGGGTGGCGGATGATTAAAATGGATATGGAAGATGGGTGTGGAAAATGGGTATGAAGATGGGTGTGGAAAATGGGTTTCATGGTCAAATCAACTTCAATTTTAAGAAAGAAGAAAGAAGAAAATGGGTTTCATGAATAATTCTAAAGTGAGTGTGCGGTCCTTGATGGTGGATGATTGGCAAAGGATGATCATCCGCCATGATCACCTCACAAATTTGACGTAAGTTTGGCAGACGTTTGACTGGAGGGATGGTCGTTCATCCTTCTTTAATATCATCTCCACCTTGCTTCATGCTTGATCTTATAAATCCCCATACTGGATACCACCTCTGGATGAGATGATGGAGGTTTTAGTGTAAGAGTCTCACTCCAAGATCAAGACAAGAAATTGAATGTGACAATTTTTTGTTACAATTTTCAGGTGAACCCTAGAATTACAAGTATAGAGTGTTTAGAGGGAAAACTCCAAACACAAGTTGTAGCTCTATTCAAAATTTTTAATTCCTCTTAAGACAACCTTAAGGAAGTTTAAATACTTTCTTAAGAGTTGGTCTAAAAAAATTACAAAAATGCCCTAAGGAAGAAAAGAAAACACATGAGTACTTGGCTAACACACTAGCCGAGTACAATCAACAGCCAAAATTTTTAACGACATTATATCTGTAATACCCCGATTTTCCATATTAGAATTAAGTAAAGGATAATTGAAAAATTAATTAGGTGTAATTAGATTACTTGGATAATCATTAAAGATTTATTAGATGGAATTATTAGAAGTGGTTCAATGGGATATTTATAATGATTAAAGTGTTGGATTAATTAAAAGTGAAGAGAGATAAGAGTAGTGATTGGCAAATAATAACAATGGTGATCTTTTGTGGATGATGGACATCCTTTAATTGAGGGACTGACGTCTGATACAGCAAGGTGGATGCCCTTCAAGGTGGGACAGATGTCCTTCACAGTGGAAAGGAGGCGGACGTTTTATGGATGTTGGGCGTTAGTTATGTAAGTTGCTCTATGTCGTTTGAGGCTACGGACGTCCCTTAGCAAAGGTGGATATTTTTTATATTGGGTGCAACGTCATTTGATGGAAGGTGGACGTCCCTAGTTAGTGGTGGATGTTTTATATTGGGTGAACGACATCGTTTGGATGAAGATGGATGTCCGTTATAGGAAAATAGACGTCCCTCATGGCGAAAGAAGAAGCTCATCCATTGGTTTTGACGGACATCCCTGACAAAAAAATAAAATGTGAAGGCGACGGACATCCCTCATGAGGAACGGACGTCCTTTGCTGCGAAGAAACTGACGGATGACTAAAATGTGAAGGCGACGGACGTCGTTCATGAGGAACGGGCGTCCGTTGCAACAAAGAAACTGACAAATGACTAAATTGTGAAGGCGACGGACATCCCTCATAAGGAAGGGACATCTGTTGCACCACAGAAACTGACGGATGACTAAAATGTGAAGGTG
>CM039468.1:30851487-30959681 GCA_022433065.1 Begonia loranthoides | reverse complement strand
CCCCAGTGAAATTGGTAAGCTGATGTCCCGACAAGGAGGAATAGAGAAGAGACAAGGTATGGCTTGGGACATGCATGGGTTTTCGTGGCAGGGAATGGTGTGCACTCCGGTGAAAAGGAGAAGAGAAGTTGACAATGACAGAGTGTGAGGAAGAGCTCTGGATGAACTGGGAGACTGGGAGCGAAATGCTCTTAGGTGGAGCTGTGAGCTTCTGGTGAGTGCTAAGTGAGGAAGGGGATGAGCTCCCTGTTCTCGGGTCCCTCACTATCTCGGGTGTTCTCCATGTTGGAAAAATGCCAGTGATGGAGCTGTGGGTTCTCTAGTGATTGGGAACGGAAGTTGCTTCCCTCGGTTGCTCTATTGGTAAGCATTTCCTTCTCTACTACTCACGAGTGTTTGATTTATGGAAGTGCGATTTCAGCTAAGCTCTCTGCATGATTTGATGAAGCTTTTTGGGGGTGAGTTGCAAACCAAGGAAGTAAAGCCTCTAGAGAAGTTAGGTAGCAGGGGAAAGAGAAAAACGAGATGCGACAGAAGAAAATAATAGAGAAGAAGGAGGAGTGGATGGGCCGTGTTCTTCTCAGGTGAGCTTCTGGTATGAAGAATTCTCTCCTGACTTTATGAATTTTATACGGATAATGAAAGTAGAAAATAAATGAGTGAAGAATATGAATCAGTTGAAGAGATTTGTTAACCTGTTGTTGGTTCTGTGATGAAAAGTTCAAATACGTGCTTTTGTGAATTAGACATATCATGTATGTTGTGGGTTAAGTTATCATGAGCTGATAAAGTTAAAGAAAGTGTTCTGCAAATTCTAAAAGTGCATTACTGTGTTGGATTAAGGCTTTGAATTATGTCCTGTTATTTGGTTAAGCGAATTAAGTGGTATTTGGATTGTGAAATCCTGTTAAGTAATTGAATAAAGAATGGTGGTATTGATGATGTAGAAATTATTAAGTTGTGACTGTTAGTAATTAAATGTTATTGAATTGTGAAGGTACTAAAAGAGAAGAAAAGGAAAACATTTAAGTGTTAAGCACTTAAAGGAAACGACATAAATTATACGTGCGTGCTTTGGTCTTCTGGCCCTACATCACAAGAATAGGATGCACGTTTTGTTGTTTACTACTTCTGTTTCAATAGCATGTCTACTGTTTTAATAGCATGTTCACAGCTTTATGAGCATGTCTATTTTATTAAAAGCATGTCTACAGTATTAATAGCATGTCAACCGTTTTATGAAACATGATCTATGAATTGTACGTTGGTTGCACTTTTAGTTTCCTCTAATGATATGTTAGAAATTCTATGCATTCATGAGCATCATGCATCACGATTTTCAAAGATTACAAAAATGATTTTTATGCATGGTTTTAAAAAGGAAAGACGGAAAGAAAAAAGGTACGAACGAACAAGAAACAAAGACGAAAAGAAAGTAGAAAGTAACGATTGAAATAGATGAAGAAAAGATAAAGGTTTGTGTGGTCCGGTAGCTTAGCCAGGCATATGAACAAAACATAAAGAAAATATAAAGGTTTGTGTGGTCTGGTAGCTTAGCCCGACAAATGAACAAAAGATATAGAAAAGATAAAGACTTATGTGGTCTGGTAGCTTAGCCTAGCACATGAACAAAAGATAAAGAAAAGATAAAGATTTGTGTGGTCCGGTAGCTTAGCCAGCCACATGAACAAAAGATAAGAAAAAGATAAAGGTTTCGGTGGTTTGATAGCTTAGGCCGACACAGGAATGAAAGAAAAGAATAGAAAATATTATGAAAAGAGAAACAGATATAGATACGGGAACAAAAAAAGAAACGGAAATGGAAATGGTACAAGCACATAAACCAAAATGGAAACTAGAACAGAAATAGAAATGAAAACAGAAACGGAAACATAAATGAGTTTCCAGAAATAGAAACGGATACATATACCGATATAGATACAGATTTATAAATAGACACAAGAATGGATACGGAAACGAGTATGATCACGGATACCAAAACGGATATAGAAATAGGAACGAAAACGAAAATAGAAAGAAAGTATATAAATGAGAAAAGATAAAAGATAAAAGAAAGAAAATGAAAAGAGAAACTGCATACGTTTTAAAATGGCACAACATGTGCATCTAGCATATTAGGTTTTATCACTTACTAAGCGTTAGGCTCATAGTTTATGACTTGCGATGTAGGTATACACGTGACAGAAAATGACGAACAGACTAAGGAGTAGTCGATGAAGGATTTGCAAAGGTGAGTCTTGTGGTTGGCTAGGCTAATGGAATAAAGAGAAAAGTGTTTTGTAATATTAATGTAAATAGTTTCTTTATCTAAATGAATCATTTATGCTTCCACTACGTTTTAAGAAAAAAGATTTTATAATTACAGTCTCCCGCTATTTATAACGATTTTAGTAACAAGTCAAAGAAAAAAGGATTTTAGTGGTTCAGTTTTAAGAAAGAACTTTGATTTTACTTTCAAAGGTTTTTGGTATTGTTTGAAAAAAGAAAAAAGAAAAAAGTTTTAAATCTTCCACAATTTTTAAGGAAAGAAGAAAAACTGGGTCGTTACAGTTGGTATCAGAGCGCCCGGAGTTTTAAAATCAGTTCTGTAGACTGCCTACTAGTACAAGCTTTGACGTGGAAATACTCCATCAACTGAAAATAAGTTACTAAATTTAATTTTTCCTAAGTTACAATTATTTTGTTCTACAACATATGGTATCATGGCTAGAGGATGACGACGGATTGGGTAAGAAATAGATGTGAGTGTTGCAGATGAGATGATCAATCGATTGAAAACGTTAGTGGAATGACAATCTCAACAATTGAAATGACAGTCTCAAAACTTGGAGAAGCATATGGAAATAATTGCACGTGGAAATGAACATGTTTCTAAGCACCAAGTGGCTGAGCAGCAGGATGTAAGCTAGGAGAAATTGCAATGACTACAACCAACTCTATTGACGGAGATAGTACAGACCCTGAAAGTGCATAAGAAAGGGTCAGGACTATGGAGGACATGTTTGCCTATGCTAAGATAAAGGAAGAGGGAAGGGTAGCATGTGTCGTGTTCATGTTGGTTAAGGATGTAAGATTTTGGTGGGACTCAATCAAGGTAACCAAGGACGTGGCTGTAATGACGTGGACAGAGTTCAAAAAGATTTTCTACGACAAGTATTTCAACCCCTCAACAAGAACAAAGAAGTTAGTAGAATTTACTCAGTTACGGCAGGAAAGATAAGTTCCAGAATATGTTCGCAAGCTTAAGGCATTGTCACAGTTCGTCTCGCATCTGGTGAGTAGTAATGAGCATAAGGTACACCACTTTATGCAAGGACTTAAGACAGAGAATCATGAAGGTGTTGTGATATTAGGAACTCAAGATGTGGATTACTCAGATTTGGTGTCAAAAGCTTTGGAAATTGAAGAAATTAAGGTTCGAATTTCGAAACAGAATGACTGTGTTAAGAGATTTCAGCTACATGAATGGGATGAAGCAGGCACACCTGCTAGAATTAAGAGGACGCTTGACAATGAAGATTAATATATGAAGGATAGGCAGGCGCGAAATGAGTCAGTACTATTTTGGTTAAGGTTCTTCATGTTGGATCTTGCGATATTTGTCAGAAAAAGCATGTTGTGGACTGCAAAGCTGGTACCAGACAGTGTTTTAAGTGCTGTGAGATAGGACATTTCCTCAAGAACTGTCTAATTTAAGGAAGGAAACCATCAATAGTTGTAGCAAAGTGACTTCGATCTCTATGGATGTAAGTGAAAAGTGTGTTTGTGAGGTCGTATGAGTGTGTGGCGTGATGTGTACTGTCTGTAATTATGTTATTGTATCAAATTTTGGATTAAGATTTCATGCAAGAAAGTATTAAGGATGAAATGCAAGTGTTATTTTTGCAAGTTTCATTTGGACATAGTTGTGTTTTGATGGTTGAGTTAAGGAAAGTGTTTACGCTAAGCAAATTTAGAGGATGAAATTTATGTAAGGAAGGAGGTATGTAATACCCCGATTTCCCGTAATAGAATTAAGTAAAGGATAATTGGGAAATTAATTGGGTATAATTGAATTACTTGGATAATCATTAAAGATTTAATAGATGGAATTATTAGAAGTGGTTAAGTGGGGCATTTGTAGTGATTAAATTGTTGGATTAATTAAAAGCGTATGGTGATTAAAGTGTTTGATTAATTAAAAGTGAAAAGAGAGAAGAGTAGTGAGTTACAAATAATAACAATGGTGATTTTGTGTGGATGACGGATGTTCTTTAATTGAGGGACGAACGTCGATTATAGCAAGGTGGACACCCTTCAAGGTGGGATGGACGTCCTTCATGGTGGGCGTTAATTATGTAAGTGGCATGACGTCGTTTAAGGCTAGGGCGGATGTCCCTTATAGGAAAATGGATCTCCTTCAGCAAAGGTGGACATTTTATATATTGCGTACGACGTTGTTTGATGGAAGGTGGACGTCCCTGGTAAGTGGTGGACATTTTATATTGGGCGAATGACATCGTTTGGAAGAATAAAATGTAAAGGCGATGGACGACCCTCATGAGGAGCGGACATCCGTTGCATAAAAGAAACTGACAAATGACTAAAATGTGAAGGCGACGGGTGTCTCTCATGAAGAACGTATGTCTGTTGCAGCGAAGAAACTTACGGATGACTAAAATGTGAAGGCAACGGACGTCCCACAAGAGGAACGTAGCCTTTTCAGCCTCACCGATCTCTACATAAGCAAACTTGTCTTCCATGTAGCGTATCCACTCCTCGGCCCCCGCAGAGTTAGAGACGTCTCCATTGAAACAGGGTGGCTTGAGTTTTTGAATTTTTTCCCACCCGACTTCTCTTTGAACTAGCTTAACATCCTCTGCTTAATTAGAGCCACAGACTCTGCTGTTTTCTGCACTACCACAGAGCTGCAGAATATAACTTCGCCTGCTTCATCTAAGTATAAGGGGGATCTGCACTTTCTTCCATACAAAGCTTCATAGGGTGTCATGCCTATAGTGGCCTGGAAGCTGTTATTGTAGGCAAACTCGACCAATGGTAGAATTTTACCCCATCCAACTGGGAATTTGAGAACGCAAGCACACAACATATCCTCGAGTGTTTGAATTCTTCATTCACTTTGGCCATCGGTCTGAGGATGAAATGTTGTGTTGAATTTCAATTCAGTGCCCATAGCTTTGTTGAAACTTTTCCAGAACGTCTAAGTAAAGCGTGGGTCCTGATCTGATACGATAGAAATCGGAACACCGTGAAGTCGAATGATTTCTTGGACATATAAATCAGTGAACTGGTTCATCTTATATGTCATGGCTACTGGCAGAAAGTGTGACACCTTAGTCAATCGGTCCACAATCATCTAGACTACATCGTGACCTCTAGCTGTTCTGGAAAAGCTCGTAACAAAATCCTTGGTGATGTGCTCCTATTTACATTCAGGAATTGGCAATGGTTGAGGCATCCCACCCAGTCGCTGATGTTCGGCCTTAACACGCTGGCATACATGGCATACCGACACAAATTCGGTAATATCATACTTCATGTTCGGCTAGTAGTAATCAGTTTTAAGATCCCAGTACATCTTATTATAGCCATGATACACAGAGAGACTGGAAGAGTGAGCCTCTCGTAAGATCCTCAATCACACTGTCGTCTCGTTTGTCACATAGCACTGGTTCTTATACTTGATCTTGCCATCGACAGACATAGAGAAATACCGATACTTTGGTGGAGTCGGGTTCAATTTGAAACCCTTACATACCTCATCATTTTGTTGAGCCTCCTTAATCTACTCAATAATAGACGATATCAAGGTCAGCTTTGCTAACACCACATCCAACTGTGCTGGAATCATTTGCATATCAAGCTCCTGAAGGTCTTTCTAAAGTTCAAAAGGCATTTCTTCACATATCATGTTCATCACTGCCTCTTTGCAGCTAAGAGCATCAGCAACGACATTGGCTTTCCCCGGATGATACTTGATTTCACAGTCATAGTCTTTAACAAACTCAAGTCATCGCCATTGACGCATGTTTATTTCCTTCTGGGTTAAAACATACTTGAGACTCTTGTGATCCGAGTAGATCACACAGCGCTGTCCATACAAATAGTGTCTCCATACTTTAAGAGTGAAGACAACAGCCGCAAGCTATAAGTCGTGAGTGGGGTAGTTCCATTCGTGGGGCTTAAGTTGTTGGGATGCATAGGCGGTAACTTTCCCGTGCTGCATAAGAACTCCACTGAGTCCCTTCTTAGATGCATCACAGAAGATACAGAAGTCACCGTCTTCCATTGGCAATGTCAACACTGGGGCAGTTGTCAATCTGCGCTTTAAGTTTTGAAAACTTTTCTGGCAATCGTTGGACCACCAGAATCGGGCATTCTTCTTGGTGAGGCTAGTAAGTGGTAGAGCGATCTTGGAAAATCCGTCAATAAAGCGCCTGTAATACCCGACTAATCCCAAAAAACTTCTTACATCTCTGACATTCTTCAGCTGTGCCTAATTCGTCACTGCTTGTACCTTTGTTGAGTCCACTAATACGCCCTCTTCGGAGATCACGTGGCCGAGGAAGCCAACTTTACTCAGCCAGAATTCACATTTAGAAAACTTTGCATATAATTGATGCTGGCTAAGAACAAATAGGGCCATCTAGAGATGTTCACAGTGCTCTACCTTAGATAGGGAATAAACCAAGATATCGTCAAAGAAAACGATGATAAATTTATCCAGATAATCCCTGAAGACTCGATTCATTAAATCCATGAAGGCCACCGGGGCATTGGTTTGCCTGAAAGACATAACTAGGAACTTGGAGTGCCCGTACCTGGTGCGGAATGCAGTCTTTGGTACATCATCAGGTCTAACCTTCAACTAATAATAGCCTGATCGAAGGTCAATCTTTGAGAATAGCCGAGCACCGCCCAGTTGGTCAAACTGATTATTGATCCTTGGCAGAGGATACTTATTATTAATTGATACTTTGTTTAGCTCCCTGTAATTGATGCACATTATGAGGGTTCCATCCTTCTTCTTGACGAATAACACTGGTGCACCCCAAGGAGAAAAGCTGGGTCGAATAAACCCTTGGTGATTAGTTCCTCCAATTGCACTTCCAACTCTCGTAACTCGGCAGGTGCCATACGATACGGGTGTTTGGAAATTGCGTGTTGTAAGTTGATATCAAATTCGATTTCACGGTATGGGGGCAGACCGGGAAGATCGTCGAGAAAAACATTTGGGAAATCACGTACCACTGCAACATCCTCCAACTTGGCCTTAGTTATTGCAGTAGTATCAATTACATTGACCAGGAACCCATTCCACCCGTTCTTCAATAGCTTGTCTGCCATGAGTGCAAAGATAATAGTAAACTTCCCTCTCTCCTTGGTTCCTTCAAATGTGTGTAGTTCACCACCTGGAAGAAAAAAGCAGACCTTCTTTTTCTTACAATTGATGATCGCATGGTGTGCAGATGGCCAATCCATTCCAATAATGACATCATAGGCTTTTAAATCCATAATGATTAAATCGACCCATGCATAGGCTTTGAGCATCCCATCGGTAATCAAACGATCACCAGAAGGCAACAACACGCGATGTGTATAGTTCATGTTACCGGAGAAACAATTTGCCCGTTCATAGAACTTTGTGGAAATAAACAATGCATGGCACCTGAATCAAATAGGACATATGTAGGGCACTCATTAATATAGATTGTTCCTGATAGGGTTAGGTAAGTTGCTTATTCTAATGTAAAATTTCCTACTTTATCTAGGGACGGAAGAATTCATAATTATATGCACAATTATTATTTAAAATGAAGTGTACCTACTACCATTGGTGGCCGATCGTCATCCTCGGTTCCTTACATAGCAAAAACGCGTAGGGCCACTCCTCTTAGACCACCGGGTTGGGTCGGGTCTGGTTGGGCAGACTTTGGCTCTATGCCACGGTCTCCCACAAGAATAGCATCTCTTGGAACCAGCCAGACACTCACCTTGATGCATCTTCTTGCATTTCGGATAGGCATTTTGTTGAGAAGTTTTGGACGCTTGTGCCATTGGACTTTTGTCTGGCCTCTGTTGTGCCTCGGTCTCAACTGGCCGTTTGACTCCTTGGCCCGTGGGAGGACCACTTCGTGCTTGCTCGGTGGAATTAGCCTTCCACGCTCTTTGGTTAACTTCTCTCTGCTTGGCAACTGCAAGCTTCACTCCTTCCACAGCCAAAGCCCTTGACACCATCTTTGAGTAAGTGCCACCCTTGGTGCCAGCCCCGATGACTCCTTCCTAGACTTCAATTTTTGGCTCTTGAACAAAAACATTGCACCTTATGCTCTTCAGTTGCCAATAGATGTGGAGCATAACGGAATAGGGCCTCAAACCGCTAAGCATACTTTGCCATGATTCCCAATTGGCGCACACGCATGAATTCCATCAATTTCTGAGTACGAACGGTGTGATTGAAATATTTCTCATTGAATAGCTCTTTGAAATCCTTCCAAGTGAGGGTTGCGACACAATTGGAGACCTTGACTGTGTCCCACCATAAACGGGCCTCATGGGTCAGGGACTACGCGGCACACTTAACCTTTTCTGCCTCACCGATCTCTGCGTAAGCAAACTTGTCTTCCACAGAGCATATCCACTTCTCGGCCCCCGCAGTATAACAAATGACTCAGTTGAAACAAGGCAGCTTGAGTTTTTGAAATTTTTCCCACCCAGCTTCTCTTTGAACTGGCTGAATCTGTATGGGCCGCTGATTTCCGTTACCATTCCCGTGATCTTATCCCATAAACCTTTCCATATAACATAAATGCTGCTCTATAAACTGCGTTTGTCTTTCCATCTGTTGAGACTGTTGTTCCACAACCGATTCTATGCACTCGAAGGCCTCACTTCGGGCTTAACCCTTATGTCGATTGGGCACTTGGAGCCCATCTTCATTAACTAGCATATTACCTCTCCTCTTAGCCATCTATAATCTCCTACGAGTCCATGTTATAAGGTAAAGTAATAATTTTAAGGGAAACATTTTTGAAATTTTATATATTTCTATGCCACAGTGCAATTAATTAAAGTGAACAATTCGATAATATAAAGGAAAATCTTACACTCAGAGGGGCTTGCCCGACGAGTTTGGGTTATCCGCGGTGAAACACATGAGAGTAACATGGCTCTGATACCAACTGTAATGACTCAGATTTGTCGTTTATCTTAAGAAACCGCGTAAAATTTAAAATTTTACTAAACGACAAAAATCGTTATTTTAAAAATCTTTTCAATTTAAAATCAGAGTCTTTTTCTTGAAAATCATATCGTCACTTAAACTCATTTCAATAATCATAAAATAGTGGAAAACTACAGTTTATAAAATCGGCGGAAGCGTAACCTAAAATATTACTTAAAGTAGTTAACAAAGTTCAGGGTTATAAGCATAACCTACTCAAAATGAGGGTTAGGGCAATAGTTGACTTTTTACAAAACATGTTTGTCGTTAAACCCTTACAAAATAGATAGTTTTCCTTTTCCTTGAGCCATGCCTTTACTTTGGTCGTGTTTCCTCCGGATACACCGCAGGCTCCACGGGTAAGGCCTCCTCTACTCTCGGTACAATCATCTCATTACCTATACCACAAGTAACACGTGAGCCTAAAGGCCCAGTAACGAAATAGGGTTGATGCAATATGTTTATGCCTCTCTTTAGTTCTTTTGGAATCGAGGCCACCCAAACTAATCTTTTCATTACATTCGTTTGTTCATTCTTTACTCATACTTCGAGCTGGATATTGGAACGGTCTTAGGGGATTGAATAGTTGATCAGACCTAACCCCTTACTTGCAACTAAGTCCCCATTCCCGTCAAGGTAGGGGGATTCGTCTAGCTGCAGACTAGATGCGCTACCCATCCGCCCCCAACTCCCGTTTTCTTCCTTTTTCTTCCCTTTCATTTTCTTATTGTTTTCCCTTTCCCAATGCATGTGAGTACCTCCCTGAGGTGGCACTCCCTACTTTGTTTGTATTAATGTGAATGCATGAGGACACTTTCAAATCAAATAGCGCATACATGGAAGGTAAATGACAATAAGTTAAAGAATTGACAATCGATAATAAAAAGGCAGAATTTAAAACACAAAGAGAACAAAGGCACATTTGAATAAATATTATAGGGCAACTAAAAAAAGAACACGTGAAAACATATTAAAGTATGAGATGATATTGGTAGGACAATATCATCTCATAAGAAAAATTTATTAAAGTATAGTAAACTATCCACTTAGGGAGACTACAAGCATGCATTGACGAAATAGAGTCCAGTGAACCATCATTTCTACTTAGCAATCATCATGAGATCCTTGGTTCATCTTAGGTTGGAGTGGTGTTCTCCAAAACATATTAGGTTGGAGTGGTGTTCTCTAAAACATCCAAAATAGTTGCCTCTCTCTACCGAGTGAGACATTGCGGACCAACTTAGTGCCATTATTTCCATTAATTCTCCAAAAAGGTGCGTCTGTAAATTCACCCCCAATTTGTTATTGTTCTCTAATTGTGAAGTTTGGGGCTTTATTTGGTGATTTGGAGAAGTAAATAGAAGCAATACATTGTTACCCCTTTTGTTAACGCAAATCTGATTGTTTGTTGACTTGGAGTTTGGGACTCCCATCATATGGTATTAGAGCTAGCTAAGTCCGATGTGTCCGCAACGCACTCGTTCACGAGGGCGCGGACTTTCTCAGTGGGGGTGGGTGATGTAGCGCCTTTGCCATCCCACATCGGATTTAGGACAACTGGACTAGTCACACTTAAGTGGAAGGTGGTGCTTCACCCATTGTGAGGCCTTTTGGGGCTTGGGCTCTCTTTGGAGGGTCCGCCCCAAGAACAAATCCATACGGGTATGGACGGGGGAGACCCTGGCCCAAAGTTGACAATATCGCACTGGGTGGCCCATGGCCCACTTGGTGCACATCAAGTAGGGAGGGTGAGGGGTACAGCTCCTGCTGGTCAGACCTAGGGAGTGAGTTCTGTGTCGAGGGCTGCATTTTTATTGTTTACGCGTTGATTTCCTCTTATTTTAAATCATCTCTGTCACAGATCTGTGATATTTTGGCCGAGTGTGGACGTGATGGTCTCATCCGCATTCATCTGCTTGTGCAAAATCCTCTAGGCAAATTTGTGTTTACAGATGGAAAATGGCATCCTCGCCCTGTCCGTACCGTCTAAAATTGGAATTCAGACGCAATTGGCGTCCGCATGTAGCGTCTGCATGCGTTCAAATCTGTCCATAAATAGGTGAGATTCAAATCATCCACGTCCACTACCATCCAAAGTAGTTAGAAAAGTCCAGTTTCAGGAACAAATTTAAATCTACAACGTTTGCCTGCATCCGCATCTGTCCGAGAACGTCCAAAAGTTCAGATAGAGGTATGGCCTTCATCCTGATGCATCCCCGCGTGCTGGGATGGCATCCTAAGCATTTGCAGATGACATAACTTGTCCTCAAGTTATCCGCAAGCGTCCAAAAACGCCCAAGACAACATTTCCATCATATTTTCCTTAATTTTTATCTCATAATATTTTTCCCATAATTACATGTCATAATTTAACAAGTATAAATACACAATGTAATATATGATTTTTCTCCAACATTGATTACATCGTGTATACGAGGAAATTAGTAGTGGGGTATTACAATTTCCTTCACTACTACTTACGGGTGTTTGGTTTATAGAAGTACGATTTCGGCTAAGCTCTCTACATGATTTGATGAAGCTTTCAGGGGTGAGTTGTAAACCAAGGAAGTAAAACCTCTAGAGAAATTGGGTAGCAGGGGAAAGAGAAAAAGGAGCTGTGACAGAAGAAAATAACAGAGAAGAAGGAGGAGTGGATGGGTAGTGTTCTTCTCGGGTGAGCTTCTGGTATGAAGAGATATGTCCTAACTTTATGAATTTTATATGGATAATGACAGTAGAAAACAAATGAGTGAAGAATATGAATCAGTTGAAGGGATTTGTTAGCATGTTGTTGGTTCTGTGATGAATAGTTCAAATATGTGCTTTTGCGAACTGGACATATCATGTATGTTGTGGGTTAAGTTATCAGGAGCTGATGAAGTTAGAGAAAGTGTTCTGCCAATTCTAAAAGTGCATTACTGTGTTGGATTAAGGCTTCAAATTATATTATGTTATTTGGTTAAGCGAATTAAGTGGTATTTGGATTGTGAAATCTTATTAAGTAAATGAATAAAGAATTATGGTACCGATGATGTAAAAGTTATTAAGTTGTGACTGTTAGTAATTAAATGTTATTGAATTGGGAAGGTACTAAAAGAGAAGAAAAGGATAATGTTTAAGTGTTAAGCGCTTAAAGGAAACGAGGTAAGTGATACGTGTGTGCTTTGGTCTTCGGGCCCTACATCACAAGAATAGGATATGCACGTTTCATTGTTTACTGCTTTATGATCATGTTTGCAGTTTCAATAGCATGTCTGCTGTTTTAATAGCATCTCTACAGCTTTATGAGCATGTTTATTTTATTGAAAGCATGTCTATAGTATTAATAGCATGTCCACCATTTTATGAGGCATGATCTATGAATTGTATGTTGGTTGCGCTATTAGATTCCTTTAATGATATGTTAGAAATTGAATGCATTCACGAGTATCATGCATCACAATTTCAAAGATTACGAAAATGATTTTTATGCACGGTTTTGAAAAGGAGAGACGGAAAAGAAAAAAAGTACGAAGGAACAGGAAACAAAAAAGAAAAGAAAGGACAAAGTAACGATTAAAAAAGATAAAGAAAAGATAAAGGTTTGTGTGGTCACGTTGCTTAGCCCGGTACATGAACGAAAGATTAAAAAAAAAAAAAAGATAAAGGTTTGTGTAGTCCGGCAGCTTATCCTGGTGCATGAACAAAAGAAAAAGGTTTGTGTGGTCTTGTAGTTTAGCCCAATACATGAACAAAAGATAAAGAAAAGATAAATGTTTATGTGGTCTGGTAGCTTAGCCTGGCACATGAATAAAGATTAAAAAAAAAAAGATAAATGTTTTTGTGGTCTAGTAGTTTAACCCGGCACAAGAACGAAAGAAAAGAAAAGAAAAGAATATGAAAAGAGAAACAGATACAGATACGGGAACGGGAACGGAAACAGAAATGGATACGAAAATGATATCATCACAAAAACCAAAACCAAAACGGGAACAGAAACAAAAACGAAAACAGAAATAGAAATGAGTTTCCAGAAATAGAAACAAATACATATACAAATACAGATATGGATACAGAAATAGACACTAGAATGGATATGAAAACACGTACAATCACAGATACCGAAACGGATACAGAAATAGGAACGAAAATTGAAATAGAAAGAAAGTACATAAACGAGTACAGATAAAAGATAAAAGAAAGAAAACAAAAAGAGAAACTAGATCCGTTTTAAAATGGCACAGCATGTGCATCTAGCATATTAGGTTTTATCACTTACTGAGCATTAGACTCATAGTTTATGACTTGCGATGTAGGTACAAACACAAGAGAAAATGACAAACAGACTATAGGAGCAGTTGATGAAGGATTTGTATGGGCGAGTCTTATGGCTTACTATGCTAATGGATCAAAGAGAAAATATTTTTGTAAAATTAATGTAAATAGTTTATTTATCTAAATGAATTGTTTATGCTTCCGTTACATTTTGAGAAAAAAAGATTTTATAATTATAGTCTTTCACTGTTTGTAACGGTTTTAGTAACGACTCAAAGAAATAAGGATTTTAACTTTTCGATTTTAATAAAGAACTCAGATTTTACTTTAAAAGGTTTTCGCTTTTGTTTTAAAAAAAAGGAAAAGAAAAAAGTTTTAAATCTTCCACTATTTTTAAGGAAAGAAGAAAAACTGGGTTGTTACAATATCAATCCAAAACTCATCTAAATCTAGCAAATCATTCAATCAGAAAAAGAAAATGTCAAATTGATGGAGAATTTACACATCGAAGCTTGTGCTGGTAGGTAGTATAGATAATCGATTTTAAAACCTGGGCACTTTGATACCAACTGTAAGGATCCGATTTTTATTTACTTTAAAAATCATGTAAATTTAAAACTTTTCTTTTTATAAAAACGTCAAAGTATTTATCTTTTATAAAACCCTGTCATTAAAACCATTTACTTAAAACATTTATCAATTGCAGCGGAAGATATAAAATCCTTTTCTGAAACGCAGCAGAATTAAAACAGAGCATTGAAGAATATTAATTAATTTAGAAGACCTTCACAATCATTTCCATTTAATTATTTTACAAACCATCTTTCTTTAAATCTCTTTAGCCTAACCAGCCACAAAATCCATGCGTGCAAATCCTTCATCGACTACCTCTTAGTCTGTTCACCAGTGCCTGTATCTACATCGCAAGACTTAACTAATAAGCATAATGCTCAGTAAGTGATATAAAATAAAAGGTATGATGCACATGTCATGCAACTTTTAAATCTTTTTTTGTTTTCTATTTCTGTTTCTCTTCTTTCTTTCTTTTCTTTTACCGTTTTCTTGATCTTAACTTTGTTTTATCTTGACTTTACTTTACTGTTCCTTTCTTTACTTGATTGTTACTTTGCTTTATCTTGAAAGGTGTTGGAGATGTCTAAACTTGACAAGGAGAACCTCGTATCCCCAGACGACCTCTTTTATATTTTTCTTTATCTTGAAAGGCATTGGAGATGTCTAAACTTGACAAGGAGGAGCAGCCAACTTAACCTCACATCCCCAGACGACCTCGTTTATGTTTATTGTTGTCTTAATCTTGAAAGGCGTTGGAGATGTCTAAACTTGACGAGGAAGAGCAGCTAACTCAACCTCCCATCCCCAGACGACACCGTTTATGTTTATCTTTATCTTGACAATGTTAGAGATGTCTAAACTTGACGAGGAGGGGGGCTAACCCAACCTCACATCTCGTCACACTCATTTACGTTCATTTCTTTATGTTTCACAACCGTCTCGTTTCTTCTTTGTTTCCTTCTTGTCATTTTGTAATTGTTTTGTTTCTTCTTCGGTTCCTTCTTATCATTTTGTAATCATTTTGTTTCTTCTTTGTTTCCTTTTCAAAAGTATGCTTGGAAACCATTTTCGTATCTTTTGAAAACTATGATGCATGATGCTCAGAATGCATACATTCTCTATTAGAGGAATTTAATAAAACAACCAACATAGAATTCACAGATCATGCTTATAAATTGTAGACATGTTTATAAAAACAGTAAACAACGAAACATACTATTTAAAACTGTGAACACCAAAACATGCTATTTAAAACTGTAAACACTGAAACATGCATCTCCTATTCTTGCGATGTAGGGCCCTAAGGACCAAAACACATGCGTATCACTTACCTCGATTCTTCATTCAACACTTAATATTAATCTCTCTTCTTCTTAGTACCTTCACATTTAGAAACATCTAGTCATTAATAAAATCATTTAATCTACTTATTAAATCTTAACGTCTTTTCTATTCTAATTTCTCGTTACTTACTAAAATGTCATAATTAGAATCTTTTTCTTAATTGATACTTAGCTTAATAATTAATCCTAATATTCATATCTGATTATCGTCATACATTCGTCCAATTAATAACTCAAATCTAAACCAAGCATATCACCAAGGCTGCTGAAACTAAACAGGTTTATATCCAAAATAACGTTTCTACACTTATTAACGTCCAATAATAGATTCATGATTCCCCCTTTCATTCCCAATTTACAGAGTATATTCCATCAAAATATCCATAACCAAAATGACACTTCTATGCTCGTCAATGCCTATCGGCAGATGACTCATTCTATACACAAAATAAAGACACGGAACTCCAACAGATTACCTAAAACAGATTACCTAAAACAGATTACCAACTTAACATGCATTTATTATCTATAAATTCATGCTTCACAAAATTATCAACAGAGCACAACCAACAGAGTACACAATCCCATAACCCAAAACATTAATCCGACTTAACAACTTATTTTCCATTAGCATAGCCCAAATCTAACATATTGATGCTATCAGAATTAACCAACCAACAAAGTGTATGAATTAACATTACAGAGTGCTATTCCAAGTGACAGAACATTAATCCCTTCAACAATGGTTAAACAGATTATCACAGAACACTGAATCAAACAGCAGAGCAGTTCATATGGAAATCAGTCATCCAACAGATAACTACAACTAGACACAACTAACAGAACCTAACCATGGCCACATAATGTAATTACACACTTCACAGCTCTCTGGCAAAAAACCTAACCGTGAAAAAAACCACTTTTAACAGAGTAATCCTCTACATCTTGTCAATCGACAAAAAGCAATCATCAACATGATACAAATCTCCAGGATTGTATACACAAGCATTATAGATTCATTAAATCCAAAAATGAAGGAAACCTCACCTTCTCAGCCATTAGCTCTAGAAAGCATCACTCACACCAACTTCTCCAGATGATAGGCTCCAAGAAACAATAGAGAGCCTTAAAGAAATCTGTTCCAGAAAATTGTCAATACCTGAGCTATTAGCAATGAAAAGGATCAAACTCCAAATATACACGTGAACTAGAGCTGTATTTTGGAGGACGTAAACTTAATACATTCAGAAGAGTTGTGTCAAAATTCCAACCCAAAAACGGGGCCCAAATTTGGAAGGTAGCTCCCTGACTTAATGCTGAACAAATCACCAGAAGACACCAAAATGAGATGAAAGGCGCAAAGGCCTCAAACAGATACCATATTCAGCGACAACAACAATCCAGCAAGAAAACAGATTCAGCACAACAATAATAATCCCACAATAACCTTCTCCAAATCAATAATCCCCAAATGATTGCTCCAACAACTATAAAGTACTCAACACCAGCACATTAGAGCATTCAAGAACTAAGAAAAGAGCAAAGAAGATATTCAAAAATCAAGAGTAACTTCAATGGAGTCCGCGAACCTCCTAATGAGAGGGGCGACTTTGTGGTTGGCCGAAAACCAACACTCTCCAAGGGTGGAATCTTCTTTTATCTCCACTCTACAAACCTTACCTCGAAGACAAGGAATGGAAGAGACAATATCCCATGGAATGCAAGGTAGAGAAGCTTCAAGAATCCCTTGCTTGGGTGATGGATGAGGACAACGCTAAGGGGAGGGGGAGGCCGCGGCAAAGTGTTTTCAAAACTCCTTCCTCAATTCGAAAATAGGGTATATAAAACCCTAAGGTTTTACAACAAAAATGTAAAAAGGACTAAAATATCCCTAGGTAGCAAAAGACTAAACAAACCCTTAATTAAAACAACAACAATAAAATCCGAGTCTGAGTTTTGCTCTCTCTAAAACAAAGACATTTGACATACCAAATGGAACCCAAATACAACGATCAATAGCTCGTTCGAAACCTCTGGATGTTAGCTACATTTGGTGTGAAGGACTGAAGTTGAAACGATGTCATTCGGATTGTCAAAAATCCACTTGAACTGTCGGAAGTCAGAATCTAGGCGGAAAAACAGCTCACAAATTTTCCCCAAAGATTGTAAAACCTCTATTAGCCCAAATGTCAACTCCTCTTTGTTTATTTGATTCACAAAACGTACAAAATAAATAACGAGTTAGAAAATAAAAGAGCCATTGGCTCGAGCCCAAGCGACAAGAACTTGGGGCACATCACCAGAGAAATACTCGGTCCAACTTTTCTCCACAACCATCACCCAGACGATCACCCACAACAGACATCCATTCCTTGCAGGAATGCTGCAAGCAGATGGAGAATTGCCCACACCAAGGTGAGTCCTCCAATACGCGATGGCCATGTGGAAGCTCCCAATCTTCTTGGGGAGGAAGAAATCGTCGGGACAGCAGAAGAATTAAACTGGTTCAATGTGGAACCAACAGGACCGGACCAATCCAAATCTCCAACGAACCGAAGCCCTGCCTCTTGTCTTGCCAATTCGTCCTTTCCAAACGCCACATCGAAATGCCGAACACCCCCATCGCAAAACACCAGCGAGAAGAACATGAAATTAAAACCACAGACTTACCTCCATTGACAAATCGCAGCACCAAAACTGACTCGTGCCCTAGCCGGCACGGTACAATCGTGATCGCCGCAGCAGCCTGCATCATTACTGGCCGTTGCTCGTTCGCTGAACGTCACCGCGAACTCCCATCAATCGCTCTCTCTCTCTCTCTCTCTCTCTCTTTCCCTCTCTCGATTCCTCTCCTTTCCTTCTCATGGGTTCTCTACCCTTTTCTTCCCCAAAAATTTCTTTTCCCCCCTTCTCTTCAATTAATGGACCCCAACCGAACTGAGCCATTCTTCAACCGAACCAGGCCGAACCGAACCAGGCCGAACCGAACCAAAATGAACCGGCCCACTTAATCTTCATTTTAATTTTCCTTTTAATTTAAATCATCATTTTACCCAATTAAATTCCTCTTTAATAATATAACTAAATCCTTCATTTAATTAAATTATTTCCCACCCAATTCTAATTACCGGCTTATTCCAAATATTGATTAACGATTATTACGGGTCCAATTTAATTTTCCTAATTCCATTTCATAAACTAATTTCCCATGAAATAAATATTTGATTATTATCCGAATGTTCTCCAATTAAATTTCTCATCAAATAAATCTCTCAATTATCCTTAATTAATTCTCTTACGAAAATCAGGACATTACAATTTACGTTTATTCATGGTCTCCCTATAGTCTAAACATTGGAGATATCATCGGACGAGAATAGATACATCATGAGGATCTAGCCTAGGCAGAACTGTCACCCATCCAAACGAAAATTGAGATACATCATCTCAAAGTACTCCTAGAAACCAAATCCACCTCACTTTAGTAGAACCATCACTCAATTCCAACGGAGATGAGTTACATCATCTCGTGGTTCTCCCAAACATCGCCATCACTAAACCCTTCGATCTCAAGTGTCTATATACGTTTATTTGCATTTTATTTTCGTTATCATTTTCCTTTTCAAAACCATGCATGAAAACCATTTGGGTATTGTTTTAAAAATCATGATGTATGATGCTCATGAATGCATACATTTTAATCTCCTCTATATAGGCTTCAAAACATGCTTATCTCATTATCACTATCTTTAACTCAAAACTAATAAACATGTCCTTAAAAGAACCTATCTCTATTAAACACGCACATCTATAACATAAAAGAACATATTTTTAATAAACAATCAGCATACAACCCTAATTCTTGCGATGTAGTGTCCGAAGACCAAAGCACACACATATCACTTACCTGTGGTCCTTAAATCGCTTAGCACTCTGATTTAACCTTCACAGTACCTTCCAAATAAATAACCTTTATTCATTAATAATCATTCACTGAATTCTATTAACAGTTTCCATAATTGGGACTTAATATCCTGTAGCTTGCAATATCCCAATTTTACAAAATCATAAACAATTTCCCTAATTATCACAAAACCTCAGTCTAATTTATAGCTTATCCTAAATAGAATACAGACACCCTAAAACTGAAGCCCTGGAGTTCATGCCACCATTCAACAAGGTATCCATAAACTAACCAACACCAATTATTAATCTCAATAATAACTAAATTTTCAGAATAATATTGCACAAACAACAAAGAAAAATTCTAACTGTGACCAGCAAGCCATAAGCATGGCAAAGAGCAAAATCCCTAAGAGCCCATCCAACACAGGGACCAAACCGATTTACAAAGGGTAAATTCAGAACCCACAATCAGTAATATATATTTATATATACATATATATTCTTTCAATAATTACCAAGCAGAAGAGAATTGCAAATACAACGGAAACCAAATCAAAAGACTAAAACCATAAAGCATCACATTTATCTTTCATTTATTTTCTACAATATATTCTTCACATAAAATTCATAAAAGCATGAAAGAACCTTCCTCACCTAAAGCATCTGCGCAAAGTATAGGGGAGCAGGGAGCTTCAACTTTAATTTTTGGAAACTCCTCCTTTCTTCCTCACTCTGTCAGACGCGGCTTCCAATCTCCAGAGAACCCCCATACTGGAGTTCTTGCTCGGAATGCTGCAGGACGGAGTGCACGAACGCTAAAGTTGTCCATCCCAGTCACGACCAAGCCTAACTTGTGGTATCCGATCGGACGGACAACATCACCACCATGTTCAGTAGCACTCAACCATCGCCTATGAACGTCTTTCACCTTGCCGAAGGAAATCATGAAGGAAACCGTGAAATCGCCTTTCCCTTTGCCCGAGTCTCTCTCCCTCTTTCTCTCATCTAAAATTTGGTCGCGAGCCTTTCTTTTTTCATCTCCCCCCATTTTCTTCTCAAAAAGACCAAACTAGTTCAAGGAAAAACCAGTTCAAGGAAAAACTGGTTCAACACCTTCTCCCTTTTAATTATTTACTTTTATTCTAAATATCTTTCTTCTCTTTTATTTAATTAATCCACCATTAATTATTCCCAATTAATCCTTAACTAAAATTCTCACTTAACCAATTCTAATAATTTCTATCAAATAAATATTCAATATTAGCCAAATAATCCTATTACACCCAATTAATTTCCCAAGTATCTTTACTTAATTCCGTTATGAAAAATCGGGGTATTACATTCCTCCCTCTTTATATAAATTTTGTCCTTGAAATTTGCTCAACGTAATTACTTTCTTGATATAATAACCAAAATAGCCGTTAACACTCATAACATAACTATACCCAAAACAACTTCATGTATCATACCTTTACGCAAAACTTCCGAAGAACTTCCTTATTTCCACTCCCACAAAACACAATGACTTAGCAAAAGACTATATCGCATCTAGATCTTCCGATCGTCATCTACATTTGTTGCAAAAGAAAAGTCTTCGTCTAAATTCCCTTACTTCTTATCCAGCAGCATGACAGACCCCTGCAATATTACCAATGTAACTGCGTCCAAAGCATCTCAATGCACCCAAACATACCAATTTTGCTTACCATCCCGCAAGACACTTACACTACATATCGCATCCTTAAGTTCCTTATATTCCAAAATACCAGTCTTACTCACCAAATTCAATCTTTATTTGCATCCTTCACTATAAAATTACCCTTGATGCAACCATGTTCTGTTCCTTAAGCAAAAACTGGAAAATCCTTGGTGTAATGGCCACCCCCATTACCTTCAAAATATCGTTTTGAATCAGCAAAACATCATCCAAAATGATTCTTTTGATACTACATATCTCTTGAAGATCCAACATTCTCTCTTTGAAATGACGTGTCTCATTGTGTAAGTGTCTCTCGGTATATGGAACGGATAGGTTCCCTCCTAGAAAGTGAAATTAAATGATAACAGGTATGAAACGAAAAGATAAAGTAAAGTTAAGATTAAGAAAACTGAAAAAGAAAAGGAAATGAAATGTGAAATGAAAACGGAAAGAAAAGGAAAAGAAATGGAAATGGAAAACGAAAAAGGATTTCAAAGATGCATAGCACGTTTATTTTATTTTATATCACTATTGAGCATTAGACTCATTAGTTAGTCTTGTTGATGTAGGTATATGCTTGGAAATAGATGATCAATACAAGGAGCAATTGATGAGGAATTTGGACGGATGAATCTTGTGGCTGGCAGGGCTAAAAGAGTTAATGGAAATAATTTGTAAAGGTTTTGTAAATTAATTAATATTCGTTAATGCCTTGTTTTAGGTCCGCTGCGTTCATAAAAGAATTCAATTTTTATATTTTCAAGAAAAGAATTATTCTGCTGTTAAAAATATTTTAATTGATTATTATTGGAAATGATTTTAAGTAATGGATTTAACACTTGGTCTTAAAAAAAATGTTTTACTCTGATTTTAAAAAAGAAAAGTTTGAAATTTAGTGCATTTTCCAAGTAAAGAAAAATCGGGTCGTTACAATTGGTATCAGAGCACCCGGGTTTTAAAACTGATTCTGTATACTACCTACTAGCACAAGCTTCGCCGTGGAAATACTCCATCGACTGTAAGTATTGTAATCAACTTCTTTTCTTTATCTAATTATTTAAGTGTTTGTTTTGTCTTGCAATGAAAGGGTATCATGGTCATGGTACATTAAGGTGTTGGGCTAGGGAGGTTGCAAATAACGAGGATGAGACTATCAATCAGGCGACTAAGTTGACGGGACAACAATCTATTGCTGGAGAACTTATGGAAAATGTAATGTAAATTAATTAGGACGGTATTTGGGGTGATTGTCATTGATGTAAACAATTGTGGTCCTTTTGATAGAGTAGAATGATAGAGATGATAAAAATAAATAAATAAATAATAGACGAAACTAGAACTGCTTGGATTTTGAGTGCATGAATTAGCTTTGGGGGAGTAAAGAAACAGAGGAGGCTCTACCCAAATTTTTATAAATTGGAAAGGGGGATAGGTGGAAAAAACAAATTCTACAAGGATTAGATTAAGTAGACATTTTGGCAATGTCGTCTACATTGGAAGGAGTTAGATAGAGGGTGGATTTATTATCACCAAAGAACATGGAGGGTGAGTGACTAAGCGAAACTATGAGGACAATAATTAATTAGTTAAGTGGTTACCCACTCGGTTCAGATTATATAAGGAATTGTAGGGAGAGTGTTTTGAATCCTTAGTGATAGATAATTGGGTATTTAATACAGTGATCACTGCCCGCTTGGTTTAGCTAAGAATCTACCTTAAATTAGGATAAGAAATCTGTTCAAGTTAAAACAATGGATTGATTAGTTGTCGTTTCCTGCATAAGTTAGATTTTGTCGGGAACTAGAAATTGGAAAATATAATCCGTTTTGTATAACTGACTTGGAATATTATTGATGGTTAAAAAATTCATTGGTTGTCGTTGGGGGTTGTAGTCTAAGTTGTGTCAAGAATAACATCCAGTTGTTTGGGGAAATTAGGAGAAATTAAAATGGATAATAAGATCTATACTAGATTTGATTTATGTTCTCTGTCCCCAGAGGGACCCAATCGTGATAACCAAGGATATGATTACAATGAGATGGATAAAGTTTGAAAAAAAATTTTACGACAAGGACTTTACTTGCACAATGAAGACAAGTAAACTAATAAGATTTACTTAGCTTTGGCTGGAGGGGATGGTTATAGTGTATCTCAAAGCACTATCACGGCTTGCCTCGGATAGTGTGAGCATTAATGAATATAAGTTACACTAGTTTATGCAAGGACTTAGGTAAAGGTCTATAAAAGTGTAAGGATACAAAGGAATGTTGTGACTTAGAAAATGATTTGGATAAAGAATCTGTCAAAGAATTTAGGTAGTACACTATATGTTCATGTATAGATAACATTAATAATTGACTCTATTTGGAAATTAAGAGTTATATGATTGGAATGATTCAGTTTCTGTTTTAAGCAGAGTTGAAAATCTGTCATATATGTCGGTTGTATGACAAAATATAGGTTGAAGGATTCGCTCAGTCGGTACTCCGAAAATATTAATGGTTGGTTACCGAGAAAATTGTGGAATGGATTCGATTGATATTCTGAATTTGATGCTAATGGATTCAATTGGAGGAATTGTTGATGTTAATAAATACTTGATTAAGGTTTCATTGTTCACGATGGTTATGGTTGTTGAACACTGTGATATTTAATGATCAATTGAATGAGGTCTTATCACTTATTTAGAATATTACGTTGATAAGTAGTGGAAAGGCTTATGTTTGAGAATTTGGATTTAAGTATTATTCCGCCAATAGATGAAGTTTTAGTAAGCTACATTGGTCGAATAAACACAGAATGGTAAAGGAAGAAGGGTAGAGCGAGAACGATAGAGATGACATGGTCAGTAGACTCATGAAAGTACTGAACCGTCAAGTTTAAATTATGGAATAGGTTGGGAAATCAGAAGAACTGAGAGACAAGCGGTTGACGATTCCCAAGGATTTAAATTGCTAAAGGTTTGGATGACTGAAGCACAATGTGTTGGAGGAAAGATTTTGAATCATACAAGTGTAGGAGGCTAGATTCGAATGATGGAAGGAGTGTTTGAGTGTACTAAAGTCTAAGAACAAGTGAGAGTTTAGGAAAAATTTACGTATGCTAAGTTCTAAGATATGAAGTTTAGGGAGAAATATAAGGAAATCTTTTGTGAGAGATATTTTGAGCGCATCACAAGAACTTAGAAGACGATAGAGTCACTTAATTCTGTCAAATTGGAGCAGTATTAAATGTAAAGCACAAGGAAATGAGGAACGTATTCAAGAAGTAACATCATTTCGAAGAGAAGATATTGGATCTTCAAGGGTTGAGCAGTGTCAAAGGTGTAAAGGAAATCAATTCGGAAGATGCTTTGCAGGTTTGAAGTGATGTTTTAAGTGAAATGTAAGTGATCATTTTTTCAAAGATTGTTAGATTGAAGGTAAAAATAAAAAATAAAAAAATAAAAAAGAAGGGTTGTGCAAGGGTATTTTCTATGGTGATAGATGCAGATGAAAGTGGAGTTTGAGAGTAAGAACGATATTTTGGAGTATACGGATCTTAAAAATGCAATAAAGTGATTTATGTTACAACGATGTGACACAACTTAGCTGATGAAAAGAGAAGAAATTTGGGTGAAAGCTTTTCTTTTGCGATAATTAAAGTTGGCAATTTGATAACTTGTGCGTGAAATAGTATTTTTCTAAGTCTCTGTGTTCTGCAGAAGTATAAGCCTTGTAATCTTTGGAAGTTTTATGTAAGGATATGATTCATGAAGTTGTTTCAGACAGATATGTCATGGCTGTTAACAAATATTTTGGTTGTTAAATTAAGAAAGTAACTACACTGAGCAAATTTCGAGGACGAAATTTATATAAGGAGGGAGGAATGTAATAACCCGATTTTTCATAACAAAAATTAAATAAGGAAAAGAGAAATTAATTCCAAGAAAATTTAGATATTAGACTATACGGATAATAAGTAGAATATGTGGTTGATAATTGATTGGATTTTGAATGACGAAAAATTAAATTGGAGATCGGATCAAATAAATTAAACTAAATGAGTAATTATTTTGAGACATAATCGGAATAAATCAAGAATCGAATTTAGGTTAAAATTAAATGAATGATTTATTTATATTATTAAAGATGAATTTAATTGAGTGAAAAAGAAATTTAAAATTAAATGAAATCATTGAGGAATTAAATTAAAGGAAAAATCACTGGGGAAGGGGGTGATGTTGAACCGGTTAGGTTTTGTGGACCGAACCATTTCCGGTTCAGCTGAAGGAGGCTATTTGGTTGGGAAGAAAAGAAAGAAATTAGGGCTTCCCCCCACCCCCAAATTTTTTCATCCAATCGATGGAGAGAAGGTGCTTGGCTGAGGGAGATTCGCGGCGACCTAGAAAACTGCAACCGACAGTTTCGTCTGAGGCGTTTGAACTGCGACCGAGAGCGCCTTGCGAGGAGGGAGGCCAAGATAGGGGACTCGAGCTTCCAGGTGATCCTTCCAGCAGCGAACGAAGGACGAAAACTCGGCATTCCGTGCCTACGATGAACGAATGTTGGTTGTGGGTGGCTGCGAGCTATCGAACGCAGAGGCTGTCGAACGTGGACGACGACAGGAGCACAACCAGGGAGCTTCGTTTCTCCATCCTCTGATTCCGGTGAGCAAAAAACAAAACAGTCGGTTCTGTTACGTTGGGTGAGGGATTTTTAATCGAGTTTTGCTTTGATGATGGGTGTCATTTTGCTTCTTATCAGATAGTACAGCACAATTCAAGACTGAAGCTTTCTCGAGGCTGCTCTATTCACTGGTGTTGTTCGACTCAGAGTAGAGACGTATAATGGAGACGTTGTCATTTGCATGTTAACTAAAGCTGATGTAGTTAGTTAGTTTACAGTTTATCTTTTACGTTTTCTTAGCTGTACGAATGCTCTGCTTTCATACTATAAAAGCAGAGCCTTCTTATTGTAATAAACAACTTGAAGTTCAATAAGAAAAGAATTCTTTTCTTCTTTCTTTCTTTCTTGTAATATGGTATTAGAGCTAGCGGTTATTCTTTTTCCGCCATGCCTAGAGGTAAGAATACATCTTCTCAAAATCCTGGAAAGGCTTCTGGATCAAGCTCTGTTCCTCATCCAGATGCTGACGTTATTGGAAATCGAATTCCGATCAGCACTTCGCCGCATTCTGCAAGTGATGCGAATATCCAGAATTCCAATATTCCTCTGGAATCAACTGGTAATCCATTTTTTTTTGCATAATAGCGATCATCCAGGATTAGTTCTAGTATCACATATTCTTCAAGGCTCAAACTACAATTCATGGAGACGAGCCATGATTATGGCCTTAAATGCCAAAAACAAACTTTCATTCGTGGATGGCTCAATTCTAAAACCGACATCCACTGATTCTACATTTAGTTCTTGGTCTAGATGTGATAGCATGGTTTCATCCTGGATTTTGAACTCTGTCAATCGCGAGATTTCAGATAGTCTTCTTTACCTCACTTCTGCCCAAGCGGTTTGGGACGACCTTTTTGAGCGGTTTTCATAGTCGAGTGGTCCTCGCATTTTTGAACTCCAGAAACTATTATTGAACATTTCTCAAGGTCCATTAGATGTTAATACATATTACACACGGATGAAAACATTATGGGATGAATTACAAGACTCCCGCCCCATCCAACTTTGTACTTGTGGAAGCATGAAACATTTTTTAATTCAACAGCAGCAAGATTGCGTTATGCAGTTTCTCATGGGGTTAAATGATACATATGCACAAATACGGACTCAAGTTTTAATGATGGATCATATTCCTCCTATTAGTAAAGTTTTCTCTTTGGTTGTTCAAGAAGAAAGGCAATGAAATATCGGATCTAAATCTCTCCCAGCTGAACCTGTAATGTTTAATTCATTGAGTTCTTCAAATTCTCATTACAGTAAAGGAAAAAAGAACAAAGTTTTTAGTACCCATTGCAAGTTTACAGGCCACACCGTTGAGAAGTGCTACAAACTCCATGGCATCCCTCCAGGATACAAACCTAGAAATAAACCTACTGCTCATCAGACTTCCATTGAGCTTACAACTTCCACTTCTGATTCTACAGCTACCACGGATGCTACTTTATCCGAACTTATTGCCAATCAATGCCAACAATTGATTGCTCTCTTGGGCTCTAAACTTTAGCATGATTCTAGTTCTTCCATCAATAATGTTGCTCCTGCTCCATCTACTTTTAATTTCACAGGTACATATTCTTCCCAACTATCAAATTTATCTTGGATTCTTGACACTGGTGCCACTCACCATGTCTGTAATAATTCCACAATTTTCTCTTCTTTTCGTACTCTTTCTCATGTCTCTGTTACATTACCAGATAATTCCACAATTCCTGTCACTGGTATTGGAGTGGTTCCAATTACCTCTGACATTTTGTTACAAAATGTCCTCTTTGTTCCACAATTCTGATTTAATCTGTTGTCAGTCAGCTCTTTTACTTCTTCCAATTGCTGTTCTGTCATTTTCAAATCTAATTCATATATTATTTAGGACTTTATCTCGGCGAAAAGGATTGGGAAAGGTAGTCGTGTTGGCAACTTATACATTCTGCAGCAAGATGCAGATTTCCATCCTCACATAAATGTTTCCTTTACTCATTCTGACTCTTTTTTGTGGCATAAAAGACTTGGCCACCCATCTGATGTAGTAATTCAAATGCTTAAAGAAACTTTACAAATTTCTTCAATAAAATCACCTGATTGTTTCATTTGCCCACTAGCTAAGCAACTCAAGTTGCCTTTTCATTCTTATGGCAATATTTCTGATGCTATTTTTAATCTAATCCATTGTGACGTGTGGGGACCATTTCAAACGCCTACCCATGATAATTTTTGTTATTTTTAACAATTGTGGATGATCATTCTCGTGCTACATGAGTTTATCTTCTTCATTCCAAATCTGATGTATGTCGCATTCTTCCTGATTTTATTTGTTTTGTTGAAAAACAATTTAACACCAATGTTAAAGGAGTACGTACTGACAATCCTCCCGAGTTCTTACTCACTGATTTCTTTGCTCAAAAAGGATTTATGCATTTTCATTCTTGTGTCCAGACTCCACAACAAAACTCGGTTGTTGAACGCAAGCATCAACACATTCTGAACGTAGCCAAATCTCTCCTCTTTCAGTCGAAAATTCCTTTGAAATATTGGGGTGATTGTATACTCACCTCCGTTTATCTTATCAATAGAATTCCATAAAAAATCTTGAAGAATAAAAGTCCTTTTGAATTGCTGTATAAGAAATCTCCTTCCTACTCTAATCTAAAAGTTTTCGAATGTCTTCGTTTTGTTTCTACCCTCTCAACTCATAGAAACAAATTTTCTCCAAGGGCAAAAGCAACTCTTTTTCTTGGTTATCCTCCTGGATACAAAGGATATAATGTCCTAGATTTTGAATCAAATTCTATTATTGTTTCAAGAAATGTAGTTTTTCATGAAAATGTTTTTCCCTTTGCCGATTCTGTATATCCAGATAATTCAGAATTTTTTAATCATCCACTAGCTTCTCTTTTATCTTCAGGTGATCATATTTCTGATTCTATTGTTAAGCAATTACCTTCTCTTGATCGTAATTGCCCTTCTTTCACACGTTCTTTACGTCTTTGTAAACAATCGTCATATCTTAGTGATTACCATTGTTATCTTGCACATCAATCTTCTTTTCCTTTTCTTACACAGTCAAAACACCACATTTCCAGCACTCTGTCATATGACAATTTGTCTCCTCATTTTCGAGCTCACTATCTTTCCATATCTTCTCATTCTGAACCAAAGACTTATGCTCAAGCTGTCAAACATATTGAATGCAAGAATACGATGACTACTGAATTGAAGGCTCTTGAGGACAATTCCACATGGCATTTGGTTGAATTACCTCCTGATAAACATACCATTGGATGCAAATGGGTGTTTAAAATCATGTATAATGCCAATGGGAGTATTGAGCGCCATAAGGCTCGGTTAGTGGCAAAGGGGTACACACAGCAGGAAGGTCTTGATTATTTGGAAACGTTTTCTCCAGTCACTAAGCTAGTCACAGTTAAACTTTTACTAGCCATTGCTGCTGTTAAGGGCTGTTTTCTTTTTTAGCTTGATGTCAATAACGCTTTCTTACATGGCGAACTTCATGAAGAAGTTTACATGGACTTACCGCAAGGCTATTCTCTCCCTGCAAATTCTTCTTCCAGATTGGTTTGTTGTCTAGAAAAATCTCTTTATGGCTTGAAACAAGCCTCAAGACAGTGGTTCTCTAAGTTCTCTGCTACTTTAATTGGTTTTGGTTTCATTCAGTCTCTTTTTTATTCATCTTTATTTCTCAAGAGGACAGCGGACTCGTTCATCGTTATTTTAGTGTATGTCGATGACATTATCCTAGCAGGGGATTCTTTGGGCGAGATTCAACATTTTAAAGCTTTGCTTCATGAAAAATTTAAACTCAAAGACTTGGGTTCCTTACATTATTTTTTGGGTCCTGAAATGGCTCGCTCCGACAAAGGTATTGTTTTAAATCAGCGCTATTATACTTTAGATCTTTTACAAGACTCTGGTTTGTTGGGTTGTAAACTTCCTGCCTCTCCTATGGATCCGACTTGTAAACTAACTTCAGATTCTGGCACACTACTTGAAGATCCTACCATGTTTCGACGTTTGGTTGGAAAACTCTTGTATCTTACTTACACTCGTCTGAAAATTTCCTTCCCTGTTGGTATTCTTAGTCCATTTCTAGCTCAACCACGTTCTTCCCATTTAAGTGCTACTTATCGCGTTTTACGATATCTTAAATTCACTCCTGCACAGGGACTTTTTTATTTTGCAACTTCAGCTTTGCAACTTAAAGCCTTTAGTGATTCCGATTGGGCATCTTGTGTTGAATCCAGGTGATCCATTACTGGTTTTTCTATCTTTCTTGGAGATTCTTTGCTATCGGGGAAATCCAAGAAACAACAAACCATTTCTCGTTCTTCTGTAGAAGCCGAGTATCGTGCCTTGGCTCATACCACTTGTGAACTTATGTGGCTTCGAGCTTTATTACAGGATATTGGCATTACCAATTCTGTTCCAGCTTTGCTGTTTTGTGATAACCAATCTGCCCTTCACATCGCTACAAATCCAGTTTTCCATGAACGAACAAAACACATCGAGATTGACTGTCATCTCATTCGTCAAGAAATTTAGCGTGGTCATATTAAACTCCTCCATGTTTCGTCCAAGTTTCAATTGGCCGACATTTTCACGAAGGCGTTACATCCTCAACCTCTTAAGTTTTTACTGTGCAAAATGGGTAACATAAACATACAGTCTCCATCTTGAGGGGGCATATCAGATAGTATAGCACAATTCAAGACTGAAGCTTTCTCGAGGCTGCTCTATTCACTGGTGTTGTTCGACTCAGAGTAGAGACGTATAATGGAGACGTCATCGTTTGCATGTTAACTAAAGCTGATGTAGTTAGTAAGTTTACAGTTTATCTTTTACATTTTATTAGGTGTACGAATGCTTTTCTTTCATACTATAAAAGCATAGCCTTCTGATTGTAATAAACAACTTGAAGTTCAATAAGAAAAGAATTCTTTTCTCCTTTCTTTCTTGTAATACTTCTGTCTCGTTGTTGGATTGAACGATTCTGATTTCGATTTTGTAATGTTTGGGTTAATGTTTTCTGCAAAATGGAGGCTGGATTTTGCTTGATTATGAGTCTCATAATGTCTTGTTGTTGGATGAGAAGGATGCAAAGGATTATACCATGGTTGTCACAGTTTTTCTTCAGATTAAAACTTGGGTTAATGTTGAAAATCATTAGAACATATAGATCTATTAAATGTGCCCTCTATGCTGTTTGGTTCTGTTTGGTGCTCTGATGGTTGATGCTATTTCCATTTGCTGTTGTTAAGTGTGGGATTGGATTTCTGATTCAATGTTTACCCTCTGTTGTGATGAGCTATAATTAAACAGAGGTTGTGAGATGAATTGGGAAGCTGTGGATGAATCTATGATTGGTATATAGTTTGGAATTATGTTATGTTTTTCTTAATAAGTTTTACAGTTAGATTATACGTTTTAAAATTTGTGGATAGACTTCGATGATGACACGTAAATTCGGTATGTGAATTAATGGATGGATAAGTTTGAGAAATTGGTGGATGAATGGAATAGAATTATAATGTGTAATATACTGCCGATCACGTATAAATTGGATATATGCTTTCTATTTGTTGGAATAAGTATATAGTTGTGAAGTTTCATTCGTACATAAATTGGAAGTTTGAATACATGTGATAAGCGAAGGTTGAAATTATGAAATTGACTAATGGAATCAAAACCGTTAAAAGATAATGAATTGTAGAGTGAAGCGGAATAGTGGGGTTTATAATTGATAAATATATTAACAAATAAATGATAACTATTTTGAAGGTATTAACATGGAAAAAGGATAAAGAGCTAAATGTGCGAAGGATCGCAGGTAAGTTGATACTTACTGTGCTTTGGTCTTCGGACCCTACATCGCAAGAATTAGGGTTGTATGCTGCGTGTTTACTTCTTTCATAGAATATTTAGGTTGTTTACTGATTTACTAAAAATTGAACATATTCCGTATATTGTACTATTATTGTTAGATGTTTATTAGATTTAGGTTCTTTTAATGATATGTTTCGTAGACGAACATGTTTAGAGATTATTGGAAAGATGTTTTAGTATTGTATACATCCACGAGCATCATTATTTTCAAAAGATATGAAAATGATTTTCATGCATGGTTTTGAAAAGGAAAACTAAAAGTGTTGGAATGGATGCTCATACATACTAAGTGAATGACGTTCTCAAGGGCTGATCACCCGAGCGAAAAACCATTTCTTGGCGGTAGGAGTATTCATTGTTTCATTGAATAAACGTAAATAGGCGTCTGGGGGTTCAGGAGATTTGGTGACTGTCCATCCGTGGGGACACTATATGATGTATCCCCTCATTGGGGTGACGGTTAACCACGTGGACTCTAGTATTTATCATTTCTCTTGTACGGAAATCCCCAATGTCTTCAACAAAAAGAGAATGAACAACTTCATGACTATATGATGTATCCATTCCCTCAGTATATAGAATGGATGAGAGATTTGGTGACTGTCCATCAGTGGGGACACTATATGATGTATCCCCTCATTGGGGTGACGGTAACCACTTGGACTCTAGTATTCATCATTTCACTTGTACGGAAATCCCCAACGTCTTCAACAAAAGGGAATGGTGATGGTCATGGTAGTGAAGCCATATGACGTATCCTTATAAAGGAGTGACAAATAGCTACATGACTATATGATGTATCTATTCTCTCGGTATATAGAACAGATAGGTTCCCTCCCAAAAAGTGAAATTAAATAATAACAAGCATGAAACGGAAAGATAAAGTAAAGTTAAGATTAAGAAAACTGAAAAAGAAAAGGTAATGAAATGTGAAATGACAATGAAAAGAAAAGGAAAAGAAACGGAAACGGAAAACGAAAAATGATTTCAAAGATGCATAGCACATTTATTTAATTTTATATCACTTACTGAGCATTAAGCTCATTAGTTAGTCTTGTTGATGTAAGTATATGTTTGGAAATAGACGATCAATACAAGGAGCAGTTGATTAGGAATTTGCACAGATGAATCTTGTGGCTGGCTAGGCTAAGAGAGTAAATGGAAATAATTTGTAAAGGTTTTGTAAATTAATTAATATTCGTTAATACCTTGTTTTAAGTCCACTGCGTTCATTAAAGAATTTATTGTTTATATTTTCAAGAAAAGAATTATTCCGCTGCTAAAAATGTTTTAATTGATTATTATTGAAAATGATTTTAAGTAATGGATTTAACACTCGGTCTTAAAAAAAATGTTTTACTCTAATTTTAAGAAAGAAAAGTTTTAAATTTAATGCATTTTTCAAGTAAAGAAAAATCGGGTCGTTACATATATATTCTTTCCATAATTACCAAGCAGAAGAGAATTCCATACATGACAGAAACCAAATCAAAAGACTAAAACCATAAAGCATCACATTTATTCTTCATTTATTTTCTACAATATATTCTTCACATAAAATTCATAAGAGCAAGGAGCTTCTCCTTCCATTTCCAAAAACTCCTCATTTCTTCCTCACTCTGTCAGACTTCGTTTCCAATCTCCAAAGGACTCGTTAATGGAGTTCTTGGTAGGAATGCTGTTGGACGAAGTGCATGAACTCCGAAGTTATCCGTCCCAGTCATGGACAACCCTGACTCGCGGTATCCTCTCGGACGGACAACACAACCACTGCGTTCAATAGCACTCGACCACCCGCAACATCATCGATTGAAAATCGACTACTCTTGCCTTTGCCTTTCACCTTCGCCTGCGAACGTCTTTCACCCAGTCGAAGGAAATTGCGAAATCACCCTTCCCATTGCCCAAGTCGCTCTCCCTCTTTCTCTCATCAAAAATTTTGTCGAGGGCCTTTATTTTTTCATATCCCCCCTTTTTCTTCTAAAAAAGAACGAACTGGTTCAACGAAAAACCAGTTCAACCCCTTCTCCCTTTTTAATTCTTTAAATTTATTCTAAATCTATTTCTCCTCTTTTATTTAATCAATCCCCCTTTAATTATTCCCAATTAATCCTTAACCAAAATTCTCACTTAACCAATTCTAATAATTTCTATCAAATAAATATTCAATAATAGCCAAATAATCCTATTACACCAAATTAATTTCTCAATTATCCTTATTTAATTTCGTTATGGAAAATTAGGGTATTACACTCCAACTCTGGATATCATCATACCCTTCCCTTCTTCATTGAGCTTTGAGATCTTTCCACCACAAGCTAGCATATCCCGCAAGTTCCAAATTGACCATTTGTAATTTAACCTTTTTGGCATATTCATAATTGTGAAAGACCTTGTCAACCTTTTCTAACCAATCTAAGAAATCATTACCATTGTTGGACCCTTTAAAAGTTGGAATAGAGACCTTAACATGCCTCATATCATCTCTAACAAAAGATTTTCTTCTCGGGTTAGGCAACTCCTCCACATCGGTTTCCAAAAATTCTTCATTATTGCTACTTTCACCTCGGCCTCTAGATTCAACGGAAGAACTTATCCTTCTTCTTGGCCTATGGGTTCTAGGATCCCTCACATGGACATTGGAAGGCTCCTCTAGCCTTTGTTGAAGTTTGGCCATCATCTCACAGACCTCATCAAGTTGCTTTTGAAGATGATCCTCGGCTATGTCTTGTGTCTTCTCGAGTGGCAGATTTGTGGTTTGAATTGTCTCTCTATTTTGAGTGTTGTTGGCTCCACTGCTTGTATTCATTTTCCCCACAATAAAGAAATCTTACAAATTTAGAAAAATATGGCACTTGTGCTCTGATACCAGATGACGCACCAAGGGGTGCAAAGGAACAACAATGGGGGCAAGCAGTTGGCGGTTTATTCTAAAAACTGGACACCTAAAATGTTTCCCCTGTAACTTATGTTCCCAATATCCAAAGGACACCAAATTTGGAGGGAGGAAACAATTAACATATTAAAATGTTTCCTCCAAAAATCATAACCAAAATCATTAAAATAGGGAAGTTATGCCGATGGCAATAATCTGTTCGAAAAGGCACCATGAAAATAATTTTGACACCCAAAAAGGAAGTTGCTTAAAAACTATGATTCAAATCCAAATGATACCAAATTTGCAACACGCCTCCCTTATCTAGTAACCAAAAAAATGCCAAATTCTAGAGTCCAAATCGGAATATAAAAATAAGAACAAGAATCGAATCTACAAGCTGATCGAAGATTAGATAAAAATCGGCTGATCTTGAATTCCACGGATCCCTTATCCAAGAGACCTCTCCACCTTGCTTCACGCTTGATCTTATAAATCCCCATGCTGGATACCACCTCTGGATGAGATGATGGAGGTTTTAGTATAAGAGTCTTACTCGAAGATCAAAGCAAGAAATTGAGTGAGACAATTTTTTGTTACAATTTTCGGGTGAACCCTAGAATTGTAAGCTAAGAGTTTTTAGAGGGAAAACTCCAAACACAAGCTGTAGCTCTATTCAAAACTCCAAATTCCTCTTAAGACAGCCTTATGGAAGTTTAAATACTTCCTTAAGAGCTGGCCTAAAACAAAAATTACAAAAATGCCCTAAGGAAAGAAAACAAAGACATGAGTAGTCAGCTAACACACTAGCTGAGTACAACTAACAACCAAATTTTCCAACAACATTATATCAATCAAAAACTCATCTAAATCCAGCAAATCATTCAATCATAAGGAAAAAAACATATCAAATGGAGCGACATATCTTCAGCTTGTTATCCTTTTTAAGCCATGGACTCCTCCATGTGATTCTCAGGTACACTCGATGGCTGATTGGGTGCAAGGATATTCCAAATGAGGAGATGCTTTGGATTTGTTCTAACTTTATGGCTTAACTCATCATGAAGCCCCTCAAGTTCATCTTGACCTACAAAATAAGAAGTGAAAAAGTGATTAGTAGTCTCCTTGGCCTGGGGCTCTAGCAACAGGGCCTTGTGGTGCATCAAATTAAGTGCCAGAATGTAAGCATTTCAAGAATCTTTAGATTAATGAGTCATGGTATTGCTAGAAGGGGGAAGCAAGAATTGGAGACAATGTTAGAAGAGTTTGAAGGGGAGATCGATTGTGATGAATCATCAAGTCCAAGATACCAAAACAATTCTTTTGTTGAGTTGAAACATTTAAAGTTGTCTATTCCTATTTTTGAATGTTCTAGCAATGGTTATAATTTTCTTGATTAGTCGAAAATAGTAGAGAAGACTTTTGAATGTTATAACTATTCAGAGAGAAAGAAAATCCAACTAGTTTCTTTGAAGTTAACTAGTTATGCTCATGTGTGGTGGAAGAACTTAAAAGCTCAAAGAAGGTGTGATGGTGAAGATGACATTCTTACTTGGATTATGATGAAAAGATTGAAGAGAAAAAGATTTGTACCAAGCCATTTAAGACAAGAACTTTGCTTTCAAATATAAAATTGAGATAAGGAGCATCCAATGTGAAGGACTATGTTACTGACTTTAAATCTATAAAATTATGGATCGAAATTGAAGAATTGGAGAGAGAAACAATTGTTAAGTTCATCAAGAGTCTAAATAAGGAGATTTTTGATGTGGTAGAGTTAAAATCAAATGGTTCATTAGATGAAGTAATACAATGGGAAATTAAAGTGGAAAGGCAACACAAGAGGTCATTCAAGTCCTTAAATATTTTGTCGTTCTCAAAAGTTTTAATTGTACACAAGCCTCAAACACAACAAGTTGATAAGTCTTGTGGTAGAATAAGTGTTGCAAGTCAAGGGAAAGAAGAGAAGGAAAATTTTGTTGATACCTCTCGGCCAAGGGCTAGAGATATCTATTGCTCCAAGTGCCTTAGGTTTGGGCACAATGCTTCAAAAAGTCCAAACCAAAAGGATATTATATTAAAGGAATGCTTGGATAATAAAGGAAGTAAAGATGAATCCTAGGCAGCAACTAATGAAGAAGAAGATTTGGAAGAAGAACTTATTGATGCTCAAGAGGGGCCATTACTCATGATGAAATCTCCAATGGATGAGGAATATTGTCCGAAAGAAGAAATCTCCCAAGTTTATTATAAAGAGAGTAAAGAAGAATTATTCACAGCGACTAAAGAAGGGGAGTTGAAACATAAGGAGATGTTTTATGCTCAAGATGAACCTGATGGACTATAAGGTCCAATAACAAGAGCAAGGGCTTAAAGACTTATTAACACCTACATTTCTAACATTTGGAAGGGGGATCAATTATGGCCCAAATGGATGAGCTTCCAATCCATGAAGACCAAGGTAAGCCTACGCACTTGCTGCTATGGAAAGAAGCCCAAAAAGACATGCTTGAAGGGTAAGAAAGACCAAAGAAAAAAGAGATAATCAAACCTTCCTTAATTGGCCAAAGACAAGTGGACATTGAAGAAGCGGTTATGCTTAATTTTGCAACCTTCTATGTGGTGAAATTGAAGAGGAAGAAGCTACCAAAAAGTTACCATTTTGTGGAGCCAAAGCCACCAAGGAGTTACTAAAATAATAACTTTAGAAAGTTACTAAATTCATAGTTTACTAATTAACTAATTATGACCGAATACCTAGTGTGTTTCCTATTTTGTTGTTTCCTATTTTATGCTTTGTAATTGGCTATATAAAGCCCCCTAGTGCTTATGTTTTAGACATTGAATTTTGAATACAAAAAGCTCTTGCTTTCTTTTGAAATTGGAGTGATTCCTTTTTCAAACACTTAGGTGAGTTGCATCCAAAGTTATCCTAGTGTGAGTAGCATCACGAGAGGTGAGTTGCATCCAAAGTTATCCTTGTGTGAGTAGCATCACGAGATTGGGCTTACTTGAAGTTGAGTGAGTTCTCTAATTGGCATCCACAACCATACTCCTCAGAGGAAGGCTATGTGAAGTGTTGTCCAACAATCAAGAGGTGTTTCCATCAACAAGTTATCCATTTGGGAGTTGCAAGCTTCTATAATTGCTATTTCCGACCAGTTGAGATCTTTCTAAGATATTTCCTAATCCTTGAAAGTTCTTTCCAAAATTCTTCAAGGAGTTCATTCCTTATTCATCCAAGAAGGCGTGGTCCAAATTTTAGCTCAAAAGCTACTAAAACGTGGCAGTTATTGGCTTCCACAGTGGGACTTTCCATAATTGAGTTCGCGGCAAAGCTTAAGGAAACTTCAAGCCAATCGGTCGATTAGCTTCAGTGTTGATGATCAACAGGCAGAGAATTTGTTTGCCACTGCCCTTTTTCTGAACGACCGTGATCAACCACCCTGCTTAGCCGCTAATCTCTGCATGATCAAAATTCTTCAATCCCGGTCGATCTCAACCTTCCTTTGATCCAACGCCTCTCCTAAAAGCTGCCACACTCGATTGATCAAACATTCAACTATCCTTCCACACCTCTTTAACCGATTGCATCAACACTGCAACAATATATTTCAGGTTATATTCTAAACCCCTTCCGTTAGTGCATTAGAACCTCTCCATGTGGTGTTTCAAAGGGCTCTAACTCTACGAACCCTAGAAGAAGAATGTTGAAGGGAGAAAAATTTTCATAGTCAATGTTTGATCAATGACAAAGTTTGTTCTTTGATGATTGATGAAGGAAGTTTTGACATTATAGCTTCCATCATTATGGTTGAGAATATTGGCTTGGAAATAATGTTGCATCCAAGTCTTTATATCCTAAAATGCAAGAATAGAGAATCAACCAAAATAGTTGATGCTATCTCAAAGAGGTATGTACCATTAACTAGTTTGATTACTGGGCTTCTAAGAATTGGATGAATTAAATTTCCTAATGTTGCTAGTATTGAATTTGCATTTTGGAATGACAATTTGGATGATGTGGTTGAGGATAGTATCTTTAATAATAATGGAAGTTCATTTGTGGTTAACAACTTTTGCATTCCAAGTTTTGGAGTTAGAGAGTTGTTCAGCCAAAAGTCTCTTAGTGTTAAGCTTGCTAGCTATTTTTGTGATAGAAGAACAACTTCCATCTTGAGGAAGCCTCTGATTTTTAATGATGTTCATATTGATTTGGTTCTTTAGCAAGATTCTTGTGACAATAAGCTTAAGGATGATTTTGTTAAGCTTGATAGTTATTTGTTTAATGGTTTCAAACACTATTTACCTAGTTGTCCATTTATAGGAGTATTTGATAAATTGAAAGAGGTGGCCTACATTACTTCTAGCTCTATGGCAAGGTATGAGAAACAAGTATCTGAGTTATTGTTTAAGCATGAGAAGAAGTGTATGAAAAGAGCCATTGCAAGAAGATTTTCCAAAAGCAAAATTTTTTTAAGATGATCACACCAAAAGTGGAGATGAATTATTTGCAACAACTAATAAGGGAGAAGAGAAACATGAGGAGGTATTTTATGTTCAAGAGGAACCTCTACACATGGTACTCCAAAGGGCTGTACAATTCCAAACCCGAGAAGAGGTATTTCAAACAGACCAAATAGAACGTAGTTGATGTTTGAACAAGAAGAAAGTTTTCTCTTTGATCTTTGATAATGGGAATTGTGTGAACATGACTTCCATGGTATGGTTGAGAAGCTTAGCTTGGAGTCATCGGATAATCTAAATCCTTCCAAATTAATGTGGCTCATCGATAAATAGGACACCAAAGTTTCAAATCAATAAGAGAATATGTTGTTGTCTCAAATTAGTCCAAATCACATTGCAAGGGACTAACAAAATTTGAATGTGAAGAAAACAAAGAAGTTATTGTTAGTTTCAAAGAATGAATTGAAGAAGTCTTGAAATTTTCAAAGTCAAGAAAAATTAATAAGGAATGCATTGTAGGAGGATATCCTCAAAGGATTTCATTATATCCTAAAATGCAAGATTGGAGAGACAATCAAAGTTACCAATGCTATGTGAAAGACGTATATGCCACTAACTAATTTGAAAGATTGATGTAAAACCCGTGAAATTTTTCATAATAAATTTCACGTGTAATTTTTTCATGTTATAATTGGTCAAGACATTGAAAAGTTGACTCCATTTGTCATATCGCTGTCATGTATGAATTTTGTATCAAATAGTCAAAATCAGTAAAATTGGATATTATCTAGTGGTAGGTTTATTGAAAAAGTGAAGTGGGTAAACTAATTTGATTAATGAATCATCGTCGACTAGCGTTTGGAACGAATAAGAATTGGAATCAGAAATTGGATGAGATTTCTTTATTGAATAATATATATTATTATTATTGAATAAATTAATAAAATAACTGAAAAGAAATAAGGAAATAACAAAAGGACGAAGAAAGGATGTAAGAGGTGGATAGATTGTCCACCATTGTATGAGAGGATCAGATTAGATGTTGACTATTGGATGGAAGGGAAAAGGGGAAAGTCGACTGTTCGATGAGAATTGGATGATGGGAAAGATGCTCCCACAACATAGAAAGATTCAGTGGTGGGAGGAAGCCTGACCATCAGATGGGATAGCGTGGCAAACGTGGACCATTGGATGATGGGAGAAGATGCTCTTGCAAAAGGAAAGATTCCTTCGGGAGAACAATTGGCCGTTGGATCGACAAGGTGAAGAACGAATGAAGCCTCAGCCGTTGGATGAACTTAGTAGAATGAAATCCATCCTAGGAAATGATTTTAAGGAGCAGGTTGGATGTCGACCGTTGGATGGAAGCGTGATTGAGCATGAATTGTTGGAGCAGGGAAAGATGCTTTCGCAACATCAAAAGATTCATCATGGAAAGGAAACTGATGCCACGTGATAAGTCAAATGATGTCGTTCAACTAAAGAGAACGGGAGGGCTGGGCGAAACGTCGTCGTTTTGGCTCATGAATTTGAAGGAGATGAAGCTATTTGGACTCTGACAGCAGGGACAAACTTGGGTTGTGCCAAAGCGAATCTATCTGTGGAAGTAAAAACTTCCACGAATGGCGATTTCTACAATCTAACCTGTGTGTGTAAAAAGAAGGCTTTTGGCAGAGATCGAGAAGTGTTGATTTTAGCCGACTGTGTAGTGTTGTTTGAGGATTTTTTGAAAAGGCAGAGCAGCTGAAGAGAATGTCTTACATGACTTATTCAAGTAAATAATGCTTGCTTGTGCTTGGCCTCTAGGCCTACAATGCAAGGTGCTAGGCGTGATGATGCTGCTCAAGTCAAGAAATGCTTTTGATGATATGTGATTACTGTTAGTTGCTATTAAGATACTCACTGTTTTGAGGACTCATTCTCAAGATATGTTATTGCTACTTGAAAAATCGTGCTCTCTGTTTATGAGGCTATATGCACCCAAAGACTCATGCTGTGTGGTTGTGTTTATTTTATGCTCACTGTTACATATCGACCAATGCCCTGTTTATGTTACTGAGTGATGAAGTTAGAGGATTTTTTTTTAATTCTTAGATGAGTCTTTTACATGTCGGTCGTGCTCCTAGTCCCGGTATAGGACCCTTTCACCAAATCCTTGAGACTCATGAGTGAGAATTCCTGTATTTTAATATGTCTGTAGGTTGTGATGACTTTGAGGACTATGAGATCCTTCCCGAGGAGATAGTTGCCCCCAGCATCAAGAAGGAACACCGAAGAGGTAGGGATTTTATACCTTCTTGCCTTCCATTTGCATACCATGGTTTACAACTTAATATTTTATGGATTACCACATATGCAAAATCGACGGGGATTGTTCGACAACATGTCTAATTTTATTATACTTATGTACGAGAGTTTTACACATTTACTTCCGTTAATATAGTTTTCATGGTATGATTGATATCTGATTTAGGGGCAATGAAACTTCTTGATTCTTTTGGATGGTCTAGGTACATCTCCTACTTCATTGAGATGTTTGTTGGCACGTTGTGTGAAAATATTGGTATAGGGCGGTGATGACGCGTCCCTTCGATTTCGACTCCCAAAACCGGATTAGGATATCTATTTTACAAGTTTGTCGGCGCTGAGCTTAGCTCGTCGTCAAACTCGATGATGACGGGATGTGTCGATGTTGAGCATAGCTCATCAGCAAACCTGAGGGGGACGAGCAAGGTCTGTGGACCACTGTTGCTTTCTTTTAAACTCATGAGGTGTTGCCAAAGATGGTGGCTGCCTTTTTGTGCATTTGACCAGAGGAGTCCTAGACTGGCCCTCTTTTTTCACTTGCGATAGTTTTAAGTGTAAAGTCGACGAGAGTATATTTTAGTATAGCTATCTATGTATACAATCATGATTTCTATGATGTATCATTAGAGCCCTTCGAGGCTAGTTTTTCCTTAAGAGGATGGAATGGTTTTTTAAATGTTTTTGATAAACACACATAACACCTGAAATCATAGTTTTTGATAAAGAAAAGGTAAAACAAGTTTCACACACTCTTTACAGTTAGTATAAGATTCCAACTGAGTTAATCACCCACTCCAATGACCCTCTAGGTAGAGACAGGAGACCCTACGCTTGTGGTCTTTGAACTTTGGGCCATTGCGGGATTGTTATCTCTTTCTTTCTATTTAGTTATATTTTCATTTGGTAAGGACTATTGGCTTCTATAATATTACTTTGGTTATACTTCTAGTTGTATGGACATGGATTCATAGTTTAGTTTGGATTCAATTTACATTACTGTACTATTAACTCTTGCGATCACTATGTGGATCGTGGCTCATCACAAGTGGATTATGGCTGGGAATTTTATACAAGTCTTTTGCAAATTTTCAATTAGTCTTGGGCTGGGTGATTTGGTTCTTTCCGAGGATCGGGTCGTTTGGCCCGATGTTTTTGTCAAGTCTGCCTACGGGTCATGACAATTGACTTCTTAGAATTGGATGGATAAAAGAAAATAATGATATTGGTGCTTATTTGAAAATTTGTGATGACAAGTATAACCATGTGAATAAGGATGAATTCTTTATTTATGATAGAAGTTCATTTGAGGATAACATGTAACACTCATTTGCATAAATCTCAACTTACTTATAATTTTTTTTTTTTTAATAACGACAATTAAAAATTATCCCTTAAACACTGTTTGAAATAAATCTATATTCTAAATCAACTATTAAACTATGCATAAATAAAACTTACACAATAGAAAATTTCAACCAATTTAATGCGTAATTCTTTTAAAACATATAATTGAAATCACTTTACATATGATATAAAACTCTCATAAAATTCTTTTTCATTTAAACTCTCTTAACTCACAGTTAACAATCCCAACAACATTGAGTGTTCTCCACGTCATGTCCATCAACCTATATTTTTGTCATGGAATCTCATTATAAGTTCTTCATCTACAACGTATGGTTAATCTATATAAGTGTAAAACATAGCAAGTAGTGCATGAGAACATGAAAATGACACCCACCACAATTCTCCACCCTTTCAAGAGAGTCTCCACCTTTTTGGGAGACAGACTCCACCCTTTTGGGAGTCCTCCGTTAGCTACCATGCAATTTAATGCATAGTGACCTGACGACCCTCGTGCCAGTTAATCACAAACTCATCGGAAGCAAGCTAACAGACTTATCTCCCATTGGTCCACCCTCAGTACCCATTTACATAGATTCATTATCTTTTATCTTTCTTAAATACATACTCATGCATGAAACATATCATCATAATGCAACAAAACATAGCCTCATCATTAACAATCAATATAGAGAGAGCATTACATAAACAAACAATAGCAATAGATCTTCAACTACATTTTATCACCAAAACTGGAATCATCATCATTAAACAATGATAAAACCAAGCCTCAAACTTCATCTATCATGATAAAACATGAACAATACCTGAACCAACTAAATAACAGATCCTTGACATGAACATAAACTGGAAATAAACATAACATCTATCATAACACATTACAGAGTATCACATCCTCAGTTCAATAAATGTAAAATAATCATAACAAGTAGAGCATTTTTTCTCGAGTCATTAGTAAAATAGTAAGAAAAACAAATTAAACATCCTAGAACCTTGTGATGTAGGCCATGAGGACATACGCATACAACACTACTTACCTCAAGCACTATAATTTAAGAAAAATACTTCTCGTAGCTCGCCTCATCTTCCAAAATGCTTTGTCACCTTGCAAAGATTTTTAGGGCAAACTACTATCACTGACATCAATGAAACAGTTCGGGTACACATAAATGTTCCTTTTATACTTGTGGTTAGGGTGTGGACACACACTCCTTAGTCCTAGAATGATGTCATCCTTAAATCTTATGGAAGGGCTGCCTACCGTGGATGCCCATGCTTCTGGGGTACTCAAAGTCCTTCATGGTGCTTAACCCAAATGATAATGGTTTCCTTAAATTGGCAGTCGCGTTTCCTCCCACAGATGCCTATAGTACCACGATGCTCACTGTTCTCTGCAGATCCCTAACCCAAACGACAATGTTTCCTTTGTTTCGTAGTCACATTTCTTTCCACAAACACCTAAGCTTCTGCAACTCCTAATTTTCTTCTCAGATTATTCCTCCAAAATGATGATGTTCTGTGCTTCACTATTTACCTTGGAAGTGTTCACTTCTATAGATCCTCACATCCCTGTGTATTTTAATCCAAATGAAAACGTTACATGTGTTCTGCTTTTCACTGTGGACGCATTTCCTTCCATGGACACCTATGCTCCCCTGGCTTCCCCTGTTCAATGCATGTCCTTTATCCAAAACAAGTGTTTATCTTACTTAACACTTTTGCGCGAATCTTTCTTTATGGAACCTTTCTTTTCTAGGGAAGCATATTACTTATATCCAATGATTTTCATCTTGTCCAGCCTTTCAATCCAACAACCTACCTTTCTCCTATGTTCCTATTAAAAGAACATGTGTTTTGCACAATGTCTTCAATTCTTCTCCTTTTGCACATTTCTCCATCTTTGATCTTATTCGTTCATCATCCTCATCGAACACCTACTGTCCCATGCATTCTTTCCTTAAGTAGTTCCTCATCAAAACAACATCATTCATTAGTTCAATTACCTTCCACAGATACATTTCTTCCTGCGAAAGCATCTTTCCTCTTCATTCTTTTTATCCAACGACCAACGTTTCATCCATTCCTTCGATTTGACAGAAATTATTTCATCTACCACCTTTTATCCTTTTTGTGGATGCATTCCTTAGCATAAAAACGCTGATGTATCATCCTAATCATTATGCTACCACAAAAAGAATCATTTATGTGGATACTCTCCTTAATGCCAAATGATGTTGTTTGGCTTTCATCACTTATCTTCTTTCTGTGTTTCCTTTAGTTAAAAAATAGCATCCAATACTTTTCCAGCCACATCTTTTCTTTTCACGAGGGAATATTTCTTTTTCACAGAAGCATCTTCCCTTTCCATGGAAGCATCTTCCCTTTCCACTCTTGATAAGATCCAAGAATCACCAAGAACACAACTTATGAATATGTCTGGAAACTGTGAAATTCTGAGCACGCTGTACCAAAACAAGAATAACTCGCAATTTCCTCGTGAACTTGAGCTGCAATTTGGAGGGTATCAAATTAACATATATAGCCAACTTGTGTTAAAATTTCGTTACAAAATCCACCCTGGTTTATCAGATATGGTCGAAACAACAGAACCCTGAAGTTAGGGCTTGGCGCAGAACAGAATTACCTCTCAACATTCTGATTCGTGTATCTCGAGCTGCATACAGCCAAATAACCCCAAATTTGGAAGGAAATCAAATAACTCAGAATAGAGCAACTTTCTAGAAGAAACAAAATTGAAACGAAATCAATTTGGAAACAAACCAGAACAGAACCAGAATCAGAAATCCAGCAAACCAGAATTTCAATCAGATTCAGCTGTCATATAACTTTCCTTCAATAACTCATTCCATTTTTCAATTCATGAACAACCAAGCAAGGGCAGATCTTCATCAACAAAATAAGAGAATTTCAGAGTATCAAATAACCAAAATAGCAAGAAGAACCTTCAAGAATCGAGAATACCAAATGAAACTGTGCAGCCCGATTTGTCCTCCTACCGTGAGAGGATCGGATAAACTCAGCTTAATCAAGGATCAAGCACTCTCCATAGGGTCTAACGTTTCTCCTATCTCCACACTACAAAATAAACCACAAGAATGATGCTTTGGAAGAGACAGCACCCCTTCGAACATGCTCAAGAAAACGCTACAAAGAGAAGCAAGTTCGGGGAGAAAATTGGATGGCCGAGAGGAGGGAGGTTCATGCGGTTCTCACACTTTCAACAAGGATTTCTTTTCTATTTCATCAAAATGGATTCTTTCATTCAAAAGAGGGTATATAAAACCCTAATGTTTACAAATTAGGAAAAAGACCAAATTACCCTAGTAGCAAATGACTAAAATAACCCTTAATAATAAAACATAAACATAAAATCTGAGTTTGGAAATTGGTCTCTGTAAAAGGTAAATTTGATGTACAAACGAAACCAAAATAACACACCCAATATGTCTTTGGAAAGCCCTGGCTGTTGGCTGAATTTGATGTGAAGGACCAAAATTGAGAAGAAATCATCCTGATTGACAAAAACGCACTTGAACGCAAGGAGGTCAGATTCCATGCGGCAAAAATTTAAGTCCACAATTTCTTCTTTGATAAGCATGATATCCTCTAGTCCAAAACACCAAATCCTTTTTGATTAAAACTTTCCTCCAATTTGGCTAGAAAAGAAACACCTACAAAACAAATAAAAGTTAGAATATATAGGTGCCCCTGGGCTCGGCTCAGGCGATGGGACCTTGGGGCACATCATACTCCCGTGGTTGAAAAGGATTTGCCCTCAAATCCAGGGAGTATTTATCAATCTCATATTTGCATGTCTCCCGCCTGGATCAAATGGAAGAATTGGGATGTTCTCAAGCTTGAAGATGTTCACCTTCGACGGTCCATCATACACAGTAAACCGATATTCTTCAATCAGGAAATTCTTGGTTTGATTACTCCCCCGCAAGTCATCAAATTCCACTCTAACATATACAGCTTCAGAGTCCAGTTGAAAATCTAAACATATGTCCCACTCAGTCTTAAACTGTTCAGAATAGTCAACAAGACCAGAGCTATTGGTTTGAAGGAAGACTTTAATCTTCAAACCCACAGCTTGGCCACTCCGCCTCACATTCCCACCAGGGTCAAATAAGAAGTTTGGCATCACACTAGGCATACTCCCAACTCCAGACTGCTGCTTACTTGGGATGGAATCACACTGCACAAATATAAGATCATTTGATAGACATAATTCAAAAACCCCATAAGCCTCAGCTGTGACAACCCAATTGATCTTCCAATAATTCAAATAAAGACACCTTGAAATGCAACTCTGAAAAATGTCCCAAAAAGAGATGATTCCGCCATCCTTATTCATACTAATAATCTCAGAGCCATAGTACCCTTCGAATAGCAACGAGACAGAATCACAATTTATTATAACTAGAATATCTAGACTAATCATAGATAAAGCAATAACTGAAGAGTGCTGCAATTTGTCTATAGGCTTACTGAAAATTCCCATCATGACTGATATGCTAGTAGATATGAAATAACCAACAGAAGTAGCATCAACCATATGATCAATCCAGCAAGGAAGGATAATTCCATAAACACTTGGACAAAATAATGCGTGGCAGCCGTAAAACAGAATCACCATATTCCTAATCAATTTGTATAGACTACCCTTCAATATGTCAACATTAAAATAGATAGCACAACAACAATCAAATTTCCCATTAGGGTTGCTGTAAAAACTATCCAACTGAAAAGGGTCTATGAGGTCATAATTCACAGCAAACACCCACTCAAAGGGCAGCCATGAAGTAGAATTGCAATCAACCAAGACAACAAATAATCTCAATGACATATCAGTAGTAAAGTAGAAGTCAATTTCATCACACGGCTTGCTAACCGTTCCAACCAAAATTGAATGTCCAGCAGATGCACCATGAACAACATAGGAAACATTAATACTATGTCTAGTCCAATAGTGTAGAAGAAGTCCAAAAACAATTTTATGCTTAGACAAAATAATCTGGATTAGTAATACCGAATCCACAAAATTTCCATCCCAGTTGTCCAGAACAAATTCAATAACAACAATATTTCTAAGCCATCCAATTTTAAAGAACCAAGTAATCAAAGTGTTTGGTGGGATGTACCTCGAGCAAATAGTTTTGAGTAGTATGTTTGCTTCTCCGTGATCGTAGATTAGCAAATAAAGACTCGATTGAAGTAACACTCCTAAGCCCCAATCTTCATCCATATGCATGTAGGAAATGTTGATAGATCTCCTTTTATTTTTGAATAATGAATGTACCATGTCTAGGTTCCAACAGTGGTCGTAACCATTTTGCTCACCTTGAAACTTCTCTTCTCGGCATTCAATAACAAGAGGACTTTCTATTGTTAAAGAAAAAGTTTCCTATTGACCAAGGGTTAACTCCTCAAAATCATTTTCACCTTCAAAGGTTGCTGCAATGAGCTCATCTCTATGCTCCACGATGCTCGTTTCTTCCATTTTATAGAAATCATTTTGGTCATGCAAAATTGAAGACTTGTCATCTTCCATAGTGTTTCCTCTAAGGCCATGAGCCTTTCCCTTTGAGGAGGAGTTTCTTGCTCTTTCATCATTAAATTTGGTAACTCTTCATCAATAGATTGTCCTTCAACACTAAATGGAACAAGCAAAGCATCATTAGAAGTACATGTAAAGCAATTCTTGATGATCAATCTTATCTTCTTCCAACTCAGTTTTAATTCTAACAACTTCTTCAAAGACGTCTTTTTCATTAGTGATTACCAAAGAGTTATCATTCTTCTCTTCTTCATTCTCACTACCCACTTCATTATTTTCTCCTCTTAGAATAATCACCTTTGAATTCGGGCATTGTGAGGCAATGTGGCCAAATCCCAAGCATTTGAGACATTCCAAATCTCTCGATCTCGGTTTGCTATTGTAATTAAATGGCTTCTTTTCATCACTATACTTCACAGTATTAGGCTTGCTTTCAATCTTTAGAATCGCCTTTTGGGGGATATTGGCTTTTTGGAAAGGCCGAGTCATGCCTTCTTTAAGTTTCCTCTTCCTTTGTCTTTCTATCTTCAAAGCCAATTGTATAACATCATCAAGAGTTTCATATGATTGCAATTTCACAATGTCACCAATCTCTTTATGCAGCCCCTTTATGAACGGAGCAATGGTTTGCTCCATTGGTTCCTTCACATTGCAACGGATCTTTAAAACCTAAAACTCGGTCAAATACTTGTCAACCGATTGTGAGCCTTGTCTCAAATTTTGAAGTTGAAGAAATAAGTCTTGCTTGCAGTGGGGAGGGACAAATCGTCTCCTCATGAGTTCCCTTAAGGGATCCCAACTTCGGATTTCAATTTCCCCCATTTTTCTTCTTTGTGCTTTAAGGTTTTCCCACCAAATACTAGCATATCCGGAGAACTCCAATGTAACCATTTGTAACTTAGTCTTTTCAGAATAATCATAACAATCGAAAATCCGGTCCACATTTTCAACCCATTCCAGGAAGTCACCACCATTTCTAGAGCCCTTGAATTGAGGAATAGAGACCTTAACATGTCTCATATCATGTTTGCTGCTAGATTGTCTCCTCAAAATAGATGCATCACTATCATCGATGTCTTCCCACTCTTCACCAAAATCACTAACACCATGACCTCTTGAATCAAGGGAAGTGCTAAGCCGTCTTCGAGGCCTCGGGGTTCTAGGACAACGGACATGGTCATTTTCAGATGCTTCTAACTTTTGTTGCATTTTTTGGATCATTTCAAATAATTCCCGTGTAGTAGGATCGACTTGACCATGAGTATCCTCAGGCGGGGGTGCATTTGAATTATTTCTCATATCTCTAGGGTTGTGATAGTGAGCCCCACTTCATGTACTCATTGTCAGCCCTTTTAATCACAAAAATATAGCAAGAACCGTGAGCCAAATCTCTGATACCAAATGATAAGATCCAAGAATCACCAAGAACACAACTTATGAATCTGTCCATAAACTGTGAAATTCTGAGCACGCTGTACAAAACAAGAATAACTCGCAATTTCCTCCTGAACTTGAGCTGCAATTTGGAGGGTATCAAATTAACATATATAGCCAACTTGTGTTAAAATTTTGTTACAAAATCCACCCTGGTTTATCAGAAATGGCCGAAACAACAGAACCCTGAAGTTAGGGCTTGGCGTAGAATAGAATTACCTCCCAACTTTCTGATTCGTGTATCTCGAGCTGCATACAGCCAAATAACCCCGAATTCGGAAGGCAATCAAATAACTCAGAATAGAGCAACTTTCCAGAAGAAACAAAATTGAAACAAATAGAGTAAGAGTCCTAAAACAGAACCAGAATCGGAAATCCAGCAAACCAGAATTTCAATCAGATTCAGCTGTCATATAACTTTCCTTCAATAACTCATTCCATTTTTCAATTCATGAACAACCAAGCAAGGGCAGATCTTCAGCAACTAAATAAGATAATTTCAGAGTATCAAATAACCAAAATAGCAAGGAGAACCTTCAAGAATTGAGAATACCAAATGAAACCGTGGAGCCCGATTTGTCCTCCTACCGTGAGAGGATCGGATAAACTCGGCTTAATCAAGGATCAAGCACTCTCCATGGGGTCTAACGTTTCTCCTATCTCTACACTACAAAATAAACCACAAGAATGATGCTTTGGAAGAGACAGCACCCCTTCCAACTTGCTCAAGAAAACGCTACAAAGAGAAGCAAGTTCGGGGAGGAAATTGGATGGCCGAAAGGAGGGAGGTCCGTGCGGTTCTCACACTTTCAAGAAGGATTTCCTTTCTAATTCATCAAAACTGATTCTTTCGTTCAAAAGAGGGTATATAAAACCCTAATGTTTACAAATTAGGACAAAAGACCAAATTACCCTAGTAGAAAATGACTAAAATAACCCTTAATAATAAAACATAAACATAAAATCTGAGTTTGGAAATTGGTCTCTGTAAAAGGTACATTTGATGTACCAAACCAAACAATAATAACACACCCAATATGTCTTTGGAAAGCCCTGGTTGTTGGTTGCATTTGATGTGAAGGACTAAAATTGAGAAGAAATCATCCCAATTGACAAAAATGCACTTGAACGCCCGGAGGTCAGATTCCATGCGGCAAAAAATTAAGTCCACAATTTCTTCTTTGATAAGCATGATATCCTCTAGTCCAAAACACCAAATCCTTTTTGATTAAAACTTTCCTCCAATTTGGCTAGAAAAGAAACACCTACAAAACAAATAAAAGTTAGAATATATAGGTGCCCCTGGGCTCGGCTCAGGCGATGGGACCTTGGGGCACATCATACTCCCGTGGTTGAAAAGGATTTGCCCTCAAATCCAGGGAGTATTTATCAATCTCATATTTGCATGTCTCCCGCCTGGATCAAATGGAAGAATTGGGATGTTCTCAAGCTTGAAGATGTTCACCTTCGACGGTCCATCATACACAGTAAACCGATATTCTTCAATCAGGAAATTCTTGGTTTGATTACTCCCCCGCAAGTCATCAAATTCCACTCTAACATATACAGCTTCAGAGTCCAGTTGAAAATCTAAACATATGTCCCACTCAGTCTTAAACTGTTCAGAATAGTCAACAAGACCAGAGCTATTGGTTTGAAGGAAGACTTTAATCTTCAAACCCACAGCTTGGCCACTCCGCCTCACATTCCCACCAGGGTCAAATAAGAAGTTTGGCATCACACTAGGCATACTCCCAACTCCAGACTGCTGCTTACTTGGGATGGAATCACACTGCACAAATATAAGATCATTTGATAGACATAATTCAAAAACCCCATAAGCCTCAGCTGTGACAACCCAATTGATCTTCCAATAATTCAAATAAAGACACCTTGAAATGCAACTCTGAAAAATGTCCCAAAAAGAGATGATTCCGCCATCCTTATTCATACTAATAATCTCAGAGCCATAGTACCCTTCGAATAGCAACGAGACAGAATCACAATTTATTATAACTAGAATATCTAGACTAATCATAGATAAAGCAATAACTGAAGAGTGCTGCAATTTGTCTATAGGCTTACTGAAAATTCCCATCATGACTGATATGCTAGTAGATATGAAATAACCAACAGAAGTAGCATCAACCATATGATCAATCCAGCAAGGAAGGATAATTCCATAAACACTTGGACAAAATAATGCGTGGCAGCCGTAAAACAGAATCACCATATTCCTAATCAATTTGTATAGACTACCCTTCAATATGTCAACATTAAAATAGATAGCACAACAACAATCAAATTTCCCATTAGGGTTGCTGTAAAAACTATCCAACTGAAAAGGGTCTATGAGGTCATAATTCACAGCAAACACCCACTCAAAGGGCAGCCATGAAGTAGAATTGCAATCAACCAAGACAACAAATAATCTCAATGACATATCAGTAGTAAAGTAGAAGTCAATTTCATCACACGGCTTGCTAACCGTTCCAACCAAAATTGAATGTCCAGCAGATGCACCATGAACAACATAGGAAACATTAATACTATGTCTAGTCCAATAGTGTAGAAGAAGTCCAAAAACAATTTTATGCTTAGACAAAATAATCTGGATTAGTAATACCGAATCCACAAAATTTCCATCCCAGTTGTCCAGAACAAATTCAATAACAACAATATTTCTAAGCCATCCAATTTTAAAGAACCAAGTAATCAAAGTGTTTGGTGGGATGTACCTCGAGCAAATAGTTTTGAGTAGTATGTTTGCTTCTCCGTGATCGTAGATTAGCAAATAAAGACTCGATTGAAGTAACACTCCTAAGCCCCAATCTTCATCCATATGCATGTAGGAAATGTTGATAGATCTCCTTTTATTTTTGAATAATGAATGTACCATGTCTAGGTTCCAACAGTGGTCGTAACCATTTTGCTCACCTTGAAACTTCTCTTCTCGGCATTCAATAACAAGAGGACTTTCTATTGTTAAAGAAAAAGTTTCCTATTGACCAAGGGTTAACTCCTCAAAATCATTTTCACCTTCAAAGGTTGCTGCAATGAGCTCATCTCTATGCTCCACGATGCTCGTTTCTTCCATTTTATAGAAATCATTTTGGTCATGCAAAATTGAAGACTTGTCATCTTCCATAGTGTTTCCTCTAAGGCCATGAGCCTTTCCCTTTGAGGAGGAGTTTCTTGCTCTTTCATCATTAAATTTGGTAACTCTTCATCAATAGATTGTCCTTCAACACTAAATGGAACAAGCAAAGCATCATTAGAAGTACATGTAAAGCAATTCTTGATGATCAATCTTATCTTCTTCCAACTCAGTTTTAATTCTAACAACTTCTTCAAAGACGTCTTTTTCATTAGTGATTACCAAAGAGTTATCATTCTTCTCTTCTTCATTCTCACTACCCACTTCATTATTTTCTCCTCTTAGAATAATCACCTTTGAATTCGGGCATTGTGAGGCAATGTGGCCAAATCCCAAGCATTTGAGACATTCCAAATCTCTCGATCTCGGTTTGCTATTGTAATTAAATGGCTTCTTTTCATCACTATACTTCACAGTATTAGGCTTGCTTTCAATCTTTAGAATCGCCTTTTGGGGGATATTGGCTTTTTGGAAAGGCCGAGTCATGCCTTCTTTAAGTTTCCTCTTCCTTTGTCTTTCTATCTTCAAAGCCAATTGTATAACATCATCAAGAGTTTCATATGATTGCAATTTCACAATGTCACCAATCTCTTTATGCAGCCCCTTTATGAACGGAGCAATGGTTTGCTCCATTGGTTCCTTCACATTGCAACGGATCTTTAAAACCTAAAACTCGGTCAAATACTTGTCAACCGATTGTGAGCCTTGTCTCAAATTTTGAAGTTGAAGAAATAAGTCTTGCTTGCAGTGGGGAGGGACAAATCGTCTCCTCATGAGTTCCCTTAAGGGATCCCAACTTCGGATTTCAATTTCCCCCATTTTTCTTCTTTGTGCTTTAAGGTTTTCCCACCAAATACTAGCATATCCGGAGAACTCCAATGTAACCATTTGTAACTTAGTCTTTTCAGAATAATCATAACAATCGAAAATCCGGTCCACATTTTCAACCCATTCCAGGAAGTCACCACCATTTCTAGAGCCCTTGAATTGAGGAATAGAGACCTTAACATGTCTCATATCATGTTTGCTGCTAGATTGTCTCCTCAAAATAGATGCATCACTATCATCGATGTCTTCCCACTCTTCACCAAAATCACTAACACCATGACCTCTTGAATCAAGGGAAGTGCTAAGCCGTCTTCGAGGCCTCGGGGTTCTAGGACAACGGACATGGTCATTTTCAGATGCTTCTAACTTTTGTTGCATTTTTTGGATCATTTCAAATAATTCCCGTGTAGTAGGATCGACTTGACCATGAGTATCCTCAGGCGGGGGTGCATTTGAATTATTTCTCATATCTCTAGGGTTGTGATAGTGAGCCCCACTTCATGTACTCATTGTCAGCCCTTTTAATCACAAAAATATAGCAAGAACCGTGAGCCAAATCTCTGATACCAAATGATAAGATCCAAGAATCACCAAGAACACAACTTATGAATCTGTCCATAAACTGTGAAATTCTGAGCACGCTGTACAAAACAAGAATAACTCGCAATTTCCTCCTGAACTTGAGCTGCAATTTGGAGGGTATCAAATTAACATATATAGCCAACTTGTGTTAAAATTTTGTTACAAAATCCACCCTGGTTTATCAGAAATGGCCGAAACAACAGAACCCTGAAGTTAGGGCTTGGCGTAGAATAGAATTACCTCCCAACTTTCTGATTCGTGTATCTCGAGCTGCATACAGCCAAATAACCCCGAATTCGGAAGGCAATCAAATAACTCAGAATAGAGCAACTTTCCAGAAGAAACAAAATTGAAACAAATAGAGTAAGAGTCCTAAAACAGAACCAGAATCGGAAATCCAGCAAACCAGAATTTCAATCAGATTCAGCTGTCATATAACTTTCCTTCAATAACTCATTCCATTTTTCAATTCATGAACAACCAAGCAAGGGCAGATCTTCAGCAACTAAATAAGATAATTTCAGAGTATCAAATAACCAAAATAGCAAGGAGAACCTTCAAGAATTGAGAATACCAAATGAAACCGTGGAGCCCGATTTGTCCTCCTACCGTGAGAGGATCGGATAAACTCGGCTTAATCAAGGATCAAGCACTCTCCATGGGGTCTAACGTTTCTCCTATCTCTACACTACAAAATAAACCACAAGAATGATGCTTTGGAAGAGACAGCACCCCTTCCAACTTGCTCAAGAAAACGCTACAAAGAGAAGCAAGTTCGGGGAGGAAATTGGATGGCCGAAAGGAGGGAGGTCCGTGCGGTTCTCACACTTTCAAGAAGGATTTCCTTTCTAATTCATCAAAACTGATTCTTTCGTTCAAAAGAGGGTATATAAAACCCTAATGTTTACAAATTAGGACAAAAGACCAAATTACCCTAGTAGAAAATGACTAAAATAACCCTTAATAATAAAACATAAACATAAAATCTGAGTTTGGAAATTGGTCTCTGTAAAAGGTACATTTGATGTACCAAACCAAACAAAAATAACACACCCAATATGTCTTTGGAAAGCCCTGGTTGTTGGTTGCATTTGATGTGAAGGACTAAAATTGAGAAGAAATCATCCCAATTGACAAAAATGCACTTGAACGCCCGGAGGTCAGATTCCATGCGGCAAAAAATTAAGTCCACAATTTCTTCTTTGATAAGCATGATATCCTCTAGTCCAAAAGCACCAAATCCTTTTTGATTAAAACTTTCCTCCAAATTGGCTAGAAAAGAAACACGAACAAACAAATAAAAGTTAGAATATAAAGGTGCTCCTGGGCTCGGCTCAGGCGATGGGACCTTGGGGCACATCAACTCTTTTCATCCAGCGGTCAATCTTTCATCTATCCTTTCCATCCAACGACCATTATTTTTGTAATACCCCAAATTTTATCATATTAAGTATAAGATTGTATAATGATGATGTTTAATGCTTATTGGTGTTCATATGGTTGAATTATAGTGTAAAAGGTATTGGTTATTGAGAATTTATTGATGATAAAATAGGAATAGAGATTAGATGCATAAGAATTTAGTTAAATTGCTCTCAAATAGATTCATAGTCGATCAAAGTATGAGTTGCAATCAACCAACTTAGGTTAATATGAAAATGAGATTGTCTTTAGTAGTTTTGCAGTCGACAAGAGTTGGATATGCGACTGACTGGATCAAAGAAAGATCATAATACATTGTTCTCAAGTAGATATGTGGTCAACGGGGCATGAGGTTGCGGTCAGCAAGTATATTGAAAAATGTATTTTTACAGATGGCTAGGTATCCACAGTTGAAGGATGAATGTCTATGGCAAAATATTCGGTGTAGATTTTGTTACAAATATAAGGGAGTGGTCAACCAGATTTAAGGTGCAGTTGACCGAGAATGCAAAAAGCCACTAAAAAGCAGCTTATGTGTCATAATTTAAGATGTGAAAATTTTGATTACTCAGCATTAAACGACTGATAAGGTGACACTTCATGCTTATAAGGCTACTGATAAATTATATGTGCACCATCTTTTGTTATGGGAAGGTTTTAGTTGTGAGAATTTGTTGGAAAAGAACTCTTGAAAGTTTGCTAACTCTCTCTATTTCTTAAAGGTCTTGAAGATCAAGGCAACAACTTCTTAGATGTTAAGGCAAGGAATGTTTGTATGTTTTTTGCCTTTGGGCTACATCAAAGAAATAGTTTGTGTTCACTTGAGAATATGCTAGTTGTTCTAAGAATTAGCCGTTGTACATGGTAAATGTTTATTTGAGGATGTGTTGTTTGTAAACTTCTATGTATGATCATGTCTTTGGTGATAGATATCATGTACACATTTCCATAAAGGACGTTTGTTGTTCCCCACTTTAAGCGCCAGCCTTCAGCTTGCTCCAAATGATGATGCTTCAACACAAGGGGTGTTTGCTATTCCCCAAGGGACGTCCATTGTTCCTAATTTTGACATCAAGCTTCTTTCTAATGGCATCCGTCCTTCTCGCAATGCCTGAGCCCTCCTTGCCTTCACTCCAACCTCCGAGTGAACTTCTGCTAATGCATCAATTAATCCTTAACACTTCCGTTGGTGCAGCAGCTAGTCTAGGATGCGTACATCATCACTGAGATCATCTTTCCATGGTAAGTTGGGATGGCAAACACAATGAGAATTACGTTCTATTACATTAAGTAGTTCAGAAGGTGTTATCTTTGTACTCATATGTGCATTGCATTCTTTGTATGCAGTACTATGTGGTGAACAAAGAATAATACTTCCAAGTTCAAATGGAAAAATCACTAATGACAATATGGTGGATTCACGTAAGTAATCTCACTTTTCTGGTTTGTCGTTCCTGTTGCAACAATTTCAATGCGTGGTTTGCATTTCAGTCAAACCCAAAGCAGTCATATTTTATGTCATCCGTTGACCTGCACACTCACTTCCCTTACCAGCAATTGCTGCCTGAACAATTTTGATCGTCATAGTGCCAACTGACAAAAATGGTATATCTTTTCCCTTGTGTAGATTCCTATTACTTTCCACTTATGTGTTGATTGTTCCCTTTGCATTTCAGCCCGCACGACATCTTTCGATGTATGAGTGAGGGGTTGGTGATCTGAGTTTGGAAGAAGAAGGACAACTTCCACCATCACGATAATGTACCCATGAAGGGTCTGTTGTTTGCCAAAGTGTCCAATGTACACTTGGATCTGCAATTGTATTTTGACATCACGAATTTGTTGAAGAAACCAGGCAAGAAGGCAACTTAGGGTACTTGAGATATGTAGGGATACAAATTGACATACTCATTTTGTTCTACATAATAAAAAATTATGTTGATATTTATGTTTTACGTCATTTACTTAGACAATATCTGTTAATATATGTTTGGAAAATATCTTGCTTGAATAATATATGGTTTTTGATAATGTCACAGGGGGATAGACTAAAAACAAGTTAAACTCCTACAAAATTTTGAATTTTTTGAAAGAGAAATTGACTCCAACCATTTCATTTATCATCAACAAACAACTAACATGTCATTGCAACAATTTAAGCAACTTATGTATAACACCGATTCGCGATGGATCATTATCAATTTGTCGCAGATCATAGTCAATCCACGGCAGATTGTATGATGATCCTCAGTGGAACATCAATAATATAACGTTATTTTCAAAAATATTGATCCGCAGTGGAACAACACATGATTTGCTACGAAACAAAGTCAATACGTTTCATTGCAAACATGATAGTGATGTTTGCAGGAACTTTTCTCATAGTTCAGTGGTTAATTTGTTAGCAAAAATAGTTTAGTGGTTGACTTGTCATTGATCACAAAGTTTGATGGTTGATTTGTCAGTTTCCCTTAAATAATCTATAAGTTAATTGACCTAGTCACTATTAATTAAAGTATCGGCCAAATGTGTATGGTAGCCAATTGAGTGATTTTGTTGCTTATTTAGTTATTTACTATTCTTTAGTTTGTAATTGGCTATTTAATGCAACCTTATGTAAATGTTAAAGTAGTGAAGATTGAATATAGAAAAGCTTTTGCATATTTTTGAAATTGGAGTGATTCATCTTTCAAACCTTTGGTGAGTTACATCCAAAGTTTCCCTCGTGTGTGTTACATCACATGATTAAGGTTATTGTAAGTTGGTAACCTTTCTTATTGACATCTGTTCTCCTACTCCTTGAAGGAAGAGTGTGTGAAGTGGTATCCATCTTTCCAAAGGAGTTTCATTGGCGAAGACATCCATATGGGAGTTACAAGTGTGCCTACTTTCTATTTTCGACCAATCGACTTCTCCCACACATATTTTCAATCCGTGAAGTTTTGTATTCTTATTTTTGGAAGAGTTGTTCTTGACTCATCAAGGAAGTTTCTATCAAAACTTCATTAAGAAACCTTCTAAATTGAGGGAGTTATGGATTTCTAAAGTCAGAACTTTCCTAAAGTGAATTGCAGAAATTGTTGAAATTATCCAAGGCGTTCGACTGCAACTTCCATTTGAATGACTGCCCTCTCCTTATTTTGAATCTGTAATGTTACTCTCTGTTGATGATCAACCGCCCCTACCATTGCAACTTTGTGGACAATTAACAATTGCAGATTTGTGGTTGAACTCCTTCATGGTTGATCAACCACTTCTCCTCACTCTCAAACCTTCGGTTGATCAACACTTCATGATCAAATCAACAACTTTCAAGTGACATTTATAATTTACATTGCGTTGGCGCATCACGTGTATAAAAGAAGAATTATTCCTAATACATTGAAGTATGTGCCCATGTGAATACTTTGGACAACCAATGAGGTATTTGACACATGTCATTTGTGGATTAGTGACTAAGTGTGTGATTAAGGTGTAATTAGTGGATGATTAAGTTAAATTAATCATGATTAATTATGTTAATCATGGGAATTAGCTTAGAACTAAGTAAGATTGATTAGTTTAAGCTAAGAGTGATTAAAGATAATTAACTATGGGATTTTTAATGAATATCCATGAATGGAAGGGTAAAATGGTAGAGTTTAAAGGGCGAAATGCAAAAAAATGGTAAATTCACCCAGGAACTCTCTAGAAAAGGGAAGAAATGTCTAAGGATTTAGCCATTGGGTGCTGAAACTAGAGAGAAAAATAGAAGAAAAACAGAGAGGAGAAAAGGAGAAAAGAAAGAAACCTAAACTAAGGAGGAAGAATTGACCTTCAAGCCTTCAAGGAAAAGTGTTCCTCTTTTCAAGAGGATCCTTTTAAGCCTAAAATCTAAAGGTGGAAGTGAAGATTCAGTGATCTACAAGAGGTAAGAAACCTAAACTAAGTGTTTACATAAACTGATGCACATCTAGGACTGATCACTAGAGCTCAGGCCAAGAAGCTTATTAACCTATTTAAGTTTTCTTATTTTGCAGGAGAAGCTTTCTTTGAAGAAATGAATGAAGTAAAATCTAATGGTACAAAGAACAACCCAAGCATGTACTAAAGTGGGAGTGCAACAAGGCACCTGTGGCATGCCTTCAACCGGAGCCATCCAACTCATCCACTATTTCTCTTGCCACTTTTGGGATTACTTGAACACAGCAACACAAGGAAGATGCCCCAAGTTAATCAAGAACTCAAAGAAGGTACCATAAAATCACTTGATGAATTATTTTGGAATTATTGGATGTAATAGATTTGTTGTTTTTTTTTTTGGATTGTTCTCAGCTAGCTTAAAATAGTCGAGAGTTTTTTAGTGTTTTTTGTTTTGAGGTTATTTTTGTAATTTTGACATAAGGGTAGCCCTAATTGAGGTGGTATTTATACTCCTCTTAATGGCTTGTCTGAACTAATTGGAAATTAGTTGAAACCCTTTTGAATTGAATTTGGAGTTCCCTCCTTATTCGGCCCCCTTTTCCCTTGGTGAGAATCTGAGAGAGTGATTGTCCAACCATTGAATAACGGATGCTCCTTGCAAGCCTATTGGTGATTCTCTTACACTAATGACACGAGACGACCTGCAAAAGGAAGTACGTGTTAGCAACTCACGAAGAATGACAGGGACGGAGATGTAGACCTTTGATCGGATCCGAGAACTATCTAACGTTAGGTTCACGGATTCTAGATTTTCGAAGAAAATCTACCGATCGCGGGCAATGGTTCGGTTTTCCCTCGCTCAAACTCCCAATGGAAGTTTGAAAAGGGAAAACTTACGAGTTAGCTCAAGCACCACGAGCTTGCTAACAAGGAAGTCCTCTACTTCGTCTCGGATTCGAAGTTCCGGGGCGGCCGCTCGACGGAGTCGGAATCTCCTCACAGGGAAGGGAAATAGTAATATATTAATCTTGTCAAAAATTGTCTTTCAATGCGTCTAACCATGGAAATTTATAACCTAGGTGATGATGAGTAGGGGTGATGGACGGTCGAGATGAGGCAGATGATGGACGGCCAAGATGAGGCATGTGGGTGGCAATATGCAGGCTCTTGGATGAATGTGGAATGAATGGCCGAGATTAAAGCTGGTGGAAGAACATGCATGGCGTACACGTGGCAGCTCCTTGATGTTTTCTTTGGGCTTGCTCTTTCCTTGGGCTTGAAAAGGATTGGACTTAGCCCATAACTCAATCATCACCATCTAACCTAACCAACAATCTAAATGCATGAATGGGTAAAGCTTATAACCATGCTTTACCCTCACAAAATAGGCTCAATGTTTGCCATGAAAATAAAAATATGCAGAATTGAAAGGTTACACGTTTGGGATGCCGGGAAGACAAATTCCCGTCTGATGAAGCTCATAACAATCACGTGTGTCCCAAGTCAAGACATGCACAGGTTGCTCCTTATCCGTTGGGACAACATCCCAAATAGAATCATCCTCGAAGTTAATACCTGCAAAAGAAATAAGATCATCAGTAATTTGGCTAAGTGACAGTAAGGACCTTGTTTGCGATCGAGTAATAGGCCTCGGCCCCCGAGGCATGTCAACTAAGCCTTCCACCAATTCCTTCCAGGGATGGACATCCCTAGAAAAAGGTTTAGAGGGCCTGCTAAGAACCAAGTTGGAGAGGCTTTCGTGTTGGAGTTCATTGAAGTTAATAGGTTCAATTTTAACACCCATTCGGACAAGTTTGCAACCTTCCATGCACAAATATCGTTCCCGAGCATTTTTAGTTCTGATTTTTAGAGGTAATTTTTTTCACTTATGAGGTACGTGGTCCAAACACGCGTTTTGGAAAAATATTGAGTGAATTACGGTTGTTTCCATTTTGGGCCTAAGAACTGCCATTTTGGTGTCTTTCCGGACAGTCTCAAGTGCGTTCGCATAACTTTGTCTCTTGTGAGTATGTTCGTGTGATTTTTGGAGGTTGTCTTCAATTCTCATTGAATTTAGCCTGGTCCAATTTTCAAGGCAATTAGAAGAAAAATGAGCGAGTTGCACATTCTAATATTTTGGGTTCTGTTTTAGCCATGATAACCGCCAACATCAAAGGGGGATTCCAAGCTTTGCATCCTGTGGTGGATAATTTGGTATCAGAGCCAATTCCCCTAATCTTATACTGTATGATTGGTGTTTTGGATGTTATAAAATGATGACAGGAAGTGGGACAAATGTTGCCCATAATAGAGAAGCAAATCTACCCTCTTATAAAGTACCTAACAAACCATTGGAGGAGGCCGACACTAGTATGCAAGGCCAAATAGTGGAATTACTAACATGATTGCCAACTTGCAGCAAAGGTTGGAAGAGCCTACAAATCATCACATGAGGTTTCCTAGAATGCGTAGCCCAAGGAGAAGAATTAGCAGTTCCATAGACGCTAGAGCCCGAAGGATAATGGAGAAAATGAGGTCTACATTTAAACTGAGTTTGAAGAAATGCCTAGCTCGAGGAGAAGCCCGAGTACTAGAGATGACATGAGGCATATCAAGGTATCTATCCCCCCTTTTAAAGGCTCATGTAATGGGGATGATGATTACTTACATTGGATGGAGAAGGTTAATAAATTTTTCACTTGCTATGATTATATGGAGAAAACAAAATTGCAAATGGTTTCATTAGAGATCTCGGGGTATGCAAAATTATGGTGGGAGGACTTAAAAACTCAAAGGAGGTGTGAAGGCTATGATGAGGTATAGAGTTGGAGGATGATGAAGGCACTAATGAAGAAGAGATTCGTGCCAATGCATTACAAACAAGATCTCTTCCTTCAAATCCAAAACCTCAAGTAAGGGTCCCATTTAGTGGAAGATTACCTCACCTAGTTTGAGACTCTTAAAATTAAATGTGCATTAGAAGAGCCTATGGAGCAAACCATGGCAAGATTTATCAAGGGGATTCATAAGGAGATTTGGGACATAGTGGAGTTTCAACCTTTCGAGAATATGGATGGAGTAGTGAAATTGGCTTTGAAGGTAGAAAGGCAAAGAAAGAGAAAGAACAAGGAGTCTAGCTCTCAGCCATTCCAAAAAGTCCACTTCCAATCAAGCCCAAAGCCAAATATGATCAAAAGAATATAGCTTTGAATGGCCATGATAACAAGGTAATGGAAGAAAAGAAAGCAAGTGTGGATTCCACAATGCCACGGTGAAGAGGCATCAAGGGCTTCAAGTGTCTCGGGTTAGGGCACATTGCTTTATAATACCCCACAAGCATGTAATGGGGATTCAAAATGATACTAAAGAAATAGAAAGTGAGGATGAAGTTGTTGATGTGCCAAATATAGAGGAGGAGCCCCAAGAAGACACTTACTTTGCGTTAGAAGGATCTCTCCTTATGATTTTGAGGAGGTCTTTAACCATGCAAGGCCAAGTGGTGGATTGCCAAAGCGAGAATGCCTTACATACCTGATTCAAAGTCAAGGATAATGCGTGCTCTATGATGATAGATGGGGGTAGTTGCACCAATGTTGCTTCCCAAGATGTTGTTAAGAAGTTGGGGTTAGAAACCTTGTTGAATCAGACCTGTACAAGCTCAGTAGTCTCAATGATCTGGAGGCCATTAAAGTGACTAAGCAAGCTTGCATAAACTTTTCTATTGGAGGCTATGTGGATGACGTGTTATTTGATGTGGTCCCTGAAATACCTCGAATTTTTATATCAAAATTTAATAAGAATAATTGGAAGGTAATTAGGAGTATTTGGACTTATTGGATAATTATCAGGGTATTACCAATGACGTATTCGTAGGATTATAACTAAGGAATTATTGAATAAATTGGAATTAAAATAGATGTTAATTTAATTAATTAAATTATAATGTTGGGATAAATAAATAAATTAATTAAAAGGATTTAAAATGAAAGAAAAAAAGGGTAAAGATTTAGGGAATTAATTAATTATACGGAATAAATCAATGGAGCAATGAACCGGTTCACTAAGTGAACTGGTTTGCTTGACGCCAAAAGAATGGTCTTTGGCCATTCTTCGAAAGAGGAAGATAGAGCAGGGAACCAAACGAGAGAAGGGAAAAAGCAAGGCGAGAGAGAGCGACGAACAAAGACGAGGGTGTAGGAGAAGAGCACGAAGGTGAGCTCGGGCCGCCGTTCGGCAGACGAAGGCATGACAGATAGTGTGGTAGGCGGACATTTGCCTTTGCTTGGGTTTGCTGATACGAGCTAGGGCTCGGTTTTTGCTCAGGGGTCGGCGATGGGGGCATCAGGCAGTCAATTACAATGGATGGCATGATTGATCAGCGATGACGAAGGAGCAGCGATGACGATGGTTTGGCGAACGACGAGCTTGATGGCCTCGAGTTGATGGGCAAGGTTGTCTTCTCTAGGTTCGCTCCCTGCAATGCAGCGTAGGTAACACTCTGAAAAAATAGCAGTGATAATGTCGGGCATGTGAAGTGCAACACTCTGCCTTCTGGAATGGCAGAGTGTTTGTTGGCTAGAGAATAAAGACGGTGAAGGAGGAAATCCTCGGGTGTGCTAAGTTATGAGGGAGTGAGAGTTGTGAAGCAGGAAGCTCTCTAGTGTTAGAGTCTAAGAGTTTCTGTGGAGGTGTTGGAGTGACAGGTCTCGGTTTATAGCTGCTGCAAATCAACTGGTGAGGTTTCGAGGATGGTTGATGCAGCTCTCGGATATGATGCAAGTAATAGAATCCTTCTCTACATATTGTTGGAATTGTTTGAGTAATTGTTGTTGGATGTTTCTCCTTTGTATATTCTATTGGTGGTTGTTGTGGTTTTTTGGACGTTGGTATTGATAAATAATGCCTCTGTTGATGGATAATTACTCTCTGTAGTTGGATTTATTTCTTTCTTGATTGGATTTTCTAGATGCTGGTTATGGTAGTTTGCTAGGGAGATATTGGATAATGCCTCTATTGGGTTGTTAATCTATCGTTGGATTTATCCTCTGAGTACTGCTCTCCTTGTTGAGTGTTATGGATTATCTGCTCTTGGTTCTGAATGGATTTCTATTAAACGTGATATGCATTGTTGGTTGGAATTCCAAAAGCATGAACATGTTAGAAATTAGTCATTACTGCAGGTTACACTCTGTTAATGGATGAACATGAGTGCTCTGTTAGTTGTAATGAAGGATATGTTGGTTAAGCGAATTGAGTAAAAGCGGGAATTAATCGTAGGAAGTGGGAAACGTTAATTTGATGCTCTAAATCAAATGGTTGGGTGATTGTTGCTCTGAATTATATGCTAATAGTTGATGCATGAATATACTATGCAATTAGGATAGGAAAACGATGAAATTTATGAAGTCGTAATCATTAATGATAGACATTTTGATTATGAAGGTGTTGAAAAAGGAAGGAGGATAACTCTTAAGTGCTAAACACATTAAAGCTTCAAGGTAAGGATTTGGGTGTGTCTTGGCTACTGGTGGCCCTACCCACAAGTAGAGTGCTTTTACGTTAGTGTTCTGTAGTTCATTGTAATTCTGTGATATTTCCTTAATGGTTGTGTGATTTAAGTGTCTTATTTGTGATGCTCTGTAGATTTCCTTTGTTAATAACTTTGTCTCTTGCTATTGGTTTTGTGACCCTCCTTTATTTTTAGTTCTGTTATCAATGCTTTACTGAAGAATGATAGTTATGACTTGAAAAGGGTGAACGAATGGAGAATTATGTCAAGGATGACCATGTGTTTATAGTGTTTACCTACTATTATTTACTTGTGCTATATTTCCTTTCATGGTACATATGTTGCTCTATTGTTGGTTCTATTTCTTATTATTTGGTTAAATCTCTCTGCGTAAATTGTACTATTATGTTCAAGCAACTAAACTAATAATTCTGCAAAGGATAGTTAGCATGTAAATATTTAATCCTTCTTGAACATGTAGATTAATTAGAACACCCTTGAGCATGTTTAATGGTTAATTGACTAGAACCATAAACTAGTAATTATAATAACTTCCATGAGCATATTAATTAACTAGGTTAATTAACTAAATGTGATTACTAGCGAGCATGTTAATTATAATTAGTAAGCATATTAATTACCTAGGTTAATTAACTAAATGGGAGTATTAGTAAGCATGTTAATTTACTAATTAATTATAATGAATCCGAGCATGTAAATTAACTAGGATAACTAAGTAGATTAATGATTTTAATTCTAATTGAGCATGTTAAGTGACCTGGATATTTAACTAGCATGTTAATCTATCTAGAGAAATCAATTAGGTTTGAGCATGTATAATTAACTAGTTTGGTAATCGTAGTATGTTTAATGAACTAGCGTGTTAAACCTCCCCTTGTTAATACTCTTTATATTACTCTTTTCTGCAATTTCTTTTATTGTAACTTCCATATTTGTTGCTTTACTTTACTAGAGAATGGTATAGAAGATGAAAGAGAAACAAGTTAAACGTGAACGAACCAAGGGTTTCCTTGACTATGTGATTATATATTTTATATTTCCTTTGTTATTATCTTCTTGGTGTTGCTTACAATCTTGCTTATGATTATTTATCCTTAGCATGTTACTTTCTATTAAACCCGAGTATGATTAGTTGGCTAGGATAAAAGCATGTAAATCAATTAGGGTAACTAAAATAGATTATTAAATTATAGTATGTTTAACTTATTAGAATAAAATCATGATTTATCAACTAGGATAAGAAATTATGGATTTACAAGCATGTTTCCGTGTTTAGTTAATCATACTAACTGATTGAGCATGTTTAGTCTAGCTTAGTTCAACAAGCATGTTTAGTTAATCGTAATTCATCGCAGGTTCTTTACCGTCTCTTTACTGTTCATTTACTTTCAATTATTGTTATTCATTCTATGCGCAATTTCAATTGTGGTTTGCTATCAATTACTTTCTTTATAAGTGCACTTTAATTATTGTTAATGTACGTTATAATGCATCATGCATCATGTTAATAGAAAGTAATAGAGAGTGCCACCTTGGTGGTGGTATCACACATACATTAAATGAGGAAAAAAACATTAAGATGATAAAGGTTTCTGTAGTCCGGTAGCTTAGCCCGACACAGGCGTAAAAGAAAACGATGAAAATGGGAGTTGGGGGCGGATGGGTAGCGGATCTAGTCTGAGACTAGGCAAAGCCCCCTACCTTGATGGGAATGGGGACTTAGTTGCAAGTAAAGGGTTAGGTACGACCAACTATTCCATCCCTTAAGACCCCTCCAATCTCCAGCTCGATATACGAGTAATGAACGAATGAACTAATGTAAAGGAAATAACAAAACGAATGATGAAATGGAAGGATTGGTTTGGGTGGCCGTCATTCCAAAAGGAATAAAGAGAGGCATATCATATTGCATAAACCTGTTTTCCTTATTGGGCCATTAGGCTCACGTATTACATGTGGTATAGTTGTAGGTACATGTACGTGAAAAGAAATACACAGACTTAGGAGTAAATGCGAAAAACAATAATCAGATAATAAAGCAGGGATGATGGATTTGCAGATACGAGATTCGTGGCTGGCCAAGCAAAGAGAGAAATGAGTAAATGGTAGTAATTAAATGGTGTTTAATTGTCAGTTTCATTTATTAAATGCAGTATTTCAATTGTTTAGTATTTCTTTCTTAAACGATTTATTTATGCTTACACAATATTTTAAATAAATGATTTTCACAACGCTTTCACATTTTTTTTATGGGTTTACATAACGAGTTTAACGAAAGGTTAGTAGTGGTCCGCTCTGATTTCATTTTATAAAGGAGTCTTGTGAAAATTTTAAATTTCTTACATTTTCAAGGAATTACGAAAATATGGGTCATTACAGTCCCAATGAGTGCTTGCCATTTGTGGCAATTTGACAGAAGGGTGTCCCATGGTGGCTATTATAACTACTACACTTTCAAGATGGATTGAAGAGTTACAAATTTTTCCCCTCTCCAACCCGAACAAGTTGCTCAAGATTATGAAAGTATGAAGAGGGGTAGAACCTATTCCACTTTATTTATGTCCAAGAAAGAGTTGAAGAAATCACTACTAAAGGGAGGTCTTATGGTGATGGTGATCTTTAGAGAAAGATTGGAGGAGTTGGGAGACATACCCGATTCTATTTAATATATTATTAAGGAATTCCAAGATGTGTTTTCCGAAGAACTTCCTCAAGGGCTTCCCCCACTTAGAGGAATTGAGCACCAAATAGATTTAATGCCGAGAGCCACTATTCTTATAATATACTAAATTTTCGTTGAGCTAAGCATAAGACTTATGTGATAAATTGGGAAGATAGGAATGGAATTGGACTATTTGAAAATATTGGTAAAGAGAAATGTATTTTGAATAAGTGAATTACGATGCCTGAAATAATGTGTGTATATATATAATCTGGAGAAAAATGTGTATAACATTCATTTGGAGACGGCGGTCAATCGGGGTGGTCGATCGATGAGGTGTCAATCGACCAGCATCGATCGACTAACATGAAGACAGAAGTTTTTTTGAAGAATATTGGCAGACGATCTGTGTGCTGGTGGTCGATCATCCAAATGCAAATTGATCAATTGCCATTTATGTTGGTCATCTGGAATGTTTAACCAATGCCTGGAATCATGAAGGACGTTGTCAAATGCATCTGAAGATGAAGTGGTTTAACGTTGAATGTGTTTGGACAGTAAAGGGATGCCAACGTTTGGCCTTTTGTCTTCACGCGGACCATGAAGAGGCGTAGAACGTTGCTGATTAATGGTGATGATGGCAGCAAAGTTTTGACAGAGAGAAAGCATACGGAAGCTCTGCCAAAATGTAGATGAAACTGGCTTGAGGAGTTGTTGTGAATATGGTTGAGTGCTCTGGAGTATTTGAAGAAGAGTGAAAATTTGAGGAAATATTGTGAGATATCTTGCTTCTGTGTTCTTCGTGAGAAATTGTGAAGAGTTGCATGGCTGTTTGAAGGCTTTTGAGAAAAAGGACATGAATGAAAGGTTTCGTGATTTTGGAGGAATAGAGAACAGTGAATAATCTAGGAGTGAAAGACATGATGAGAAGGCGTTAGAAAGGTTTGAAGGATTTGACAGTGCATGATAGCAATGAAGAATAGGATGGAGTGGTGTTCCGTTGGGGTGATGAAGTTGTAGCCGTGGACGTAGTACGATGATTCTACGAAGCACATGAGTCATTGAAGGAGAGGCTTTAAGTGACCCATTAAAGCTATGGACTCCAAGTAAGGGATAATGCTTGTCTTTTGTCCGAAAGGACCTACGTCGCAGTTTTTGTGTAATTTGTTGTGTTAACCGTAGTTTGCTCTCTGATGTATGACTACTTCAATAATATGTTCATAGATCAAAGTAATTTTCTGCATGATGTCGATGATAGGTTCTCTGTTATATACATGTCTTTAGTGATGGTTATCTGGTTAGGTTATGTTCCTAAGTGAGTTTACTAATAGTTGTGATAAAATGGTTTTTTATGATGATTGTAATACCCAGAATTTATTTATCAGAATTTAATAAGGATTAATTTGGGACATTTGGATCTATTGAGTAATTTTCGAGGTATTACCAAGGACGTGTTTGTTAGATGAGATTATAATTTATGAAAATTAATGTAACTAAAATAAATATTAATTTAATGAATTAAATTATATAAAAATTTTGGATTGGTTAACTTACTAAATTAAATTATAATGTAAGGGAGGATTAAATAAATGGGAATAATTAGGGATTTATTATATTAATTGAATAAATTAATTAAAATGAAGGATCATAATTAAATTAAGACTTAAACATAGACATGTAATAAGAATGGGATAAATATTTATAAGTGGCCATGTATGTTTGATTATCTGAATCGGTTCTGTTAAGGGACTGGTTTAGCACCTCTCATTTCATCTGGTCTTCGACCTTTTGACGAAATGGGAAAGGGGATATTAAGAATAAATAAAAGGGGATTTAAAATAAATAAATATATATATATATATATATATATATATATATATAATTAGGGGAGGGGGAAGAACCGGTTCACGCAGAACCGGTTTGGTTGATGTGAACAAATGGCTACAGCCATTTGTTCTAGAGAGAGCCCGAGAATGAGAACAGAGGAGAAAGGGGAAGAGAAAGAGAGAGAGGGGAAAGGCGATCGGAGATTGCAAGCTACGGCTAGCGAGACGATGAGCTCGGAGGATGACGGTGACGGCTCCTTGGCGGCGTATGGCGAGTAGCTACAGGAGTCGCGGATTGCGAGTGTGGGCGCGGGATGTTTCGGCTGCCATGGCTCGGGTCTTCGATGTGGTTTCGGGCGATCAGCGATGCTCGGCGACGATGAAGGCATTGGCGATGAATGAGATGGCGTTGGGTCGATGCTTGGAGGCGATTGACGCCTCAGGTCAATGGGCAAGGTAGTCGGCTCAGGTGGAGCTGCTGGGTCCGGGTTGTGGTTCGGCCGAACCGGTGGTGTCTCCAGGTAAAAATCGACAGCGTGTCGGGCGTGAGAAACATCCTCTGAAAAAGCTGGAAGATTTGTGGGATTTCTGTCAAGCATGCTCCTTTCTCCTAAGTAATGGCAGAGGGTATCCCCTCTGGTGGGTTGATATGTAGAACAGAGACGGAGAGAGATGTGAGGCAGGAAGCTTGCAGAAGAGAAGGGGAGTCCTCGGGAGGTTGAGCCGAGAGCTGAAGGAAGAGATGCGCTTCCTGGATGAGAGCTGCTCGCCGTCTTTTGGTAAGGAGATTTTCCTTGCTGTTTGTTATGGAATGCTGAGTTAGTGTGCCTTGTGGGTTGTGGTCGATTGACTGCCGTTGTGTCGGTTATGTTGGTTAGTATTGGAGTGTACATTTGTTTGGTTGTGGTCATGTCACCTAGATTGATATTCAGGAAATATCTCTATGTGCAGAACATTATAGAGCATTTGCTTGGTTTATAAATAGTGAAAAAATAGAATAAATATTGGAGTTATGCTCTGTTGGTTGTTGATTTAATGGTGTATGGTTACTGTTATGAAGTGAAATTATAATGTTGGTTGTGGGATTATTATGCATATGCCCTGTATAACTGGATAAGTTGTTTGTAATGGTTGTTGAAGATGGAGATGTTATAAGATGGGTTGGAAACAGGTTCTGTAATCAATAATAGTTGTTGTACGTACCAGCGATGTTTCCGGATATTGTGGGAATATAATATGACGTTGGGATATGTTAGGTTTTGTTTAGGAGTCAGAGAAGTAATTGGAGTTCGTACAAGTTAGAATACGATTCATTGATGAGTTATAATGTTTTAATTTGTGAAGGTATTGAAGAAGGAGAAGGATAACGATCAGGTGCTAAACACGATAAAGATTTGAGGCAAGGAAATTGGGTGTGTCTTCGCCATTTGGAGGCCCTACACCACAAGTAGTGTGCATGAGTAGTGTTGTGTTCCTTGAATGATATTCTGTTGTTATTTCCGTAGATTGATAGGGTAGATTATTGTTGGCATTGAGATATTGCTTGGTTAATATAACTGCTATTATTCATTGTTGGTATTCTTTACTGTTAAGTGATATTGTTAGTTCTGTCATAAAGGCTTAAACAATTGATGAACGAGTGATAGACAATTGATGAACGAGAAATGCTTAGATAATGAACAAGATAGATGAGTTAAGTGCGAAGACATTATTAGGAGTTGCCCTTTATAGTTTAACTTCTGTTTAGTTATTAATTTCAAGCTGCTATTTATTTCATCATTGTTCTACTACCATTTGTTTGTCTTAGTTTCATAACCTAGTATTAGTACTTGTGATAATGAGCATGCAATCTAATTAGGATAATTAACTTAAATAATAATGGTAATTCTATTGGAGCATGTTTGAGTAACCAGTTGTCTAATTCAATTGTTAATCACATCATTTAGCACGTTAACTAACTAAGATAATAACGATAGATCTAAGTTATGTCATGTTTATTTGATTGAGCATGTTTACTTTATTAACTAACTTAATAGTCGTGAAATAGCAAATTCGTGCATACTTAACTAGTTGTGTAAGTTAATCCTCTAGTATGATAATTAACTTAACGAGTGTTCCATTAATAATTTGTCGGAGTATGTTTATTGTGTTAATTAATCAATCCACGATAACTAGTTAACAACGATAATTATGTATCCTTGAATTATTAGAATAAAAGTATGTAATCTGAGCATGTAAATTGACTAGAATAACCAATCACAATCTTGAGCGTGTAAATTGATTAGGATAACTACTTAGCATAATAATTGTAATTCTACCTGAATATGTTAGTTTACTCTTATTAAGAAATACGAATATGTTTAACTAGTTGTTGATTATTCCTTGAGCATGTTAATTCACTAGAGTAATTAACTAAACCTGAGCATGTAATTAACTAGGATAATGATTTATAATTATGCTCGTATGTTCAATTTTTGTATGTTTAACCAACTTATCTGAGCATGCATACTTAATTAATCAGTTAATTAACTAAACTAGACTATTAAAGTATAGCATATTTAACTAATTAGAATAAGGATTTCCAATTTACAAGCATGTTTCCGTTATTCGTTGTCTACAACATGTTTCCATGTTTAGCCTAGCTTAGTTCAATGAACATGTTTAGTTAATTCTAATTTGTCGTATGTTACTTTATTGTCTCATCTTGTTCACTCATTGCTTTAATTCGATATCATAATTGTTCCCTCTATTTATGTATGCCTGCAATTATTGTTATTCATTATATGCATGAGTTCAATTATAGTACTTTTACTTCAATGCACATTTCAATTTCCTTTAATGTACGTTATAATGCATAACGTAGGGAGTGCCACTTTGGGGTGGTACTCATACATGCATGAGTGAGGAAAAAATGTTAATGGATAAGAAAAAGAATGTTCGGGATGGGCGGGATATGCCTATCACTGAAGAAACCTTGAAGGCGGGATACACCGGAAGGGAAGAAACCCTAAAGGGGGGAAACGCCGGAAGGGGAGCAACCTTGAAGGTGGGATACGCTAGAAAGGGGAATAAAAAGGGAGTTGGAGGGCAGATGGGTAGCAAAACTAGTCCACGGCTAGGCGAAGCCCCCTACCTTGACGGGAACAGGGACCTAGTTGCAAGTAAAGGGTTAGGTCCGGCCAATTATTCCATCCCCTAAGACCCCTCCATTCTCCAGCTGGATGTACGAGTAAAGAACGAATGAAAGAACAAACATAATGAAAAGCATTGGTTTGGGTGGCCCCCATTCCAAGAAGAATTTAAGAGAGATATGCATAATTGTTTTTCTCATTTCCTTACTGGACGAAAGCCCACGTCCTTACTTGTGGTTTAGGTACAAACGACGAACAAATAATCCAGTGGAGGTGAATGATTTGCACATACGAGATCGGGGCTGGTCAGGCTAAAGGGTAAAATGAGAAACAGTTGTAATCATATAAGTTTTATTATGTTGTATTCCATTGCTTTGTTTATCCTTTAAATTATTCATTTACGCTTCCGCCATGTTTTACAAAGATTTATTTCATAACGCTTCCGCACATTTTTTCAATTGGTTTTTATAATGAGTTTAAAGAAAGAGTCAGTAGCGATCACATTAGATGCACTCTATTATATTTTGCTTTAAGAAGAAAATTTCAAATTTTACGCATTTTCAAGAAATTACGAAAATCTGGGTCGTTACAATGATGGTCAGTGATAAGGAAAGAAATGAGCTTCCCTAATTATAGTCTGTGTAATGTCTTTACAACAGTCTTTCTTAGCTATGCCCTGTTAGTAGATCAATGGTGTTAACCTTGTATTAATATTTTAGGACAAGTCTAGAAGTGAAATAGGTTAGTTATTTTATTGATAAGTCATCAATAAATATTTTGTTTAGGTGGATATTCCCGATAGGAAGTAAAATAAATATGAATATAATTTGTTAGGTTAAACTACGAATATTGATGTGCAGATGTATAATATGGATATAGAAAGTTTAGGATAGTGGCATGATATAGGAAAATTACATTAATAATAATATAGTTAATTAGTGTAGATCCTAAATTTATATTCAAATGGTGGATACCATAGAATAGTGCTTATATTGTTAAAGACTAAGTTAGAAATAATGCGTCAAGGATAAAGAATCGAGTGTATTATATTATAGTGTAATAGAAAAACTTTAGTATTAGTGTTATAGTTGAAATATAGCTATTGTTTGTTAGTTGCTTTCAATATTGTTTGCAATATATGAACTGCTGTGTGTGACATTCATGTAGACGTGTTATAGGAGTGCCCGTTATGCATTGCATGCGCTAATAACGAAGATAATAAATGATGTTTCCTATATGGGTTTGGAAACTGAAGAGGTTGCTCACATGTAGGAAGCAGCTTGTTTGAGTTAGTTCAAAAACTGAAGAGGTTGCTCTTACTCAATGGGGGGTGAGATCAGAGACTGCGGAGGTTGCTCTCACCCAAGAGTAAATGAATGTAATGTAAATGTGTCTGTTTTTAGTGAGTTCAGAAACTGAAGAGGTTGCTCTCACATAAAAACGAATCCAGGTAGTGAGTTCAGAAACTGAAAAGGTTGCTCTCACCTAGCTTATAGATATATGAGGCTAAAGCATGTAGAGTTTTCATAGAGGTTACAATTGCATTTCATGTTATATTCCTTACTGGGCAATAGGCTCATTATTCCTCTTGTGATGTAGGTATGTAAGAGATCTAGGATTGTAGCAGTTGATGAGGCATTTGTACGTTATGGGCTTGGCTGCTAGTTAGGCTAAGAGATTAAGAAGAAATATAATATTTGGTAATAACGTTTTAAAGAAAGTAAACCTTTATTATAGTGTTTTGTTTTTATCAAGAAGGTTTTCAAATTGTATTTAATCCTTTTGGTATTGTAAATATAAGTCTTGCACAGTTGTAAATGTTTTAATGCTTTACAGTATGACATGTTTCAAGTGAAAAATGGTTTAACAAAATGGAGTTTAATTATACACTTCTTGTTTAACTTAGATTTCAAACGAATAGTCTTCCACTGTAATTTTAAAAGAAAAAGAACTAAAAATAGTGAGTTTTAAATTGAAAAAATAACTGAAATGTAACACTTCTAATAAGCCGTCTTATAGACTCAATCCAGAAGAAGACAAGAAGTTGCAAAAGAAAGTAACCGAACTCCTTGAGAAGGGATATATCCGAGAATCCCTTTGCCCTTGTGTCGTGGCTTCCTTATTAGTTCCCAAAAAGGATGGTACTCTATGGATGTGTGTAGATAGTTGTGCAATCAATCAAATTACAATGAAGTATTGGTTCCCCATTCCTAGACTTGCGGATATATTGGATGAATTAAGTGGTGCTTCCATTTTTTCCAAAGTAGACCTTAACAGTGGATATCACCAACTCCGAATGAGAGAAGGTAATGAATTGAAGATGACCTTTAAAACAAAATATGGTTTGCATGAATGGTTGGTGATGCCTGTTGGGTTGTCCAATGCTCTGAGGACCTTCATGAGGGTCATGGACCAAGTGCTCAAGGACTTCATGGGCCGGTTTATCATGGTATATTTTGACGAGATATTAATCTGTAGTGAGGATCTTCCTACACATGTGAAACACCTCCGCCTACTTTTTACCACTCTCAGATCTACCAAACTTTATGGGAATCTTAAAAAGTACTACTTTGCTCAAGAAAGAGTGTATTTCTTTGGATTTATTATAACCAAGCACAACATGGGAGTTGATGAATCAAAGATAGAGGCAATCAAAGAGTGGTCGATTCCTAAGAGCATTTCCGAGGTGAGGAATTTTCATGGGTTGGCCTCATTCTATTGGAGGTTTATTCATAACTTTAGTACCGTCATGACCCCATTACTGATTTTACAAAAAAGGGAAAGGAATTTAAATTGTCTAAGGCATGCCAAGTTAGCTTTGAGACCATTAAAGATAAACTTTGCCATGCACTCGTGCTTTCATTACCTGATTTGGCCAAAGTGTTTCAAGTGGAATGTGATGCTTTGGGCCTTGGTATTGGAGTTTTCCTTATGCAAGATGGAAGACCTATTGCTTATTTCAGTGAGAAACTAAAAGGAGCAGCATTGAATTTTTCTACATACGACAAGGAATTTAACGCATTCATGTGATCTCTCGAAGTTTGGCAACACTATATTATTTCTAAGGAGTTCATTATCCATACCGATTACCAAGCCCTCAAGCATATACGTGGCCAAGGAAAATTGAATAGAAGGCATGACAAGTGGGTGGAATTCTTGGAACGCTATCAATATTTGACTAAATACAAAAAAGGAGAAAGCAACTTGGCGGCCGATGCACTCTCAAGAAGGTAAGCACTCTTAATAGAATTACCAGACTTTTTGATTTTGATTGGATTAAGAGCATATATGTTGAAGATAAAGATTTTGGTTATTTTTATAATGTTTGTTTGAAGAAGGCTGGGGCGACCTGTTATATTTTGGATGGATATCTTTTCAAGGGTGGCAAACTTTGCATTCCTTCTTGTGGCCTTCGAGAGTCTTTAGTAAAAGAGGCTCATAATGGGGGTTTCACAAGTCATTTTGGGGAAAAGAAGAAGTATAAAGTTGTGAAAGAAAATTTTTATTGGCCTCACCTCCTTAAAGATGTGCAAAGAATTATTGAAAGGTACATTATTTCTAAAAAGGCCAAAAGCTTAGTACTACCTCAAGGATTATATCTTCCTTTACCCGTGCCTACTCATCCTTGGGTGGAGGTTAGTTTGGATTTTGTGTTGGGTTTGCCTCACACTTTATGTATGAAAGATTCAATTATGGTAGTTGTTGATCATTTCTCTAAAATGGCTCACTTTATTGCTTACACAAAATCTGATGATGCTAACCATGTAGTAGATTTATTCTTGAAAGAAATAGTGCGGTTGCATGGTATACCTCGTTCCATAGTTTCTGATTGGGATACAAAATTCTTGAGCTCATTTTGGAAGACCCTTTGGAGAGAGTTGGGTGCCAAGCTACTATTCAGTAGCTACCTAGAGCTGATGGACCTTTCAAGCTGCTCGAATGAATAAACAATAATGCTTTTAAGTTAGAACTTCTGGATGACTATGGAATTTCTTCCACCTTTAATGTACAAGATTTTTCACCTTACTTTGGGGAGGAAGAAGATGAAGAAGTGAAAGATGAGAAGAATCAAGCCTTAGATTCGGGTCAAATCCTTAATCACCCCAAGTGGATGATGCCCCTCAAGGATTGATCACTAGAGCTCGAACAAAGAAGGTCGTTAACCAATTTATGTTTTCTTATTTTGCAGGGGAAGCTTCTTTGAAGAACTAAATGAAGTACCATCTAATGGTACTAGGAACAACCTAAGCATGTGCTACAGTGAGAGTGTAACAAGACACCGATGGCTTGCCTTCCACCCGAGGCATCCAACTTATCCAACATTTCTCTTACCACTTTTGGGATTGGTTGAAGACAACAAGACGGGGAAGATGCTCCAAGTTAATCATGAACTCCAAGAATGTAAGCATGAAATCACTTGATGAGTTATTTTGGAATTATTTGATGTAATGGATTGGTTGTTTTTTTTTATTGCTCTCCACTGGCTTAAAATAACCAAGAGTTTTTTTTAGTGTTTTCTATTTTGAGGTTATTTTTGTAATTTTGACATTAGGGCATTCCTAATTATGGTGGTATTTATACTCCACTCAATTACTTGTTTGAATTAATTGGAAATGAGCTGAAACCCTTTTCAATGGGATTTGGAGTTCCCTCCTTATATGGCCCCCAGTTCCCTTGGTGAAAATCCAAGAGAGTGAGTGTGAAACCATTGAATCACTGGTGTTCCTTGCAAGCCTTGTGGTGATTCTCTTACACTAAGCCTTCCTCAAATTCCTTCCAAAGGGGGACATCCCCCAAAGATGGTTTAGAAGGATTGCGAAGAACGAAGTTGGAGAGGCTTCCATGTTGGTATCCATTGAAGTGGATAGGTGCAATTTTAGCACCCATTCAGACCAGCTTGCAACCTTCCAGGCACAACTTTTGTTCTCGAACAGTTTTAGTCTTGAATTTCTTCACTACCTTAGAGGTACATGGTCTAATATTCACACATTTTGGACAAGTATTGAGTCAATTGCGATTCTTTCCATTTCGGGAATGAAAATGCCATTTTGGTGTCTTTCTAGACAGTCTCAAGTGTATTTGCATAACTTTGTCTCCTGTGAGTATTTTCTTATGATTTTTGGAGGGTATCTTCAACTCTCATTGAATTTATACTGGTCCAATATTCAAGTTGATTGGATGAAAAATGAGCGAGTTGCATACTCAAATATTTGGGGTTTTGTTTTAGCTGTTGTGATGTGCCCCAAGGACCGATTACCCGATCTCGAGCCAAGAGCCTCATCACTTATCTAACAAATTCTTATTTTGCAAGGAATAATAAATTAATGGAGCTTACGAAGGAGCCAACGCATGAGGACAAGGAAACTCTGCGTCATCTTCTCACGTGGAGCCATGCAAACCCTAATCGACTAGAGTCACATTTTCCTGGTTTGGAGGAGCTCATATTAGAGGAAGATAACAAGGTTGAATAAGAGCATTTTATTCAAGTTTCCATGTTAAACTTATGACTTTAGATGTTTTGATTGTTGGATGGCCGGTTAGGATTTATTTTTGATAATTTTAGATCATTTTTTGGTTGTAGGAATGGAGGTGCTCGGTTTGCATGTAAACCGAGCCCTCATGCCCAAATTTTGAGGATTCAAGGGCAATTATATAATTTTATTTTGTTGCATCATTAGAGTGGTATTCATCTCTAATGAAACTTTGTAGTCACTTTTCAAACCCTAAAAATCAGATTGAACTTTTGTTCTAGAGGATTCCCTCACGGTGCTTGGTTAGCTTCACGACTCACCTCCACCTTTCCAAGTCTTCTTCTTGTTCTTGTGTGGCCTAGAGAAGAAGACTCATACTACCTCTCCATAGCCGCATCCTTCTTTGGTGAGTCATATATGATTAAGCTTGTGTGTATCAAAATTGGTTTCACCATGTTTCTGAGTTTTAGGTGATTCCTCTTATTGTTATGCCTTTCTCCATCTTCTTCTAGAGGTGGACATTCCCAATAAATGCATAGAAAACTTGCAAATATCCAAGTTAGAGTGCCTCCATTCACGAAGACCATTGAAGATAGAGGGCACGGTCATGGTGCCTTTTTGGACAAACTTGTGGTTCTTTGTTTCAAATCATTTTCCATTTCACCATTCGATCAATCCATCAACACATCAAGGTTGAAGCTTGAACTTTTGCTACTGTTCTTGTTCAGTGGCCATGGGGAGGAGGAGCAGTGAAGTGTCTAGCTTGTATTGTTCTTTTGGATTACTTTATCTCCCACTTCATTGTGCCATCATTCTGTATTTAGAGTAAGGATCTGTAACAACCCAGATTTTTCTTCGTAAATCCCTTTTAAAAATGCGTTAAAATTCGAAGTTTTTATGAAAGAAATATCAGAGTGCAAGACGGGCCGTTAGAAACACTTAAAACGTTGCGGAAGTAAAACATTTGTGGAAGCGTTAATTAAATCGTTTGAGAAAGAACTAAGAAATTGCAATACAAATAAATACAACTTAATTACACTTTAGAAAACTTAACTTAATTAAATTTAGAAATTGAATTACATTACAATTTAATTATCTCTCACTTCTCATAGCCTGGCCAACCACAATTTCGCGCGTGCAAATCCCTCATCAACTACTTCTTCACTTGCTCGAGGACTCCGTGCATACTTGTACCTACACCGCAAGTAAGACGTGAGCCTACACTTTAGAAAACTTAATTAAATTTAGAAATTGAATAACATTACAATTTAATTATCTCTCACTTCTCATAGCCTGGCCAACCACAAGCTCGCGCGTGCAAATCCCTCATCAACTGCTTCTTCACTTGCTCGAGGACTCCGCGCGTACGTGTACCTACACCGCAAGTAATACGTGAGTCTAAGGGCCCAGTAAGAAAATGGGTTTATGCATATGAAATGACGCTCTTTAATTCTTTGGAATGGGTCCGCCCCAAACCAATCTTTTAATTACGTATATTAGGCATAGTTACGTATCTTAGAAAATAGCTCGTACATGGAGCATGGAGTTTGAGGAATTCTATGTTTTCTAATTAATTATGTTAATTAGTCTTGGAATCCCGATAAGGGAGGGATTAATTCTTTTTCTTCACTCAAGGCGTGTGGCCACCCCGTGGTGGTGTTTCTAATTGTTTCTATCGTTATGATGCCTAAGACTACCCTAAAAGCACATTTAGCAAATAAGAGAGTTCAAATAGCATAACAGACATATATATGCACGACAATACATTCAAGAACCATAACATGCTTGAGAATTTTATAATCTAATTTATTAACATGCTTATAATTATTATCTTGTTTAGGTTAGCAAGATTGATTAGGATGCTTGACAAATTAACAATAAGGTCAACATGCTCAATAAACCAGTTGATTACATTAGATATAAACATTCAATTTAAATAGCATGCTCAAGGATTTATTTACGACAAGGAACTCAACATTGATTGGAGCGGATATCCAAGCCAAGGCACCAACAGTAAGGAAATCACCTATAAAGCTACGCAGTATCAACAGAGAATTTACAGCAACATACAGAACATTCAAGCATGAATAAAGATACAGGTTCACGCTATCACATAGAGCTATCACACAGAGCATCCAAAACATATACCCAACATGCATAGACAGTATCACAGAGCAATATAATATGCATTCTACACTATCAACATCAACAGTGAGCATTCTAGTATCACCAATAAAGCAAACATTAACTATCGAAACCAACCAATAGAAAACTATAGAGAACTAACCTACAGCTAACAAGCATATAAATATGTAGAGTATCATAGAAAATATACAGACTCCACAACTCACGCACCCATACTTGCAATGTGATGTGCCCCAAGTTCCGGAACTTGAGCCTGAGCCAAGGGCTCTTTTGTTCTCTAACCTTTTTTTATTTATTTTGCAGGTTTTTGAATCAAATAAACATCATTGGAGTTGGCATTTGGGCTAATGGAAATTTTACAATCTTTGGGGAATAATTGTGAGCTGTATTTCCGCCTAGATTCTGACCTCCGACAGTTCAAGTGGATTTTTGACAATCAGGACGGCGTCATTTCAACTTTTGTCCTTCATACGAATTGTACCCAACCGATAGAGCTTTCCAACGAGCTCTTGAACGTTATATTCGGTTTTCATTTGTTATGTCAAATGTATGTTTTAGAGAGTCTAAAAATCGCACTCGGGATTACTGATTTTGTGTAAGTCATGTCTATTTGTTTAAGTCAGGGACATTTTGGTCTTTTTCCTTTATTCTAAAACTCTTAGGGTTTTATAAGCCCTTCTTGCTGAATGAAAACCAGTTTTGAATTGAAGATAATCTTGTGTTTTTGAAAACACTTTGCCGCGGCCTCCCCCTCCCCTTAGCGCCGATTTCATCCATCACCCAAGCAAGGGTTTCTTGAAGCTTCTCAACCTTGCAATCCTTGGGATATTGTTTCTTCCAATCCTTATCTTCGAGGTAAAGATTGTAGAGTGGAGACAAAAGAAGTTTCCAACCTTGGAGAGTGTTGGTTTCGGGCAACCCCAAAGTCGCCCCTCTCACTAGGAGGTCCGCGGACTCCATTGAAGTTACTCTTGATTTTTGAATATCTTCTTTGCTCTTTTCTTAGTTCTTGGATACCCTAATGATCTGGTAGTTGAATGCATAATATTTTTTGGAGACTTCATTTGTGGATTATCGATTTGGAGAAGGTTATTGTGGGATTATTGTTGTTGTGCTGAATCTGTTTTCTTGCTGGATTGTTATTGTCGCTGAATATGGTATCTGTTTGAGGCCCTTGCGCCGTTCATTTCGTTTTTATGTCTTCTGGTGATTTGTTCAGGGTTAAGGCAGGGAGCTACCTTCCAAATTTGGGCTCCATTTGATGTATGTAGCTCGAGTTATTCCATTTTGATTGATTGTTGCTAAATCTGCCCTGTCAAGCCCTAATTATTGGATTGTTTGTATTCAGAGCATAACTCTTGAACTAGAATGGATTTCTTTATGGAATTTTGACACAATTATTGTGACTGTATTGAGATCATCCCTACCAAGTTTCAATTCAAGCTCATGCATAGTTTGGAAGTTACAAGTGATTAACTATTGTTGATTCGGCGAATTACAGTTTTTCCGAACAAATTTCTTTAAGGCTCTCTATTTGTTCCTTGGAGCCTATCACAATGTAGGGCCTCCACCTGGCCAAGAACACACCCAAGTTCTTACCATTACTGAAGAATAACCAACAAGGAACAGCCACTCCTCGTCTAGACAGCAGCTTCACGAACAATAGGGAGCAGTTCTACGATGATTCGGACGAGTGTGGACGTAGGGGTCTCGTCTGCATTCGTCCAAATACCAAATCCTTTAGGCTAAAAAGGGACTTCGGACGAGGAATGGCGTCCCCGTCCAATGTTTGTACCATCTACAGACCACTTTCGAAAGTGGTTTCGCATCCGTATGCATCTGAATCTGTCCATAATATGGATAGATTCAACTCGGATGAGGCTAGTCCTCATCCGCATTCGTCCGCGAACGTCCAAACCTATCCAAGTCTGGACAGATTCAATTTGGACAAGGCTATTGGGGTCCGCATGCACTTGGCTGCATCCGCAGTCTCGTCCATAAACATAATAGGGGTAGGGACGACTTTGGGACGTGAAATAGTGTCAGTGAGAGTCGTCCCCGAGCGTTGAGACAACATTTTGTGCATTTGCGGACGAGGGATCGCGTCTGCGGAGTCATCCGCAGTCGTCCGCAAGTGTATGGTCAGCACTTTTCTTCCATTTCCTCGCCTACCTTCTATCTTGTAATGCTTTCCCCTATTACATGTCATAAGTGACACGTAACCATGCGAAATATTATATCCAAGCTTCCCTTTTTTCTTAATTACATCGCATGTACGGGCAGAAATACTCCTAAACTTAATGCTCAGAACACGTCCTCTATAATATCCCGATGATTAAAAATATTGGGGTATTAAAGGATCAATTCTTTATTTGGTGGTTGTTTCATATTCATCAATCTTCTGTGAGCAGAGCAACATCTATGTGAATCTCTATACATTGTTGTTCTCCGAGAAAACCTCTATTGCTGCGGATACCCAGCCTCGCTTCATTACCCATCCACGTGTCTCTTTCATTTTGTGGACATCCTCTCAGCCTTTGATTCTTTTTGCTCCCTTGGCATCATTCACTCCTACTGGGAATCTTCTTCTCCACGGATGCCAAATATTCCCACCCAATGAACGTCCTTCCTTCCGCGCGATCCATTGAACGGTTACGCCATTTCAATAGAGCTATGTGTGCTGAACACGTGACTTCTTCTTGCCTCGAATGTTCACTCTACTGTGAAAACCAAGCATGTTCATTCCCAATCATCCACATAACTTAGCCTTTACAAAGACACTCTTTCAGTCGTCTGATCTTTTCCACATAAGCCTTCCTATCCGTAGAGATCTCGTTCTCCCCTTGCTTCAAAAACTTTTTCTTATCTAACGACCCCTTCCTCTTTCACCTTAATCCAACAACCATTATACTCTCTGCTAGATCTCTATTCATCCCAGATATCTGACTCTCTCAATCAAGATATCCGCTCATCCCATTGAATCATCCAGTTGTTCATTCTCCCATATTTAGCTGCCTTGATCAAATCGGACGGCCATTATCTTTTGCCATTCCCCTTTTTTATCTGATCCTCGGTAGCCTCCCTCATCCTCTGACCCATCTTCTTCTTCTAACCTTCATCCCAAACATCCATCCCTTTCATTTCCAAGCCCCACCTCTGAGAGAGATTCAGTGGAGCACACATAGTGAGAATGCCAAACCATGCATCGTGGAAATATTTGTTCGTATGAAAATATTATTTGGGTGGTATTATTGGTTATAGAGGAACCCAATATGCCTCACCAGACAATGTATTGTTTGATGTATGTAAAGTGAGAAATAGAAGGGGAGTGACTGTGGGTCTCCCTTAGATTGAAAGTCCCTAACCGTCCGGAGATTATTATATTCATGGACACACCTATTGGAGACACTAGTCCGTATGATGAGGTTTCATGGTTGTGTGCAACTTTACATACAATGGTGTATGATTTGTCATGTTGATAGTCACATAAATGTTGACATTCACGGATATGTTGACATTCACCAACATGTTAATAATACGGTACTTGTTAAATAATATGACCATTTGATAATAAATGAAGCATTACACTAATTCACAATATCACTGCATCATTGTGAAAGGAGATTCGTGATATGCATTTCATATCTATTTATTACATAATTATGGGTCATGGGTGACATAGTTCGATGGATTGTGATGGTATCTAGATTATGATTTGTTATACCATAAGTCTAGGCATCTGTATATGCCGTATATTGAGGAATTCCTTCATAAAGAGAGATCATTTGTGATAGACATTAATTAAAAATGTCTAGATAGTTTGTGATAGATATTAAATAGAAATGTCTAGATAGTATGGGATAGACATTAATTAGAATTGTCTAGAATAAATTCAACATTAGACATACATTGTAAATGTCTAGATAGCTTGAGATTAGACATATTAGAGATGTTTAGCATTGGTAATTAAACCATAGAAATACATGAGAGATGGTTTGGAAATTAGACATTAATTAAAATGTCTAAATAGTGACAATGATAGATAGACCATAATAGAATAAGTGATCCACAATATCAAATTGGAAAGTAGAAAGAAATTATAGAATAAATATTTTATAGAGATTGTTGGTGCTTATTTGGAATATGATAGACTACAAGATCCATCTACTAAGACAAAGCTATCAACCCAAGAGGATCAAGGAGGGTCCATGCCCTAAGTGCTATGGAAAGGAGCCCAAGAAGACTCACTTGAAGGGCAAGAAAGACCAATGGAAAAAGAGTTATGGAAACCTACTAAAATCAACCAAGCAAGTGGTCAAAGTTCAACCAATTTGGCAACCATCCAAGTGGCAAATTTTGAAGGAAAGAAGCTGCCATCCTAGTCACCATTTCGTGGCCCTTAAGCCAGCAAGGAGTTGCCAAAACAATAGTTTTAGAAAGTTACTAAAACTATAGTTTATTGATTGGCCAATTAGGCCTGAATATTTAGTGTGTTTCCTATTTTATTGTAACATCTCAGTTATTCTTACAATTTAAAACTCACGATTTTTGAAAATTTTTTCTTTTAATCCACAGTGGAAGACTTTTTGTTTAAAAACTAGCTTAAACAAGAAGTGCATAAATAAACTCCATTTTGTTAAACCATTTATCACTTGAAACATGTCATACTATAAAGCTTTAAAACATTTACAATAGCAGAAGACTTGTATTTACAATACTAAAAAATTAAACACAATTTGAAAAAATTCTTTATAAAAACGAAATACTATAACACAAGTTTAGTTTCCCAAAAAACATTATTACCAAACATTATATTTCTTCTTTCATCTTTTAGCCTAACCTGCCGCCAAGCCCGCAACGTACAAATGCCTCATCAACTATTTTAATCTCTGATCCCTTGCATACATACATCATAGGACCTCACAATGAGCCTAACGCTTAGTACGTAGTATAAAAGTAAAACGTGCTCATGCAATACTATTCAAACACCCAAGTTTTCGATTTCACTTATTTGTCTTTTATTTCCTTTAGTTATCTCCTTGAGTGAGAGCGACCTCTTCAGTTTCCGAACTCACTAACCCGTTGGATGAGAGCAACCTCTTCAATTTCTGAACTCACCCAAATGAGTTATTATAATTTGGTAGTGGTTGTACACATCAATGTACAACAATTGGTTTTGACATCAATCGAGAATGGACTAGTACCCGTAGGGTGTGCAAACCGAATTGGAACCGAAGAACCAAACCGAAACAGGTGGTTTCGGGTTGGTTCTGTTCATTTTTGCAATTAAAATGACCAAATTTTGGTTATGTTAGTGAAGAACCAAAATTCTTGGTCCGGTTTTTGGTTCCAGCTTCTCATAACCGAAAAACCAGAACCTAACCACGAGCTGTAATGTACTTTAGGGCTTCTAGCTTTTGTTCTGTTCGGTCAACTGCAGTCTAGACTCATGAGTCTCGACTCCACGTCTACTGTAACTCTCCCATTCATCTTTGTCTTTGGTTCGTCCGCGTGTTCTTCTGCATCTTCATCTTCAGTTCGTCTCCCGAACATTAAACGCTCTCGACTCAGCTCTCGACTCCCAAACGGCGAACATTTTGTTCATCTTTGTCTTCTGTCTTCCTTTTACATTGTGTCTTCTATCTTCATAGAATGAAACATTTTGGTCACTAGCACGATGCTCCATTTGCAGTTTACAAAGACGCAAACTCACACTCACAGGTTTGAAATAATTCATGATGTTGATTGTTGTAGTTTTTTAAATTTGTCCTTTTGTTCTGTCGAAGCCTGCATGTCATATAAATGTTTGATATTTCTATTTATAGGTCTAGCTACATATAATTTATTCTCAAATTTGTGGTTCTGTTTAATTTCAGACATTTGTTCTCAAATTTGCGGTTCTACCGAATCCTGCAACTATATAGGTCTAGCTGAGGGTAAGTAAGATCGACTTCAATTTAGCTATCGTATCAAGATGTTGTGGTTTTGCTTGAATTGCTGAATTCTGATTTTGTTGAATTGTTGTGGTTCTGTTTGATTGCTTGAATTGTTGAATTCTGATTCTGATTCTATTGAATTGTAGCAGTTCTGCCTGGTTCTGCTTGAATTACTAAATTCTGATTCTAATTCTGTTGAATTGCTGTGGTTCTGCCTGTTTGCTTGAGTTTCTGGTTCTATATGATGGATTATTTTTCATTTCGCTAAAATTGATTCTGAAATGTTTCAAATTGTTGAAAATGTAGAGAATGGAAAGCTTTAATGAAATTGTAGAGAGTCCTTCTGTTAACTCTATTACTGGCCAAATGAAGAAGAAAAAATCAGACGTTTGGAATCATTTTACTATGATAACAAACATTGATATTAACAACCCTAGAGAAAAATTATAATCATTATTCACAGACATGCATGTCATCCACTGAAGAATGGTACTTCAAGCTTTGTTATAGAAAATTGTTGGCAAGTTTACATGTGAAGCAAAAGACTTTAAGCTTCCAAAATATAGATAATATGGGATCAACTTCCAATCATTCATCCTTTAGTAATGCAACTTGCCAAGAACTAGTGACAAAAATTATTGTTATTGATTAAATGTCTTTCACGTTTGTTGAAGGAGAGGGTTTTAGAGCGTTGTTTCAATATGTGCAACCGAAAGTTGTTGTACCTTCTAGAACTGCGATTGCACGAGATGTTACTGGAGTATGAGAAAGAAAAAAACAAAGTTGAAAGAATACTTTAAAAACACATCTCAACGAGTATGCTTGACTACAGATACGTGGACTTCAATTCAAAATTTGAATTATATGGTTTTAACTGCGCATTACGTTAATAGTGATTGGAATTTGCATAAGAAGATTATCATTTTTTTGTTTAATTGCAAATCATAAAGGTGAAACAATTGGTAAAGAAGTAGAAAGATGTTTATTTGAATGGGGGATTGAAAATATTTTGACAATCACAGTGGATAATGCTTCTTCGAATGATGTGGCCATTTCATATTTGATTAAAAGTATTCAAGATTGGAATGGATAAGTTTTGAATGGGGAATACATGCATATGTGATGTTTTGCGCATATTTTGAATTTCATAGTATGTGATGGTTTAAAAGACCATCACGAATCTATCATGAGAGTACGTCGAGCTGTGAAGTACGTTCAATCTTCGACTGCAAGACTACAAAATTTTAAGAAATGTGTTGAAAATGTTAAAATTGTGTGCAAAAGTAGTGTTTCTCTTGATGTGCCTACCAGATAGAATTCCACATATTTGATGTGGGAAAGCGCCGAAAAATTTGAAAAAACTTTTGAGAAATTAAAGAAAACTGATGTTCATTATCTCGCTGATTTGGGTGGAGAAAGACCTCCCACGATACAAGATTGGGGTAATGTTCAAGAACTTGTAAAATTTTTGAAGATTTTTTATGATACTACTATAAATGTTTCAGCCTCCTTGCATGTTACTTCAAATATTCATGTTAGTGAAGTATATAACTTGAAAATGGTTATCCAAGAGTATGTTGAATGTGATAATCCATTATTGAGGAGAATGGCTATTGGAATGCAAGGAAAGTTTGATAAATATTAGGGAAGTTGCGATAAAATGAATTTCTTGATGTATGTTTCAGTTGTATTTGATCCTAGATGTAAAACAAAGTTTTTGAAACATTGTCTTTCCATGGTAATGAATAATAATATGACAAATGATTTGATCAACCAATTACAACTAGTGATTGAAAGATTATATCTTGAGTATAGAGTTGATTCGGGATTTGAAAATTTAGAAGAAAATTATATTACTACAAGTGTTCCAACAACATCTACAATCTTAAAACAAAATAGTAGTTTGACCCACAACAAGAACAAGATATATGAGACATTTTTTAGTCGCCATGAAGAACAAGATGTTTTAAATACTCGAATAGAACTTGACCAATATTTATATGAAGCGTTGGAAAAGCTTTCAAACAAACAAGACATGCTCATATGGTGGGAATTGAATTCGTTGAAATTTTCAATTTTAAGCAAATTGGCAAGAGATATTGGTTATCCTCATTTCTACTATTGCATCGGAGTCAGCTTTTAGTAGTGGAGGACGGATACTTGATTCATTTCGTAGTTCTTTATCCCCAAAGTCTATCGAGACCCTTATTTGCACTCAAAGCTGGATTCAATCATCAAAACATCAATCAATCAACTTTAATGATTATCGGGAGGATATTGAACAAGGTATCTTTTATATTGATAGTGTTTTTCCTTTATATTTGTTTTATTAATTACTATGTTTTATAAATTTGTTTTGAATTTATATTTTTTAGAGATTATATAAATTGATGAAGCCATAATTTAATAGTGATGACAACGTATAACAATGTATTTATATTTGTATCCATTTTTGAACCATATTATCATGTCAATATCATTTTTATTTACTTGTGATGTTGTACTATTCCAATATTCAATTGATTAATGTTTTTGAGATGCAGGGACTTGGAAATAACTAACTCAGTTGAGTATTTATATTTTAATTCAATTTTATTTTTTTGTACTTATTGTTTTTTAACTAATTACTTCAAACTTTTATTGTATTTATTCTTTTGTTATTTATAATCTGAAATCTGAAGATACTGGATATTGGACATTGGAATTGGACATTACGAAATGCAAGGATAGTTTTTTTTTGTTCATAAATCTGAAGTTTTACAAATTTTTTATTTCTGAATTTTTTTTTGGTGTGTAACTTTATTTTTTGGGTTTTTATACTTATTTTTTCATTTTACATATTTGTTCGTTTATTTAGGGTAGGGTTGTTTTATTTATAGGGTAATGTGTGGATAGTGTAATTAATTAGATTTTTTTTTTTTTGCATTTTTAATTTTTATAACATTTTATTATAATATTAAAAAAAATTACTCCGGTACTAGTTCCTCATATGACCGGTTTTGGTTTTGGAAATACAAACCAAAACCAACCCGTTAGGTTTGGTTCGGTTCCACTTCGAAATCGAACCAAACCGGACCATGAACACCCCTAAGTAGCCATGCATTTCAAGGCTAATGGCCTCACTTACCATTAGTTGGTCTGTTTTGATATCAATCGAGAACAAAATAACAAACTCAAGCAATTCTCTCTTTATTCTTTTGCTTAATTGTCTTTTATGGTTATTTAATCTATGACTCGTTTCCACGTGAGAGCAACCTCTTAAGTCTCTGAACTCACGTAGAAACTATCCCTTTACGTTTACGTTTATTCGCAATTCAGTTACGTTTGTACTTTTGTGTGTATTAGGGATAATGATGCAAACATCCAATTCTATCTATCATGTCTATTATCGTAACTTCAAACGTGCACCATATCCTAATTAAAGAACTGAACTTAAATCTAATAAACATACAAGCAATCATTCAACAGTACATCTCCAAATATAACTTAAGCTATGCATTTAGTAAACAAGCATCAAACAAGACCCCCTAATTCCCGTGATGTAGGTCCTTTCAGACAAACCACATGCAATACTACGTACCTGGAGCCCTTAGCTTTAATAAATTATCACTTAGAGTTATCCTTCTCAAAACCTAATCATGATGTATACATATAGCTATTGATAATTACTTTTCAATAATAAAGTCCCTTAGCTTCAACTAACATGCTTAATATTTTCCACCTAACCTTTACTTAACATTTTTTAACTATTCCAAAACTAATATTTAACTATATCATTTCCTTCCACCATTCACTGATACCCCCAACAAAAATTCCAACAAAGTATATTTTTCCAATCATATCTATCAGTTCAACTCAATCATTTTCCAACAACCACCTTATTCCAATAATCTAATTTATTCACGCCAATATACTTCACATGATACAACTAACAACCTAATCTAATAATCATATATTCTCATGAATATTAAATCTTCAATAAACATGTATTCAATACATAATAATCGTAACATCTCGTTTATTCTTTCAATTCCAAACTCATGATTTTCAAAAACTTTTTCTTTTAAAACCACAGCGGAAGACTTTTCATTTAAAAACTAACTTAAACAAGAATTGTATAAATAAATTCCTTTTTGTTAAACCGTTTATCACTTAAAACATTTTGTCCTATAAAACCTTAAAACATTGCAACAACAGAAAACTTGTATTTCGAATACTTAAAGAATCATTTCAAAATAGACTTATGTAACAAAATACCATAACGAAGTCATTCTTTTCAAACATTACGTTTCTTCTTTCAACCTTTTAGCCTAACTAGCCGCCAAGTCTGCAATGCATAAATGCCTCATCAAATGATAACATCTTTAATCCTTTGCATACATACATCACAGAAGGAATAATGAGTCTATTGCCCAGTAAGGATTATCAAATATAATGCAATCTTAACCTCTATGACAATTCTACATGCTTTAGTTTCATATACCATTGTATTCTGAGTGAGAGCAACCTCTTCAGTTTCGGAACTCACTGCTTGGATTCGTTTTTACATGAGAGCATCTTCTTCAGTTTTTGAACTCACTAAAAATGGACCCACTTACATTTTCATTCGTTACAGTTTACCATTTTTCCGTTAGGTGAGAGCAACCTCTTCAGTATCCAAACTTACTCAAACGAGCTGCTTCTATGTGTAAGCAACCTCTTAAGTTTCCAAACCTACGTAGAAACACCATTCTTATCTTTACTATTAGCCCATGAAATGCATGACGTACATTCTATTAACATATCCACATGAATATCACATTCAATAGTTCATATATTGCAAACAATACTGTAAACAATTAACGACAATACCATGCTTCAACTATAACGTTAACTTAGTCTTTAACAATATAATCACATTCCTATAGTATCCACCACTTCAATCTAACTTCCCTATATCAATGACCATCATCTTATAAAACTATTTTTATCATAACTGTCAGTAATCTAACGTAGGAATATAACCTGACCAGATAACCATCAATAAACTAACATATTAATTTATACAAAAACCCTACTCCTGTGATGTAGGTCCTTTCTGACAAAACACAAGCATTATTCCATACCTCGTGTCCTTGCTTTACCAAGATAGATTTTATAATTCATTATGAAACCCAAAGTATTAGAACAATTCATCTTCTCAAATTCCAGAATATTCATCATAGTTTCCTTCCTCCACGGTTTTACTTTTCTGTAAACCTTCTCTATTATGCAACCCATTCCCTTCACAGTTTTCCTTTCATTGTAAATTCCAACTTCTTTTCACTGTCCATCATAAACAAGCTCCTTCTTTAGTAATTCCTTACATCAACAGAGAAGTGCATCGCAACCCACTTTAAACCATCACTCTCTCACGCTCAGCCTCTTCTCCTTGACTCTCACAAAATTACAGACCTCTCATCCAGAACATCAACACTCAACTTTCATTCTTCATAAATACAGAACCATGTGGCAACTTTCTCTCTCAAACCATTCAGAAACTGCTTCTCATCATGTGCTTCAAATAGCTATGCAGCTTCATCACCTTACAATACATTCTCACCTTCCAGACTCTCTCTCTCTCTCTCTCTCTCATTTCAACTCAAACTCTAGAGTCTCAAGACATTGTCTCACTCTCTCTCAAACCATTTTGGCAGAGCTTTTGCTTATAGCCACACTCTTCTATTTATAAGCCACCAACACAATCTCTTCATCATCCCTTGAAGATGGAAGACCACGGATGGAAACTAAATTGTCCAGGCATTTTAGACATCCAAACACTTCATCTTCAGACGTTCATTACCTTCAACAGGCGCCCATCATCAATGGCCACACACCTGTGTCCTTCCAGCAACCTTCTGAAGATGAAGAGGTGACCATAAAAATGTTTCATGCATCAATGAAAAATTGAAGTTAAAGACTCTCTAGTTCCAGCGATTTTTTTTTGTGTTTCCATACAACGTTGATGATTGGCAATTGATTGAGTTTAATGAAGGATGATCGACCGCCCCTCCAGCCAACGTCCACATAATTCATTCATAAAACTTCAACTTTTACTGCCAGTCGAGTGACGCCGGTCGATCGACGCTCGTCGATCAACCTCCGAGAGCAGCCACAGTTTCCTACTACGCATTAAATTAAATCTTCACCAGACTAAGATTATTCACATTACTTCTTGTAACGTGACACATACATGCAATGCATAAACATTATATAAATCTAACCCTCACCTAATGTCTTACATATAATTGAAATATCCTCCAAACTATTTCGTCTTCTCCAAATCCTTATGCACCAAAACCAAATACATATATATCTATATATAAATTTTTACATCATCTACCAACTTATACTATATGCTTCACATTTCCATACATTATATCCAAACTTCCATTTCTTACAGTATCTTTACAATATCCAATTGCGTCCAATTACATTTAATTATATTTTCACTTTGGCCAACACTTGAATTATCCAACTATCCATAATCTATACCTTAATACTCAAAGTATATAATCTATAACTCATCTTCCACCTTATCCTTTTATTAAATCCAATAAACTCCAAAATATTATAAACCTTATAACTTCAATCTTATTATATCCAAGTACATTTTCTCTTACTAATCTACTGACTGTCAATCCCTAATTCAGTCCTAATATCATCTTTTCTCAATCCAATTGTCACCACCCATTTCATGATAACTCTAATCTTTTCCTTAAACTAATTATGACATATCAGGGTATCTGAATATACTTATTCCAAATGCATTTCTCTTGATCAATAATTCTAAACAATCCAATTCCACTTCTAATATCCCAAAATCAACACCTCAGTCTTGTGCTTAACTCAACGAAAATTTGGGGTATTACAATAATCATATCGTGACTTTACGCACATTTTCATGTTATATTCTAATCCTCTTTCGCTTGTAATCAGAGTAACACATGAGGTTTTTGTTGAAAGTATTTACTAATTAAAGATGTATGAGGATTAGATTGTGCATAAAAAGAAATTGCACATGAGAATTAGGAAAGGTAGGCTATGGTCATCTGTATGATCAGCCTAAGCATTTCTACATATGCACTAAACACTTCTTACATAAAGAAGTGCATAACATAGTTGATATTAATTAGAATATGTAAAGACCTAGATAAAACATTGATGTGCCCCCCCGTCTGATCACCCAATCTCGAGCCAAGAGGCTCATCGCTTATTTAACAAGTTTCTATTTTGTAGGGAATAATAAATTAATGGAGCTTATGGAGGCACCATCGCATGCAGACAAAGAAGCTCCTCGTCATGTTCTCACGTGGAGCCATGCAAACCTTAATCGGCTAGACCATATTGTCCCAGCTTGAAGGAGCTAACATTGATCGATAATAACAAGGTCGATTAAAGAGCGTTTTATTGGAATTTTCACATTAACTTATTTCTTTAGATGTTTTGGATTATAACTTGCTGGTTGAGATTTAGTTTGAAGCTTTTTGGGATCATTATATTATCTTGTAAATTGAGGTGCTCGGTTTGCATGGAAACCGAGCCCTCATGCCCAATTTTTTAGAACTTAAGGGAAATTTTGTAATTCTCTTGTGATGTTCATTTGAGTGGTATTTAGTCCTCTCTAATGAAACCCTAGAGGCACTTTTCAAACCCTAATTTGAAATTGAACTTTTGTTCTAGAGATTTTCTCTCTAACCCTCACGGTGTGCGGTTTGCTTCACGGCTCTCCTCCACCATCTCAAGTCTTCTCATTTGTTCTTGCGTGGCCTAGAAGGTGAATACTTATACTATCTCTTCCAACAGCTTCTTGTTGAGGTTGCCCTTGTTGTGTGGAGATAGAAGACAATGGCAAAGCCAAGTTGGAGTGGTGCTTGTCCAAAGCATCCTAACTAGTCACCTCCTCGGCCGAATGAGGGACCCACGAACGATTTGATGTTCTTCTTCTTGGTCTTCTTGATTTTCTTTAAAGGTGATATATAATTCTTGATTCCCTAAAGTTGTTGTCCTGTTTATGTGGATTATTTGAAGTTATTTCATGACTTGGATTCTGATTAGAAGCGTTATACAAGTTATTTCCATGAGACCGCAAATCTGTTTTTGACACAAACCCTAGATCTGAGTTTCGAGTTCTTTTAAGCACAACTTCGTTTGTGCAACTCTTTTGAAGGTGAATTTTAGAAGTATTATTATTTGGATTGTTAGCTATTCTCCTTGTGAATTTGATGTCTATAGCCTGTATGCAAGTGGAGTTTCCCCGGTTCTAATTTTGGTGCTCGAGTTTTAGCTCCTAGCTGATTATAAAACCCGATTGTTTATTGACTTGGAGTTTTGGACTCCATCATTTGGTATCATAGCCATCTTATCACGTTACTGCTGTAATTTATTTCTATTTGGTGAACATAATGAGTATAAGAAGTGGAGTGAATTACCACCAAAGCAAGGAAACTGCACCAAACAACAATTCACCCCCACCCGAAAGGGAAACTATACAAACCGAGAACAACTTCCAAGCTCAACTTGATGTATTAAAAGATATGCTTCAAAAGCTTTAACAAGACCGAGGAGGTTCCTTTAGTGATCATATAAGAGAACCTAGAACTCCAAGACTAAGGAGAAGGTTAAGCACATCTATAGATTTGAGAGTCCGTGGTGAAAGCTTAATTGATGAATTTGAAGATGAAACCGAAGATGATAGTTCCTTGAGTACGAGGAGGAGCACTTCCAAGAAGAATGAGATGAGAGATGTTAAAGCCACCATTCCACCCTTCAAGGGCTCTAATAATGGTTGTGATTTCCTAGATTGGATGGAAAAAGTTGATTGAGTTTTTGAATGTTATGATTTTTCAGAGAAGGTGAAGCTTCAAATGGTCACCTTGGAATTGTTCGACTACGCTATTCTTTGGTGTGAGGATTTAAAAGCACAAAGAAGGAGGGATAGGTATGATGATATTAAAAGTTGAAGAACCATGAAGTTGTTGATGCAAAAAAGATTTGTATCGTTCCACTACAAGGAAGAGCTTTTCCTTCAACTTTAAAATTTCAGACAAGGCTCACTTTCAGTTGAAGATAACTTGACTGAGTTCGAAACTCTAAAAATCCATTGTTCCATCGAAGAGCCTAAGGAGCAAACAATTGCTCGATTCATTAAAGGGCTTCAAAGGGACAATGGGGATCTAGTTGAGCTATAATCCTTTAATAGTATGGAAGATATTATGCAAGCCTTGAAGATAGAAAGGCAAAAGAAAAGAAGAATGAAGGAGTCAACAAATTGGCCATTCCAAAAAAGCATTCCTCCCTCCAAGCCAACTCCTAAAAATGATGAGAAGATTGTTCCTTTAAAAAGTAATGAAGAGAAGAAAGCATTTGGTGTGAATTCTAAGCCACGGCCGAGAGATATAAAATGTTTTAAATGCCTTGGCCTCGGCCACATTGCATCCCAATGCCGAATAAATGTGTTATGGTGATGAGAGGAGATTCTAATGAGATCTTTAGTGAAGATGAAGATGAAGAGACCTCTTGCCCTATAGAAGAACCCTTGGAAGAGACTTTTAATGCCCAAGAGGGCCCTTTGCTAGTTGTGATGAAGAGGTCAATGACACTCTAAAACCGTGAAGAGGAAAATCAAAGGGACACTATATTCCATACCCGTTGTCAAGTGGGAGGAAAACTTTGTTCAATGATTATAGACGGGGGGAGTTGCACTAATGTTGTATCCCTTGAAGTTGTTGAGAAATTGGGATTTGAAACAACACCACACCCGAATACATGCAAGCTTAATTGGTTAAATGATAAAGATCCTATCAAAGTTACAAAACAAGTCCGGCTAGTATTTGCTATTGAAGGTTATGAAGATGATACTCTCTTCAACGTTGTACCTATGAGTGCAAGTCATTTATTATTTGGAAGGCCTTGGCAATTTGATCGAAAGGCAATCCATGATGGTTTTACAAATTTCTACTTATTCAAGTTCAAAGGAAAAATGGTTAACTTAGCCCCTCTCAGACCAGATCAAATAGCCCGTGATTATGAGTGCAGGAATATAGGGAAGGTCGAAGCTACATTGCTCATGTCCAAGAAGGATTTAAAGAAAGCCTTGCTACAAGGGAACCTTTAAATTTGATGGTGTTGAAAGAAAGGGTTGATGAATAAGGAGTTATACCTGACTCAGTTTTGCATGTGTCAAATGAGTTTGAAGATGTTTTTCCGGAAGAATTACCTCAAGGCCTGCCACCACTACAAGGCATTGAGCATCAAATTGATCTTGTGCCTGGAGCCACATTACCTAATCGGCCATCTTATAGGCTCAATCCCAAAGAATCTAAAGAGTTATATAGGCAAGTCATAGAGCATCTTGAGAAAGGATATATTCATGAGTCACTTAGTCTGTGTGCAGTGCCCTCTTTGTTGGTCCCCGAAAAGGATGGTTCCATGCACATGTGTGTGCATAGTAGAGCTATCAACCAGATCACCATCGAGTATAGATTTCCTATTCCTCGATTAGAGGATATGCTAGATGAACTCAGCAGAGCCACTATTTTCTCGAAGATTGATCTTAAAAGTGGTTATCACCATATTCGTATACGAGAAGTGGATAAATGGAAGACGGCTTTCAAAACTAAGTATGGACTCTACAAGTGGATGGTTATGCCTTTCAGCTTGTCTAACACCCCTAGCACTTCCATGAGAGTGATGCATCATCTTCTATGTGATTTCATGGGAAAGTTTATTGTCGTTTATTTCAACGATATCCTTGTTTAGAGTCTTGACCTACCAAGGCATATTTGAAGCTCTTAGATCAGCATAATTATTTGGCAATCTGAAGAAATGTTCTTTTGCTCAGGAAAAGGTGTATTTCTTTGGTTTTGTTATTACTAAGGAGGGCTTAGTAATAACAAAGTGAGAAGTTTTCATGGCTTAGCCTCATTTTACAAGTGGTTTATCAAGGTTCAACTCTATTATGGCAACTATTACTGATTACACGAAGAAAGGAAAGGCATTCGTATGGTCTGCGGCTTGTCAAATTAGTTTTGTTTCGATAAAAGAAAAGTTATGCCACTCTCCTTTACTAGTATTACCAGATTTTGCAAAGGTCTTCGAGGTTGAATGTGATACCTTGGGATTGGGTATTAGAGCCGTACTCATGTAGGAGGGAAAACCGGTTGCATATTTTAATGAAAAACTAAAGGGGGCTACCTTGAACTACTCTACTTACAACAAAGAGTTTTATGCAGTTATTCGAGCTCTTTAGGTGTGGTAGCATTATTTATTATACAAGGAGTTCATCATACATTCGGATCATCAAGCCATTAAACATATCTGAAGTCAAGGGAAGCTTAATCTCTAACATGGCAAATGGGTGGAGTTCCTAGAACGTTTCCCTTACATCAACAAATATAAGAAGGGAGAGACTAATCAAGCTACTGATGCCCTTTCGAGAAGATATTTCCTATTGACTGAAGTGAATGCAAGGCTCTTTGGTTTACCAAATCAAAGATTTATACATCGAGGATGAAGGCTTTGGATTCATTTACCAGAATTGTTTTAATAAGGCTGAATTGCCTTTTTATGTAGAGGGTGCTTTTCTATTCAAAGGAGGCAAGATATGTGTACCAGTTTGTATCCTTCAAAAGTCACTTGTGATGGAAGCTCATTGTGGGGATTTGGCGAGTCATTTTGGTAGCAAGAAAACTTTAAAGGTTGTCCAAGAAAAAATCCATTAGCCTCATCTACGACGGGATGTCCAAAAGATTGTTGATCGTTGTATTGTTTGCAAGAAAGCTAAAAGTTATGTCCTTCTGACAGGATTATATATGCCGTTGCCAGTAGCCTCTCACCCTTGGGTGGAAATTAGTGTGGATTTTGTTTTGGGAATCCCCCATACGGCTAGATCTAAAGACTCGATTATGTTGGTAGTTGACCGATTCTTCAAGATGGACCATTTTATCGCATGCAACAAAACCGATGACGCCAATCATGTGTCGGATTTATTCTTCAAAGAGATAGTGTGATTACATGGCATTCCCCATTCTATTGTTTCAGACCTAGATACGAAGTTCTTGAGTGCCTTTTGGAAGACTCATTGGAGAAATCTAGGTACGAAGCTACTTTTTAGCACTTCCTTTCACCCCCAAACCGATGGGCAAATGGAAGTAGTAAACTGTACATTAGGAACTTTACTGAGGACCATTGTTAGTAAGCGTCTGATAGATTGGGACTCGCAATTGCCCTCTATCGAGTTTTCCTATAACAGGAGTATGCACGGGACCACTCAACACACTCCATTTGAAGTGGTATATGGTTTTAATATTCTTACCCCAATGGATCATATTCCTCTACCTATGAATGATTATGTAAGTGAAGATGGTGGTTCTAAAGCCACAAGAGTCGAAGCCCTACATGACGATGTACAAAAAAGTATTGAGAAAAAGAATTTAGAATACGCTAGACTTGCCAACCATGATTGCAAGGAAGAAATATTCGAAGAAGGGGAATAATAAATTAATGGAGCTTTTGGAGGAACCATTGCATGCGGCAAAGAAGCTCCCTGTCATATTGTCACGTGGAGCCATGCAAACCTTAATCGGCTAGACCAATATTGTCTCAGCTTGGAGGAGCTCACATTGATCGATGATAACAAGGTCAATTAAAGAGTGTTTTATTGGAATTTCCACGTTAACTTATTTCTTTAGAGGTTTTTTACTATAACTTGCTGGTTGGGATTTAGTGTGACGCTTTTAGGATCATTTTATTGTCTTGTAAATTAAGGTGCTCAGTTTGCATGTAAACCAAGCCCTCATGCCCAATTTTTTAGAACTCAAGGGCAATTTTGTAATTCTCTTTTAATGTTCATTAGAGTGGTATTTCCTCATCTCTAATGAAACCCTAGAGGCACTTTTTAAACCCTAATTTGAAATTGAACTTTTGTTCTAGAGATTTTCTCTCTAACCCTCACGGGGTGCGGTTTACTTCACAGCTGTCCTCCACCATCCCAAGTCTTCTCCTTTGTTCTTGCATGGCCTACGAGGTGAAGACTTATACTATCTCTTCCAGTAGCTTCTTGTTGAGATTGTCCTTGTGGTGTGCAGATAGAAGACCATGGCAAAGCCAAGTTTGAGTGGTGATTGTCCAAAGCATCCGAACTAGTCGCCACCTCTGCCGAGTGAGGGACCCACTAACTGATTTGGTGTTCTTCTTCTTGCTCTTCTTGATTTTCTTTAAAGGTGACCTATAATTCTTGATTCCCTAAAGTTGTTGTCCTATTTCTGTGGATTATTTGAAGTTATTTCGTGACTTGGATTTTGATTAGAAGCGTTAAACAAGTTGTTTTCGTGAGACCACAAATTTGTTTTGGCCCAAACCCTAGATCCAAGTTCCAACTTTTTTTAAGCACAACTTCGTTTGTGCAACGCTTTTGAAGGTGAAATTTGAAAGTATTGTTATTTGAATTGTTAGCTATTCTCCCTATGAATTTGAGGTCTATATCATCTATGAAAGTTGAGTTTCCCCGGTTCTAATTTTGGTGCTTGAGTTTTATCTCTTAGCCGATTATAAAACCAGATTGTTTATTGACTTGAAGTTTTGGACTCCATCAAACATTGAACCGGGGATGTTTGATCATGAGAGTTAATCAAAAGTTATATGTTGGAAGTTAAGGATGTGTGGACTAACATTGTTGGCCTTAGTACATTGTTAGTTGTAATATTTGTATAATTTATTGGATCATTAGATTAGGATTCTAACTTAGCACATATAGCCCACAGTTCTATTTATCATGTTTTTTAGGAACAGATTGTAGCAGGTAAAGAACAAAAAAAGATAGAAATCAGTTGGATGGATGATTAGCACAACATAGGCCCAAAGTGTGAGTTTCGATTTTTATTATGATGTATTTAGTTTAAATTTGGCCAATGTTTGTAAAATAAATTTGGATACAATTTTGTAAATAAATAATGGTCTTTCTTGTTTGGGTGGATTTTTATATTTATGTGGTGATGCACCATGTGATGCAAAGAGCTCACAATGGGGAATGGTGCTAATCAGCTATTCCAAAACAGAACATTCAAATTGGAACAACAATAACTCTTAGTGCAGGCAGCCAATCAACTTCAAATTTGGAGGGGACTTAGAAATCACAAGGACATAGATCTCCACCAAAAATCACAGATCAAATCGCAACGAAGACAGAGTTATGCCATTTACAAGAAGCTGCCCAAAAAATGACCAAATAAACAGTTTTGGCTATCCTGGTTGAAGAGTCAATAACTTTCGATTAAGGAGTCCAATTGATGTCAAAATTGTTGGGATATCAAAAACACAAAGGCCAAAGTCTCCACCAAAAATTATGATTAATTGCACTACGAAGTGGGAGTCATGCCATTGACAAGAAGTTGCTCACACAGAAAAACAGATTCGGGTACCACTAATGATAATTGCACCAAATCGTAGAATCAATATCAAATCAATCCAAATCTTGAACACCTCCATATATATCCAGAGAACAACCAAAAATCCAAGAATCCAGTATCACATCGCAATCAATAAATTAAGAAAATGTAACACACTTTCAAGCTTGTTCGCTAATCTCCAAACTCAGAAATAGAGACTACAGTGGATCCGTGCAAAGAAGACCACTCCACCTAGTTTCTTTTAATCTTCTAAACCCTCACATGTGAAGAGCACCTCTGTAACAACCCGGTTTTTGTTTACTTTAAAAATCGTGTAAATTTAAAACTTTTCTTCTTATAAAAACATCAGAGTATTTATCTTTTATAAAATCCGGTCATTAAAACCATTTACTTAAAACATTTATCAATTGCAGTGAAAATAATAAAATCATTTTTCAAAAACACAGCGGAATTAAAAACAAGCATTAAAGAATAATAAATAATTTACAAACCCTTTTACAAATAAATTTCATATAATCCTTTAGCCCAGCCAGCCACAAGATCCACTCGTACAAATCCTTCATCGACTGACTCTTAATCTGTTCACCTGTGTGTATACCTACATCGCAAGACTTAACTAATGAGCCGAATGCTCAATAAGTGATATAAAATAAAATGTATGATGCATATGTCATGCAAATTTTAAATCTCTTTTCGTTTTCTATTTCTGTTTCTCTTCTTTCTTTCTTTTCTTTTCTTTTACCATTTTCTTGATCTTAACTTTCTTTATCTTGACTTTATTTTACTGTTCCTTTCTTTACTTGATTGTTCCTTTATTTTACCTTGAAAGGCATTGGAGATGTCTAAACTTGACGAGGCGAACCTCACATCCCCAGACGACCTCGTTTATCTTTATCTTTATCTTTACTTTATCTTGAAAGGCGTTGGAAATGTCTAAACTTGACGAGGAGGAGCAGCCAACTCAACCTCACATTTCCAGACGACCCCGTTGTATGTTTATAGTTGTCTTAATCTTGAAAGGCGTTGGAAATTTCTAAACTTGACGAGGAGGAGTAGTCAACTCAACCTCACATTTCCAGATGACCACGTTTATGTTTGTTGTGTGTCTTAATCTTGAAAGGCGTTGGAGATGTCTAAACTTGACGAGGAGGAGCGACTAACTCAACCTCACATTCCCAGACGACCCCGTTTATGTTTATCTTTATCTTGAAAGCGTTAGAGATCTCCAAACTTGACAAGGAGGGGCGGCTAACCCAACCTCACATCTCGTCACACCCATTTACGTTTATTTCTTTAAGTTTCACAACCGTCTTGTTTCTTCTTTGTTTCCTTCTTGTCATTTTGTAATCGTTTTGTTTCTTCTTTGTTTCCTTCTTGTCATTTTGTAATCGTTTTGTTTCTTCTTTGTTTTCTTCTTGTCATTTTGTAATCATTTTGTTTCTTCTTTGTTTCCTTTTCAAAAGTATGAATAGAAACCATTTTCGTATCTTTTGAAAACTATGATGCATGATGCTCATGGATGCATACATTCTCTACTAGAGGAATTTAATAGCACAACCAACATACAATTTATCAAACATGCTTATAAAAACTGCAAACAATGAAACATGCTATTTAAAACTATAAACACCAAAACATGCTATTTAAAACTGTAAACACTGAAACATGCTATTAAATACTGTAAAAATGGAAACGTGCTATTAAATACTGTAAACAACGAAACATGCATCTCCTATTTCTTGCGATATAGGGCCCTAAGGACCAAAGCACATGCGTATCACTTACCTGCAGGCCGTGGTGCGTTTGACACTATATTCTTTTCTCGTTAATACCTTCAAAATAATTAATATTTCTATCAATCATAAATCTTAACTTTGATCTTATTTATTATCTAATGAATTAATTATCGCTTAACGAATTTCTATTAATTTATCTTTATTAATTTTATAGTCAATAAACGAATAATCTTAATTTATACTTTTTCCCTTTTACGAATAACCTTAATTTATACTTTTTCCCTTTTAAATCACAATTATCCAATTTAACCCATAATTATTCATTGATAACATAATTTCTAATACTTAGCAAATCTCATCAGTCGATCTAATTACTTAGCAACCACGCAGTAAACATATGCAACGAGATAACGATAGCCAACAATAGTTGCTCATTCCATCAATGTGACCCAATAATAAAGAGAATTTACTTTACCCAAAATTGGATAGTTTATCACAAAACCATATTTTCCATGGCAGAGTAGATAACCATTTAATTCATTTTATCCAAACGATAACCAACATAACACATTTATTTATCAATTAATAGAATATCAATCTCAGCAACAGATTGTCAATGTCCAACATTAATACCCAAATGGGGCACGAAGCAGCATCGTTAACGGCTAATCAAAAGTACAATAAACTAACCCAATTATCAGAACATATCAATTCATTGATTATCATTTAATAGAGGGCATCATCCATATATTTAACGACCAATAGAATCTAGTCGACAATAACCAAAACAACACGACAGAAGATATTGACACAAAATGCATTTCATTATCTTTTGTCCAAGCAAGACAGCAATTAAATCATCTATCGTAACCCACAACATGTCATCCAAGGCAGAATCAATAATAGTTGAATCTATATATGTATTCAATAACCAACAGAGTATAAATCCAAAGACACAACCAACACCAACAACAGCAAGCCTTCAATATGATTCTCAAATTAATTCATCATGAACAGAGCACATCATTCCAACAACAGGTCATAGAATTCTCTTTTAGCATTTCAGATAGCTACAACAAAAATCCAACTTAATAGCTTATTTCCTAGTAGCATAACTCAATCTAACATAGTGATGCATCCAGAGATTTCACATAACATTTAATCCAATCAACAGTGCAGTTCACAATCCATATATACACATCTCCATTAATATGCTTCAGGTTAACACATCAAAACAAAATCCAATAATTAAACAGCAACCAGTATTATCCCTCGGCAGAACCGAACATGAACAAGACCATTTTCAATAGGATATTTCAACAGAATATTAACAGAGCATCACCTAGATTTTCATCAACAGAGACAAAATCAAGGAACAAAGAAGTCCATTACCTGCAGACCTCACCCTTCACAGCTTCGGCCTTAACATCCTCTCCAACAATTCTTCATTGTTACTCACAGATTAATGCACACACAGAACATAATCACATTCCCTATCCACCCACTTCTGCCATCCATTTATAGCCAGGGAGATGCACAGATACAAACCTGGGGAAAATTGTACACTTCAAGGAGGGGTGGTCCATTGCCCAATCTCCACGTGGAAAGCCTTATTCTATCAACCAGAAGAAAACGGACCGGTTCATCAGTGGACCAATAGAAACGGACTTGAACACAAGCCCCTGCCTCCACGTCAACAACCAATTCGTCCCTGCCGTCGCCAATTCACCGCTGCCAATGCCCATAACCGGAAGTCAGGAACGGGAACACAAAATGTAGAGCATCAACTTAACTCCACCGGTGATTTGCAGCCCAATTTCATCCCGCGGATATCACGATCCAAATCCGTGCCCTAGCTCCCCGTTCGCCATTCGTCGCGTCGCCGGTAACTTCACCATCATGCACCAGACAGCGCGCACCCAAGCCTGGAGCTCGCATCCCCCGCCGTCGTCTGTCGTCCCTTCCCAATCGTTCCCTCACCGTTTCACTCGGCTCGCCTTCGCTCTCTCTCCCCCCTCTCTTCAGTTTCATTCTGCAAAGGTTTATCTTTAAAGCCTTCAAGTGTAACTTCCCCTACAAAATAAAAGCACATTAGAAAGGCAAGGATCTTCTTGGTTTGGGCCCGAGTGATTGGGCTTTGTGGTGCATCATTCTCCCATGGTGATTGAGGATTTGACCTCAAATCAGAGGCTTGATGATAGGATCCAAGTTCCCAAGTATAGAAATCCCAAATGAATGGTAATCGGCTACATGACAATTCCAACCACCAAAATTAGAACATAGATAGTTCCACTTGTATATGGACTTAGTAGCTCAAATTTATAGGGCAAATATCTAGTAACCCAAATAACAACGTATCCAAAATTCAGCTTAAAAGGTGACGTACCTCCATTCCTCCAATGACAAAACATTCTAAAATTCTCAAAATTAAACCCAAACCAGCCATCTATCAATTAAAACATCTAAAGACATAAGTTAAATGCGGAAACTTCAATAAAAATCTCCAAATTGACCTTGTTAGCTTCGGCCAATATGAGCTCCTCCAAACAGTGAGGATGTGAATCTAGCTTATTAGGTTTGCATGGCTCAATGTGAAAACATATTGAGTAATGTCCTCTTCTCCAAGAAAGACTTCTTTTCACAATATCCATTAATGTAACATTTCTTGCAAAATAATAGCTAATTAATTAAACACCGAACCTCATGGCAAAAAAGGTCGTGAGATAGGATTTCTGGCACACATCACTTAACCACCCCCTTCTCCTCCATCTTGCTCATGCTCTCCAAGATATGTAACTAAAGTTTGAACCTTGTTTCCTTTGTCCATTAAACTTCTACCAATCTTATGCATATTGTAATGACCCGAATTTTCGTAAATCCTTTAAAACGCGTAAAATTTTGAAATTTCTTTCTCTTTAAAACAAAACGTATCAGAGTGCGTCTAACTGGATCATTACTGACTCTTTCTTTAAACTTGTTATGAAAAACCAAATGATAAAATGTGCGAAAGCATAACTACTAGAACCATTTGTTTAAACGTTGCAGAAGCGTTATAAAATAAATCCATATAAATGTGGTGGAAGCGTAAATCGTTTAAAGAAGAAACTAAACAATTGAATACAATACAATAACTAAATGTGATTACAACTATTTCTCATTTTACCCTTAGCCTCGCCAGCCCCGAGTCTCATGCGTACGTAATCATTCATCCCTGCTTCCATATGTATTTATCATCTACTTATTATCTGTTCATCGTTGTACCTACACCACAAGTAATACGTGAGCCTAATGGCTCAGTAAGGAAAAGGGTTAATGCAATATGCTTATGACTCTCTTTAGTTCATTTGGAAAGGGGGCCACCCAAACCAATCCTTTCATTAGCCATTTACCATTTTATTACTTTTCTTTACGTCGTTCGTTCGTTACTCGTATTTCGAGCTGGAGATTGGAGGACCTGTATGGAATGGTATAGCTGGTCGGACCTAGTCTCCTACTTATAATCTAGAACTCCCGTATGCAGTAAGGGAGGGGCTTCGGCTAGATTGTAGACTAGACCCGTCTACCCATCCGCCCCCAAACTCCCTTATTCTTTTCTTTGTGTCTGTGTCGGGCTAAACTACCAGACCACAGAGTCCTTTATTATCTTACCGTTTTACTCATTTTCATCATTTATCCTCACTAATGCATGTGTGCGTACCACCCATGGCACTCTCTATTAGTTTCTATTGGCATGATGCATGACCATACATTCTCAACCTAACATGATGCATGATGCTCAATAACGTAACTCTAACAGAAATTGAAGTGCGCATTTAAAGTAATTGAAAGCACATATAAGGAAAGCAAAACATATAATAGAAGGAAATAACTGCACACCACAGAGAACAAGTACAATGAATTGAAACAAGGAAAACATGCTCGAATTAATAGAACAATATCATTCGGAAAAGAATCGAAAACATACTATCGATTCACATGTAAATTATCCTAGTCCATTTACATGCTCCCTATATTTATTATTCAATGTGGTTATTCTACTTAGATACCCTAGGTGATTTACTTGCTCAAGTTTGATCGGTTTAATTATGTTCGCTAGTTCGTTAACATGCTGCCGTAATTATCTAAGTTCTTTAACATGCTTGAATACAATTAATAACTGTTAGTCTAGTTGTCTAACATGCTCAAGTTAACTAATTACCTTGGTGGATTAACATGCCTCTATTTGATTCAAACAATAGAAGAATTAACATATGGACAATTAAACATGCCAGCTAGATGAAACATGCCATCATTATCAAACTAGTTGACTTCTCTAAGTAGATTAACATGCTCACCTGGGTATTAACATGCTTGATTAGTTAGTTTACATACATAACTAGTTAGTTAAATGCTCTAGTAAGTTAATGTTTAGTTAATTACTCTAATTAAGTAAAATGAGAATAATTGATTAAACATGTTAATTAATGCTCACTAATTAAACATGCTAATCACTAAACATGCTCAAAGAAATAACAATACTACCAAGTTAAGGTAACATGCTCAATGAATCACTAATATACTTAAACATGCTCAGTTGATCAATAAGCTCTAGAATTGAATTACATGCTTTTATTGTAGTTACTAATCTTACTTAAGTTTCATGAAAGATTACATATTAGTGTTAATATAACATGCTCAAGAAGTGATTAACAACTATTAAGTAAGTAAACTCAATGTCTAGTTAACATGTTTAGTTTATCAATTTGATTAACATGCTCAAGTAATTCTATTTAATTAACAAGAAGCTCAACTATATATAGCAGGACAGTATACATATGTTTTGCAAGTAGATGACTAACATAAGGATTATTAAGCTACAGATAGCAGAAAAAATAACAGTAATGCACTAATAGCAGTAAGGAAGTAAATATATTCACAGAATCTTCATAATGAAACTCGTTCATTCACCCTAAACTGTCATCCTACATTCTTTCCTTCGGTTCGTCATTTAGTTCATCATTCTTAGTGATATCACAGTAAAATTAACAGCCAGGTAAAGCAAATCATAGGAAATGAATTCACAGGAAATCTACCAAGGCATTATCAACTAAAATTGACTAATCAGCAACTAACAATAGCATTACAAGAACCCAATGTAAACTCACGCACTCTACTTGTGGTGTAGGGCCTCAATGGCCAAAACACACCCAAATTCCTTACCTCAAATTGTAACACATAGAAGCACTTAACCTTTATTCCTTTTCTCCTTCAGATATCTTCATAATTAAAACATTATACTCATCAATGAATCGTATTCTAATTTTTACGAACTGTGAGTACTTCTCCGACTCCTAAACGGAATATCACATAGCCCAATACGTTAATCCCAATAACAATATCTAACTGAGTCCCAAACTACATTAGAAATGCTTCACAACTCATTCAAACCATATCCAACATGAAATGTGTCCATTAACAGGGTATGCAGCCAACTAATGACATATTTTACGGTGACTACCAAGTTCATTCCAACCTACAAATTATCCCTTCTAACAACCAGCATTCAACAAATTCTAAGTAACCAAAATAGCGTAGGAGAACCTCACCGATGTCTGAGGCCAGGACAGAAGCTTCACCTCCAGCACACACAGCCCTCCCACAGTTTCTTCTCCACTCTTCTCCAGCAGTACGCAACTCCTTCAGAGAGTGTCTCCCCATCAAAACAACAATGACATTTAGCAAACCCATTTAACAAGCCAAGGAATAGAAGCCAACTAACCAAAACAACCGAGAAGGAGACTTACCAGAAACTCTCGGCATCACTCACCCTTCATAGCTCAGTTCTCT